>JAWDGP010002230.1:52500-73804 GCA_033675545.1 Elysia crispata
GATTTATATTGAACGTTCCACTTGACTCCAAACATCACATGTTCACTGTCCTCAATAATCCACCAAATTTCCCTTTGTAAGCATCTTCGCCTGCCTCCATACTGCGATTGAAAGTCCTAATCCTTATCCACCTTTATATCATAACCAAATATCATCTCCACTCACCTCTGTATCCCCTACCAATGTGCATTATCTCTTAAAGTCTTCTCCCTTAGTCATCACCCCATCCCCCCCCCCCCCCAACCCTCCACCTCAACCTGCCACCCGTATCACTATCTTAGGCCCCGTGACTGATTTCTATTTCTGGCTATCCCCTGCGCCCAAAACTGATTCTTTCGTTTACGCATCAATAAATGTACGCCCCTTTGCCCTATTCTACCCATCCTCCACACACCTCCCAACAGCTCCAGCGGGCTCCGACCTCCAACATCTCCTCATATTTACAACGAGTTCTCTTTCCTTTTCATATCGAAATATATCCAAATACAGGGCTTGTTCTTTGCACAGTTTATCTCGCCCACTCATCTTTTTTTCTCCTAAGCTGCACGTTACAGCAAGCCTCAACACGATTTAATTGAGTTCTTAAATCAATAATAAAAAAGAAAAACGTAGTTCAATATCAAAGGCAGGACAATTTTTGGCGTCCCCCCTTGCTGTTTGCTTCTGAGAATTGATTCAACGTTGAGTCTGGGAGATATTTCTCCTTTGCTGATGTCCATCTGGTTTATCTTACCCGCTCAGAAGATATTAGTGAAGGGCGAAAGTATATGCACTGTTCTATCTTTCAGGAATGGAATAATCGGTTGCATGCAAATTGGAATCACAGGAGTTACTGGAGGTTTCAGAGCAATAGTCAATTTAAAAAAAATTACACACTTTCATGTCGAATTTGGAATTGCTGGTTAATCATCATTTAATTATTGCTAAAGTTTTATTATACATCACCTTGAATTTCAAAGAGGATATAGCATAAGAATAAAAATCATATTCGGATACAATCAAATTGAGCAGGTCATTATTGCGAATGTACGAAACTTGCGAATAAAAAAAAAATATGCGTCTATTTTTATCTCAGAGTTGAATCCTTAAAGCCTTAGAATTCCGACAACGGACTTTACAAGCGTTATGCCATAAGATAACAAATTTTGGTCTGTGGGGGGGGGGGGGGGGGGGGGGGCGTAACCAAATAGTACAACTACCTATCCAGTGTGTTAACGGATCACTTAATCAATAGCCAATCCATCTATTAATGAATCAATCAATAAAATTTCATTATCGAGAAAATTCCTTTAGATGGCTAAATGTTTTAAATAAACTTTTCTATACTTAGGTAAAATGATGGATGTGTTTTGTTATTTTGTCATTAACGAAGGATTTAAAAAAGCAAACATTTAAAGACAAAACAAAGTTAGTAATCATAGAGACAGCCAAAACATGATAAGTGGGCCCAATATGCTCTCAGTGTCTGAGTTGGTTAGAAAAAGAAAAGGTAGAGAAGTGGAAAAGCAACAGGAAATACAAGCTTCGACGTCAAATGGGTCAATGAAAGTTGAATTCATGATCAGAAAGGATTGGGGTTGGGGAGGGAGAGAGAGGGAGAGGGAGAGAGAGAGAGGGAGAGAGAGAGAGAGAGAGAGAGAGAGAGAGAGAGAGAGAGAGAGAGAGAGAGAGAGAGAGAGAGAGAGGTATGCCGAAATTGTCTGACCGCCCACGCCCAGTAACTGCACGGCCATCGACCAGACCTGTTTCATGTTTATTTAAGCAGCTTTCTTGTCTCTTCCTCTGCCAATTCCACTCCTATCAGTAGAGGCCTAAGATTACCTTCTGTGCTTTTTGTATGTGTTTTGTTGTCTGAGATTATGAATATATATGTATATAGATAGATAGATAGATAGATAAATAGATAGATAGATAGATTTTTTCAATTTATTTTCGTTTTCATTTGTCATCATTATGTCTCCAACATTTTCCTCCTCATTCTTTCCCTCACAATCCCTAATTTTCTCTACCCCCCTCCTCCTTGTCTCTGTCTTCTGTTTCCCTTTCATCCTCTCTCTCTCTCTCTCTCTCTCTCTCTCTCTCTCTCTCTCTCTCTCTCTCTCTCTCTCTCTCTCTCTCTCTCTCTCTCTCTCTCTCTCTCTCTCTCTCTCTCTCTCTCTGCCATCTTTCGCTTCTTCTTCTTCTTCCTCTTCTTTACACACACACACACACACACACATATATATATATATATATATATATATATATATATATATATCTTTTTTTAATTTATTTTCGTTTTCATTCATTATCATTATGTCTCCACCATTTTCTTCTACTTTTCCTTCTATTACTATTTACTTTTATCTCCGCTCTTTCCTGAATCCCTTGAATCCTTCAACCCTTTATCCTCCTTCACAGTTATCATCATCATCATCATCATCATCATCATCATCATCATCATCATCATTTTTATTCCTTTTCGTTTCCTATCCTCATTTTTCCTTCAAACTCCTTACACTAGAGTGCTAAAAAAATCTCTATAACTCAATATCTTAGCTGACAAATAGCACATTTTTAGATTATGAAATAGAAATTTGTTTCAAGGTCCATTAAAGCTCAATGTGTAAATAATTTCATGTTTTTTCAATTAATTTTATACCTCCAAAAACTCCAGAAATACCGGTGTCAAATAAGTTGCTATGAAACAAAAAGTATCAATTCTACAAGAGCATAATATATTTAGAACTATGTCAAAGGTCGCCAAGTATTAACAAGCATTTTCTTCAACGATTTGTAGAGCAACAGTTTTGAAATGAGAGTGTTTACATTTGTTAGCTTTGTTTTTCACTTTTGACCTATAGAAAAACTGAAAATGTTACAGGGTGCCACACTATTCTGATACGATAATTGTATCAATTTGTTTTAATGTACTATCCCGCATGATATTATTAGAAAGATTGTGACGACATAGAAGTTAACATGACACGGAGAAAAGAAAAAGAGAATATAAGTAGTCTCATGAAAGAAGAAAAGAAATAAAAGTTTTCAAAATTTTTTAAAGTAAAACAAGGGAAGAAAACTGGAAAGGAAAAAATATAGAGGAACGGAAGAAGGCTGAAGATGATAATCAGAGGAAAGGAGTGTATAACTATTTTAAGTAATGCAGCTTCAGACGATCTTTTCCCACCGTCTTGGTTCAGTTTCTTGGCTATTGGATCGACCTCGTGATCCAGGTGTTTACATGCTATTATTTTCACACTTACAGTAATTTAAGAGGTCGTAATTATACTTGCAAGGATGTGGCCATGGTCAGTGACCACTGCATCCACATCCACATCAATCTGGTCAGTCTGTTGATATCTCAACTAAATTATACTACGATGTGTTGTTTTTCTGTGCAGCTGCCGTTTCCCACTGGCTATTTCAGAATTATTTCCTGACAACCTGATAGGAATGCTGGGGTTAAGGGTTGTAGGAAAGCTGGGAGGAATGTGGAACTGTCCGCGTGTTGGATCGAATCTGGCTGGAGAGATGTCTTTGTGTAAAGAGGGAAGCGTAATGTGATCGCGCAGTGACGTAATGAACCTGCTTGCAGGGCAACACTTCTAAAATTATTGTTTTTTTAAGATTTTTATGCTAGAGAAGGGCTATCCCTACTTTTGTACTGGTGTATCAAACCTTGTGTTGTTACTCCTCTAGTGTTTAATTATTATTTTTTTTAATTTGTTTGTTTTAAAACAATTACGATTTTACTCATAGTAAAAACTGTAACAACATACCATAAATACCGCAAAGAAGACCAAAAAAAATTGTACAAACACAATTTCTTTGTCTATTCTTATTTAACTCAATCAAATTTAGGGAAGACTACCTTTAACACTTTATATGCGTTTATCACAAAGGAATCAAAATCCCTCGCATTAAATAGCCTTTAGCTAGGAGACTTATTTACATGGATAATAATAGCTCATACTGTTCAAAGGTTTTGGCACATATTAATATACGTCAAATCACTTCCCGACGATAGTAAGCAAATGCTTTGGCATGGGCCTTAATACATCGTAAAATATCTACGCAACTATCAATACTGGTATTTTGATGTTAGAAACATCGCAAACCACCGGAGAGAGTAGTCAAATTGATTTTAATGTGCCAATTAATGATTTAAAAAAAAATAAAAGATAACAAGGTTTGTTCCGAAGCTATTCAGCCTCTCACTTATGCGAGTTTGAGTTGTTGAGTGAAGTTTTAAAAACTTCATTTCTTCACAAAATCTTTTACCGTCGGATTGTGAAGCTCACAACTTTCCCGTATCGATCGTTAAGTTTGACACCGGCTTTTTCTTCTCTCCTGCAAGACCGCGTATTAGTCTAGACAGCCCAGCTGCCCTGAATACACAATAGCTTGGCTACAGTAACTTTTACCTCATACATAATTATAGCAATGACGTCTCCCTGGACCACCCATGTCTCTCCCTCCCCCCCCCCCCCCTCTTGTTTTTTTATTTTTTTTTTATTTATATGCTCCAAGATTTTGCAACGTTAACTGCTAAAATATCGGAGGAAGGTTTATCTAATACAGTCGCAGGAATATAGATGTATGGTGTTGCTGTAGTACATAATGATTCTGTCCCGAACTGATATTGTTCAATGTTTTTAGTTTCTTGCGAATCTTCTATAATTGTGTCTTATATTAATCACACTCTAATGTCATAAGAGTAAGGAATAAGGGAAATTAAGCCATTTTTTTTTTTTACATATTCCATTTCTATTTACAAATGTTTTTAAATAATTATATGGAGACTATGTATTTCCGTAAATAGTGCTTGACAGTGCTCTGCCTTGCGGGGATTCATAACTGCTTATTTATTTTGACCTGCATGATTTCTTAAAACGACTTATAAATAGGTTTGAATTTTACAAAATAAGCTAGCTATTTTTATTCATGGCATCAAGCAAAGCCAAAGTGTACTGAGATCTAAAGCGCTCTTTTTTCACTGACTCTTATCAGTCAATCAAGAATATCGAGACTATGCTTCAAAAATCGCACTTCATTTAACCAACCTAGATGATTTTCTAGTAAATCCTAAAAGATAATAATATCAAGAAGTTACAATCATTATTCAATGATCTTCAAAGGTTAGTAGTTAAGGGAAAAAATAGTTTTTGCCTTTGTTTTGGCATTGTGTGAAAGAATTAGCGAGCAAGAGAATGAGAGGGATAGAGAGAGGACAGAGGGAAGAAGAAGAAGAAGAAGAAGAAGAAGAAGAAGAAGAAGAAGAAGAAGAAGAAGAAGAAGAAGAAGAAGAAGAAGAAGAAGAAGAAGAAGAAGAAGAAGAAGAAGAAGAAGAAGAAGAAGAAGAAGAAGAAGAAGAAGAAGAAGAAGAAGAAGAAGAAGAAGAAGAAGAAGAAGAAGAAGAAGAAGAAGAAGAAGAAGAAGAAGAAGAAGAAGAAGAAGAAGAAGAAGAAGAAGAAGAAGAAGAAGAAGAAGAAGAAGAAGAAGAAGAAGAAGAAGAAGAAGAAGAAGAAGAAGAAGAAGAAGAAGAAGAAGAAGAAGAAGAAGAAGAAGAAGAAGAAGAAGAAGAAGAAGAAGAAGAAGAAGAAGAAGAAGAAGAAGAAGAAGAAGAAGAAGAAGAAGAAGAAGAAGAAGAAGAAGAAGAAGAAGAAGAAGAAGAAGAAGAAGAAGAAGAAGAAGAAGAAGAAGAAGAAGAAGAAGAAGAAGAAGAAGAAGAAGAAGAAGAAGAAGAAGAAGAAGAAGAAGAAGAAGAAGAAGAAGAAGAAGAAGAAGAAGAAGAAGAAGAAGAAGAAGAAGAAGAAGAAGAAGAAGAAGAAGAAGAAGAAGAAGAAGAAGAAGAAGAAGAGGAAGAAGAAGAAGAGGAAGAGAGGATGGAAGGGAGACAGAGACAGCGAAGGGATGTAGTAGAGAAAATTAGGGAATGTGAGGGAAGGAATGAGGGAGGAAAGAGAGTGAGGAAAAAAAACAGCTGTTGGACAAATAGAGAGTAAAAAAGAGAAGTGATTGAAACTGTAATTGATATGCTCAATCTCTTTCAAATAACAATATCTCTGTTTTTATTTTTTACTTTCAGGTCTATAATGCCTGTCTTCTGAAAACCTCACAAATTCCACGGGAGATGACATTTAGTACAGATATAATAGATTCCATGCTTTAATGTGAGGGGAAAATGGTGTGGTAATAAGGAATAACCACAAGAAAGATAAACTCTAAATATTCTTTTTCCAAAGATTAATGTAAGTATTTTTAATAAGAAGTTCTGTTCCTATATTTTGTTCTTAGCAATATGACTATTGAATGCATATATTAGCCAGCACTGCAGTATATTATCTTGAAGTCTGGTACCATCACTTTTTCCTGCAATGCCTGCTGTTCTATGCTGCAAGATATGGCCGCAATTTTGGCGCCTTTCACAACTGCACAGAAGGATCATGGGAAGATGACGCTTTACGTCATCTAGAAAATGAGTGAAACACTGTGCGCAAAGTTCCATGACGTCATGATGAATTTGCTCAAGCGGCTGATAAGTGGGTCAGCTGACGTAGCCGCGTCCACCAAGGCGGAACTGGAGCAAGGGAAGCTTGTCAAGAAAATTGGGCGGAAAGGTCGAGGTCGCGCTCAGTTTGATATGCCTTGCGGAGTAGCCACAACAAATTCAGGTATGCTACTGTTGTTTTTTTTTTTTCTTTTCTTTTCTTTTTTTGATCTCGCACATTCTTTAGGCGGTTGTCCTTTTAGAGTCACAACTGGTGCACATAGCAGGGGAATACAACTGCTTCTTTCAGATCCAGAGGTAGCGACAAAGTAACTCCTATAGTCACTTGAACATTTATAATTCTTGAATCTGGGTCTAAGCAAAGCATTATGACAATGATTATCATTATGAACATTTGTTGCATTATGGCAATGATTATCATTATGAACATTTGTTGCATTATGACATGATTATCGTTATGAACATTTGTAGCATTATGAGAATGATTATCATTATGAACATTTGTTGCATTATGACAATGATTATCATTATGAACATTTGTTGCATTATGAGAATGATTATCATTATGAACATTTGTTGCATTATGACAATGATTATCATTATGAACATTAATGTGTTATCGTCACCGGCAACATTGCGAGAGTTATCATTTGCAGTATGAAAATTTTCGGCCAGTTTCTTGTCGAAAGGTAACTTGTCTGTCAGTTACTCGTCAATCGGTATCTTATCATTGTGTTACTTATTAATCGGTTACTTGTCAGTCTGTAACTTGTCATTCGGTTACTTGTCAACCGGTTACTCGTCAATCGGTAACTTGTCAGTCGGTAACTTGTCATTCGGTTACTTGTCAACCGGATTTTTTTTTTCAGTCGGCGTTGGAGACCACGTCTCTTTATGAACATCTGTCCTTCTAGCAGGTGGTGCCCTGCTTCTCCATCCTTTAAACAATCTTCATACCTTCGCTTTAGAACCATCCCACGCTCTGATTGCCTGCAGTTTTGACGCTGTGATCACTGATCACACCATTTAACCCACGACTCCCTGTTGTGTGACCAAATTTTTATCTAACCATGTTATAAATATTGTATTGACTATCTTTGATAAAGCCCGCCCTTGAGCAAAATGATTCACATCTCTTTCATGAACAGTTCAACAAGCCATGGTATGCTAAATACACACTGATTCCAAAAACTAAAAGCCTTTAGCTCAACTGGACTCTGTGTAAGATTCGATGCAGAGTAGACTGATATTAGCAGCTTCTGTAAACGACGTTTCACAGAGAGATCAGCGGCGTTTTGTGCAGACAATCATTCTCTCTCTCTCTCTCTCTCTCTCTCTCTCTCTCTCTCTCTCTCTCTCTCTCTCTCTCTCTCTCTCTCTCTCTCTCTCTCTCTCTTTCTCCCTCTCTCTCTCTCTCTCTCTCTCTCTCTCTCTCTCTCTCTCTCTCTCTCTCTCTCTCTCTCTCTCTCTCTCTCTCTCTCTCTCTCTCTTTCTCTCTGTCTGTCTGTCTGTCTCTGTCTGTCTTTGTCTCTCTCTCTCTTTCTTTCTACCTATCTCAACCTGTCCAATGTCTGCTTTATTCTTAATTTTTTTCAAAACAATTACCAAACCATTTTTCCCCTGTTATAAATTGCAAACTTTAAACTAATTTCGTTATTTTTTTTACTCTCCCCCAACGGCGACAGCAGATCTTGTGGTGGTGGCTGACACTGACAATCATAGAATCCAGATTTTCTCAATGGATGGCGTCTTCAAGTTCAAGTTTGGAGAAAAAGGTTCAAGTCCTCATCAACTCTGTTATCCGGCCGGTGTGGCTGTGACCAGCAAGGATTCCATCGTGGTTGCCGACAGCGTGAATGTGGCGGTCAAGCTCTTCAGCCTCGAGGGACAGCTGGAGCAGCACCTCACCTGCCCTGCACACCTGGACCTTCCCTATGGCGTGACTGTCACGTCGGATGATCACGTTGTGGTCACGGATATTTATAAACACTCAGTTGTCGTGTTCAATCCTGAAGGAAAGTTTAGTCACACTTTTGGTTGCTACGGGGATGGGCCACGCGAGTTTGACCACCCATATTGTGTAACGACAAACTCTAGTAATCAAATAATTGTGTCTGACACTGGCAATAGCGCAGTTAAAATCTTTCACTTCCAAGGCCGTCTTCTCCGGCATTTCTCCACCGCTGACTTCAGGCTAACAGCAGACAATTTCGTGTCATTGTATGGGGTGTGCACGGACGCTGATGATAACACACTGGTCGTGTGTACTTCTGGTGTATACATACTAACTAAAGATGGCCGCCTTTGGGAGGTGTTGACATCAAAAGACGGACTGACGTCACCGCGATGTGTAGCGGCTTGCTCCGCTTCCGGTGGTCGTTTATTGGTGACTCAAGCCGGATATGACACTAGACATGAACTATGTGTGTTCCGGTACAATAGAGAGGACTTCCGCTCACTCAATACTCTTGTATACTATGCTATTTCCATATAGGGACCAAGATTAGGGGCCAAGATTATTTGCAAACTTTACCTTAACTTCTTTACCACTTTTCATCCATTTCAAACTTGCTTCTGCTGAACTTTATGGATTATTTTTCTTTTTTTTTAACTTCAAGCAATTTTTAATATTACCCAAAGAGCGTGGGATGCATGTGTTTATTTCAAGCGCTCACTCAAATGTTATAAACGATCATACTGGAAAGAAGGTAGCTTCATCTTATCATGGATACTTCACTGGAAGCAAGTAAATTATCAGCACAGCAGTTTTTTGAATGATAAATTAAGAGAGAAAGCTTTTAAAAATGCATAAGACAAAGTGCGCTAATTAATGAGCAGTGAAGCATTATCTAAACCAGAGCAGGGTAAATTTAGGGCTAGATCTGCCTTGTTATTTCTTTCTAATATTATGTTCATGATTGTGGTGTCAAAATTTACGTGAATAAGTCTCAGATAATGGTGTATTTTTTTGTGATTCCAAATTCTTCTTTCAGCTTTAATTTATGGAAAGGACTTTATTAGACAAAGGGTGAATAATCTTTTTTTTTTTTTTCTTTAAGCCATATTAGTTTGATTCTTAAAAATACTGTCGTGACAATCTTACTTTTCTTTCATGTTTTAATTCATTCTTGACTATTTACGAGCTATCTATCTGAGATTAGATATCTCACACAAAGGTATAGTCCTATTAACAAAGTTAATCCTAGACCAACATGTGCTATGACTTGTTATGAAATATTCTCAAGAGACCAAACCCTTACATTTACTTGACTAAGATACATTTTGCTAGAGACCAAACCCTTAAGTCATGCACCTTACTACGAGATACCAGTTAGAATCTAAACCACTACATGAACCTGACTACAAAATACCCTCAAGCAAGAACATGCACTTTACCAAGAGTTACCCAATAGAGACCAGATCCTAACATGCACTTTACTACGAGTTACCCTATAGAAACCAAACCCTTATATTAGCCTGACTATGAGTTACACTATAGAGACAAAACCCTTACATTAACCTGACTGCGAGTTTCTCTATAGAAACCAAACTGTTACATTAGCCTGACTACGAGTTATCCTATAGAGACCAAACCATTACATTAACATAACCACGAGTTACCCTATAGAGACCAAACTCTTACATTCACCTGACCATGAGTTACCATATATAGACCAAACTCTTTCATTCATCTGACTACGAATTGCCCTGTAAAGACCAAACCCTTAAATTAACCTGACTACGAGTTATCCCACAGAGACCAGACTCTTACATGCCACTTACTACGAGTTTCCCTATTGAAACCAAACCCTTGCATTAACCTGACTGAATACTATAGAGACCAAATCCTTACATTCACCGGACTACAAGTTACCCTACAGAGACCAAACCCTTACATTTATCTTCCTACGAGTAACTATAGAGACCAAACCCTTAAAAGCACCTTATTACGAGTAACCTTACTACTACGAGCAATTTTGTATTACATTAATATTACTTCGCATGATTATTTTGTTTTAGATTTGACGATCGTGGTTGTGAGGGAGAGAAAAATTACTAGGAACTCTTTAATAAAAACTATCTTTTCCAAGTTATTATTTTCTTTAATGGAAAAGATTGGAGGCAAAACGAATGTAAGTTTGCAAATTTTGCAACACAGATTTGTGTCTGTTTTTCCCTTGATTTTTCATGAGTTTTGAATCATAGACGATTATTTTATGATAAATCAGCCAATTATTATGTACCTTCCAATATTATTTTAAGATACTTTTGAACTGTCATTAGAAAGCTATGAATATTTACAAAATGTGCTCAATGATGCTCTCCCTTGCAGAAATTCGAAGCCTCGCATTTAATCAAAACCTACATGAGGATGAAAGTTTAAAAGAATCCATTTATAAGTTTTGATTTTATAAAATTACCTAGCTATTCTTACTTCAAAACGGGAGGGAAAATCGAATGCATCAAGATAATTATGTGTTAATGTTCATGATATTTTTTTTCTCTTTGCGATCCAGTAAGTAAAAAATTTCGGGAACTCGAGGAAAATTCCGAAATTAAATTTCAATCTTGCGAAAACTGTTGTAGGCGGTACTGTATCTGTCATCGCTTATTGACACGGCAGAGGATAATGGTCAAGAAAAGAAGGTTCACGTTAGCAATATGGAATGGTCTTGAGAGTCAGAGCTGCATGACCGCTGAAGAAGCTCAACCACGCAGTTCGACTTACGCCAAAATCAATTTCTTAGAGATGCCCGATTCAAGTACCGTACAAAAAAGATAACGAAAAGAAAATATATATGGACAATTGCTTGTGAGAGAGAGAGAGCTGCTCATCATGAACTTGCAAAAACAGTAAGATATTAGGTATAAAACAAGAATCGTATACTCGGCCATATAGACACGCAATCTGCAAGCCCGTTTCTTCCTTATCAGCACGTTCCTCTTAGAAAAGGAAATAGTGAGCATGTAGATGAAGGCGCCCAAACCGAAATTATACGCTTGCTAGGAGTTTCAAACTTTCCGGTTTCTTTGGCTTGATTCTCAACGTATTTTATTTTGAACTAGGCGATGGAATCATTCTTGATCCCAATCCTGTTCGACATTTTCTATAATTTACTTCTGCCGCCGGATAGTCCCCAGCACTACAGCTTTGATCTGCCTCACGGGAGCTGGGTAGGTCTAATTGGTGAGCTTTAATTTTATTGTGTAATGGACTTGTTATAGCAACATAATCAAATCAAATCAATATGATGTGACATCGATTGGATACATTTATCGATATGCTTGTTTCTAACAATTAACAATGATCGATATGCTTGTTTCTAACAGTCTTACATGAGTAGATTTATTTATTATGTTTGTATTAAAATGTTTGCATTATTACTTTTGCATTAAGATGGATCTGTGTTACTTTGTATAATAATATTGATTATTTATATAGCTGTGTTCCTTTGTATCATAAAATTAAAAATTGATATATACTTTGTATGATAATTTTTGACAATTTATGATTATCCCGGTTAGCTTCTATGTGTGACTAATACTCTACGGGCGTTTGAATAATTATGTTTTTACAACATTTTTTTCTGTTTTCTTAAACGTTTATTGCGGGTGTAGACAGATACAATGTCGTTGTACATATGTTCAGTTCATACTCTTATAAAACAGTCGTTTACTTCAATGGCCAAGTGTTCACTTTTTTTTAAATTGCATTGTTATTATCCGGTGTCGCGGATAGCTTTAGGAATAAATCGTGATATTTAAACAAAAAAGCTTTGTTGCTAAAAAAAAAAATTAGAATTGGTATGGACTTATTTAGTCAGGGTAACTTATTGTTTGATATGATATGAAATTAAAGAATAAGACATGAATCGCGTTTCAAAGATCGCTGACACATCTTGCTATAGCATGACCGCTGAAGAAGCTCAACCATTCAGTTGTGCTTACACCAAAACCAATGTCTTAGAGATGCCCGATTCAAGTACAAAAAAGATAACAAAAAGAAGTTATATGGACAAATGACGTGTTACTACAAATTATTGCAAGCAAACGCCTTCTCATCCTTTTGGGTGCTGGTGATTAAAACTTGATTATCATAGTAGAGGTCGATATATATTATAGTTGCAAAGTAGGATTTTTAAACAAATGTTTGAGAGGTAAACTGCAGCTTTAAAAATACAAGATTACTCAAAGCTGGGGATCTTTCGAAAATAGAATAGCGCACCTCTACAATTTATCCCAAATAATCAGCTCATCGGCAAGACATTGGAGTTGAGGTAGACCTACAAACCTCCACATAGGGATTTTTGCGTTGTTGTTGGTCTCATTTCAGACAAGTGATATTGATATCATGTATTGTCAAGCTACCAGCTTGGCAAAAACTCATTGATGCGTTTCAATCAATCAGTTGCCGTGATCTTTAGTGCGGACGGTCATGACCTTCCACGTATCTCTATACCTCGTCGCTTCTGTCACTCTTCCTACTTTGAGCCCCTTTGTTAGCCCATCTTACATCTTCCAAATAATCATGACACAACACAAATTGATATGTGTAACTTGAAAAAAAAAAATATTTTATAGCCGAAAGTTGTAGTTCAATATTGATTTGAGATAGACCAACTGGAAGAAAAAGATCGGTACCTAATATCAATGTAAAAATGTTGCTGTTTGCTGCATTACTAACACAGACGTGAAGAAAACCTATTAATATAATTGTATGAAAAAAGAAATTGTTCGATTCATTATTGCCATTCTCTCATTTTAAACTGTGAAGAAAAAAAAAACAACAACATGGGAGTCTGTTTTAATATCATTTTGTACCAAAATATCAGGTCATGTAGAAAGGGAAGTAAAAATTAAAACGCAGGCAATAATGGAGTATTATATCCCTTTGAGCTCTTACAATGCTCAGCAAAGTCGCTATTAAAATCATTTTTTTTAAATGAACTTTTACAATAAGCCAAACCACTCTTAAGCAGAGTAATCGGGCGAATTACCAATGAAGTGGAAGAGGCAAAATCAGACGGACACTTACAAAAATCTGTTGGTTTCCAACAGTTCTTATGAGAAGATAATTGTGATCTTGCATCCTCTATTGCACTAGCACTGGTTACATGTACTTTAACTAGTGTACCTTGGGATTTCAGCACTGGTTCTTTGGGATTTCAACAATGATTGCAAGTGCCTTAACTGGTGTACACTGGGATTACAGCATTATTTACAATTAACGTAACTGGTGTACATTAGGATTTCAGCACTGATTACAAGTACCCTAACTGGTGTGCATTAGGATTTCAGCATTATTTACAATTAACGTAACTGGTGTACATTAGGATTTCAGCACTGATTACAAGTACCCTAACTGGTGTGCATTAGGATTTCAGCATTATTTACAATTAACGTAACTGGTGTACATTAAGATTTCAGCACTGGTTACAAGTACCTTAACTGGTGTATATTACGATTTCAGCACTGGTTTCAAATACCTTAACTGGTGTACTCTACGATTTCAGCACTGGTTTCAAGTACCTTAACTGGTGTCCCTTGGGATTTCAGCAGCTTCTGTTCCCGGACAGTCAGTGGGACTAATAAACCTCAGCAGTTGTAAGAAATTTAAGGATCCTCTGTAGGGTTAGTTCGATGAGATCTTACCCATCCACCCTCTGCTCCTCCTGACACTATAAAGGGCCTTCTTATTTTTCTGCTGTTGAATTGTTTTTGTTGTTGCTCTTTTTTTGTTGCAGGTTTCATTTTGTTTTATAAATAAATAATGTTCCTGTCGTTAACGCGGCTTCGTGATGTGATTGCTGTCCCTCATTTAAAATCACAAGGATTGTGGTGCTTTGTTTTCCTATTGCTAGCCTATATGGCCTTAATTTAAATCTCATAACACTTATTGTTCCTATCATATTTCACGTGATCTGTCGGTCAGTAGATTCTGTTCGATGTGATATTGTGCGCATGCTCATTCAGTGAGAACCAAGAACCAGCAGTTCTCACCAGTTTTTAAATGTCAACATTGAAGTTTTTACATTGATTAGAATGATAATGTAATTTCTATGTAATAAAGGATTTAATTGAATTGTCTAACATAAAGAAAATTCGGAGAACGACCAGAATTGCATGTGATAATTTTAGTTTTATGACCTTTTGAATTAACCAGAAAATGATTAATAACGGTTAGAACAGCAAAAGTTAGGCAAAAAGAGAGAAGAAAAGAGGTCATACCAGTCAGCAGTACTGATTCATCAGACAATATTTTTCAATTAATAAAAAAAAAAGAAGAAAAAAAATATCAAAGTTTAAAAAAGCAGCACTCTCCCTACATAAACTGAAGGCAGTAGTATTCAAAACAATAGAGGAAGAGAGAGAGAGAGAGAGAGAGAGAGAGAGAGAGAGAGAGAGAGAGAGAGAGAGAGAGAGAGAGAGAGAGAGAGAGAGAGAGAGAGTATATTTGAGTCCATAGCGTAAACCGGAAATTTCCGATTATGTTTTTTTTTTAGTTGTTGTTTTTGTTTATTTCGACAGTATACTTTCGCTTCTGTTTACTGTACTGGTATCGCCGATCATCCAGTTTTGACTAGATCTAGATCTAGATTTTTTTTAGATAGATCCAGATTTGGCGTGATCCAAGATCAGGTTTGAAAAGGCAAATATTAACTTTTATGTCGATTGTCGATTGGTTGTAACACAAAAATTTTAAGCAACATATTTTACCTATCAGGCTCTGGTAGATCTAATCGAGAATATTGTAAGGGCTTTGGAATTTTTTAAGGGAATATCGTATTTTGTCTCTACAACTAGATCTAGATCTAGAACTGGAGCTAAACTGAATTAACAGTAATAACACTTTAAATCTAAAATGTAGACTTTCTGGAAGTTTAGATCTAGGCATTTTGATGGAATTATTTTCTTACAATAGCATGGATATAGATCGAGATCAAGGCCCAAGTAGTAAACGTCTCATCTCATTATCTCATGCTCTTGGCATTGTTTTTATAGAGGCTAAACCTAAATTGATTTAAATCAATGAAGTGTTTCCTTAGACCAGAAGTCTGATCTCTTTAGCGGTGGAGTTCTCTGGAGACTGAGATTATTTATAGCCAACACAACTACTGTTTTGACCAGTCTATGGCGGAGCACTAATTAAACCTATAAAGTTAGGCTAAGATCAAAGGTCAAAAGAAAAATCGATTGTTGATGTTTAAGCTGCTAATGCCAATTGAAAGGAAACGAACTAGTTGACATGCACATTACACTGGAAAGCAAACTTGTTGAATTACAATGGAACTCTTTTAACCCACTTTCCAAACCAAAATTACTTTTGTTCCATTTATTTTTAAAAACTAAAATATATTGAAAGCACTTATAAAATTGTTCTCAGTTTAAGAATAATCCGATGTTATTGTTCTTGTTTTTATGGCTGGGGATGAAATTAAGATGATAATATAGAATGACTTGAGAAAAAAAAAAAAACAGCATGTAAATATAATAGTTGGACATCCGCATTCAGAGATATTAATAATTAAGGCTATCTTTAAAAGTCTTCAAATTTAAGGTCTCTTTTGAGCGGGGTCTTCATTTGAGAGTTCCACAGTATAAATTTCAGTGACTCTCAACAATTATTTGCGACTGAAATTAGTTTCAAATTTATATTCAGTTCCTCAAAATAGTATGAAATGTAATTTTATTGATAACTTTTTATCATTGAATTCATATTCAGATGAAATGAAGGAAAACCTGTGGGATTAATTGCTTCATTAGAAAGGGCTAGAGTTAAAAATTAAGATAGTTAAAAAAAAGAGTGAAACTATCAACTTGCACCTAAAATGAGCTTCATATCATCATTACCTCATCAGAAGACATGAAAAATGTAAACCCAAAGTGAGGTATCTGATGTGACAGTCTTTGAAAGAAATAAAAGATTTCAAAAACTTTATCTAGGAATCATGGTCTCACTCATATCTGTTTTAATTTGAGACGGATCCTGGCTTAACTAACTTCATACTATTAGTATTATGTAGAGGGTAATTTCTGTTACTGTATTGCACATTCAACTGCCATTCATTATCAAGGTCAGCTCAATTTGTTGATTTGCCTATTTCTTTTTAATTCTCTCAGCTGAATGTATAAATACTTTTTTTTTTCATTCTAATAAAATCCAGAAGTCCTTAATTTAGCTAATGCTCTTCATTATAAACCCTATGAGTGAGTGAATCATTTTTGCAATACAATTGACAATGCGTGAGATCTAAAGTAATAAATTCACGATATATGCCCAAAGATCAGCACTCGGTTATTCGAATTTCCCCATTCTTTGTTCCATGAACATTTAAGCTCCAAAAATATCCTTGAGTAATTGTCCCCTCTTGTCATCAGATAGCTTGCTGTAATGTCACATGATAAAGATCAACATTATGTCTTTGTGTATGGAACCCTCAAGACTGGCCAACCTAACCATTACTATTTGACAGAGGATTTCAGCACAGGCAAAGCCACTTTATTGGGAACAGGGGAAACTATGCATGCATTTCCACTGGTAGTGGCAACAGTTAATAATCTCCCTTTTCTACTGCCTGTTGAGGGAAAGGGAGAGGTGAGAATGTTGACACTTCATCTTTTTGCAGTAAAATTTACTTATATTTATGCCATTTTTATTAGTAAATATTTTCAACTCTTACTTTTACAAGAATCTTTATCAATACAAACAGATGAATTCCATAGCATTGCATAGTTTCAGTTCAAGTAGATGTTGACAATATTGGGAAGGAATGTTGAGTAGAAAATGCTGACCAAAAATGTTTGCTCTATAACATTAAGCCTTCTTTATTATAGAACACATAGCTTTAATGTGTTTTGTTTTCTTTTCCTAGAGTCTTTAAAGTTCTTTTCATTTCAATCTCTTCAAATCTTACAGAATGTGCAAGGGGAGATCTATGAGATTGACGATCAGAAACTATACTGGCTTGACGATTTTGAGTCCCATCCTTCTTGGTATAAACGGGAGATAATAGAAATCAGGCTCATGGATGGTACACTAAAAGTGGAAGGTCAAGTGATGACCAAAGGGGATGTGTGTCAATGCTGGGTGTACTTTCTGCCAGGATATAAACCGGAGATGTTGGCCTTGAAGATGTTAAAATCTTATGCATCTCTGTCACCAGACCATCTTCCTTACAATACAAAGTTTGTTGGGTTTTATTCAAATAAATTGTTACAGCACCATAATATATGAACCTGCAAAAAGTTTGATGCAGTTGCTTCAGTTCTCCTATAAAGTTTTCTTGGTTTTTTTTTCATTTCCAACTGTTACACCTAATGTATTAGATGTTGCAGAGGCAGTAGCTCCTCTACTCCTTTCCTCTCACAGTCTAGTAACAATACATACTTGAATCCTCATACATCACACACACCTTCTCCTCTTTACCTCAATGCCTATGCGATGTCTGTAAACGGTACATGCAGAACACACACACACACAGATACACACACTGGCATCACTTGCAAATGCAGAGTATTATATTGCTTTCTTTGCAATCTAAAAGAAGGCTTTCATTTTCAAAAGAAAAAAAAATAAACTTGATGATTGCCAGTTAACTAGGGCTCGTCTTCACACTTCTATTGAAATATTTGGTGAAATTTAGCAACCTGAAATAATCAAAAGAAATAATAGAAATAAAAGTGATAACAATAATAATACTAATAATAATTATAATAATAATAGTGTTCGAACAGAATATCCTGGAAATCATGTAATTCTAATGTTTGTCATGAAAATGTGAGCTACAATTTTGGTATGCATCTGTCTAGATACAGTTAGAATAATTTCATTTGCCAATAGAAACTATTCACAGATGCCTCAAAAATAGATAGTGGTTCTTGCTTGTTGTACATTTCAATTTATATAAATATATAGACAAACTGTGAGTGCTCACAATAGTCATTAAATCCCAAAATCTTTTTTTTAACCTATGATTTCTGTAACTCATCTCAGCGGAAAGTTTTATCTATCCATTTGTATTACATCATGACACTGTCACAGAAAAACTACCAATGCATTGTGCTCTTGATCTTATCTCAAAAGTAGATCATGCCTTTAGTTCTGAGCTTTTTTTTTTTTTACTTTTAATAATTTTTTTACCTCTTGTTTCAGTGAAGAAATGACATCCCTAGAGGATACGTGAGTCAAAAGCTAATCCACCCGAAGATTTCTTTGCAGTTGAATTTGGCTGTTCCATACAGTGGACACATGATAACTGTCATGTCTTTTGAGGGAGGACTAAATTTTTATATCCATGTCTGATGGTAACAAATATAGTTTGTATTTAAAATACAAGCAAAATTATACCAAAAGGGATTTTTTTTTTATTTTCATTTTTTATTCAGTGTGTGTAATGTTAGCACAAGAATACCAGAAGGCTTTACTACATGTTTTGCACAATTATGACAACAGGCTTTGTTTAAGTTATTCAAATGTATCTAGTGATCTAATGTTACAATAAGCATACAAATTATTCAGTGTGTTATAATAGATATACCAAAGAGTTTTATTTATGTTGCAGCTAAAGTCTTTAATTTTAGCTTAAAACGTCCAACAGGCTTTATTACAGAATCTCTTACATGTATCAGTGCAAACATAATGGGGAATTTTCAAAGGATTGTCTCTTCTTTATTTAAATGGAAAATTTTTCTTCGAGGAGTCAGTGCTTGCTCTTGTATGTTGGAACAGTCTTTTGCAGTTTCAACAACTGTCTTTGACCTTGAAAACCATAATTAATCTGTTTGCTGATTGTTAGAGGGCAGGCACATGAAACATAAGATAACTGATGGCAAGTAGGATTAACATGTTTATTTTTGAGTAGAAATTATTTTTGAAAAAGAACTTTTGAAACTGTCATGGTCTTTTCTTTCCATATGCATTGTTCGCTGTGTGAAATACTCTGGACTACATTTCAGTTTTGATGAGATGTCAAACTTTTCTGACTTAATTGCCATCCATAGAAGAGATATAACCCTGTGCGGCTCTAGTTCAATATATTACTTTGGAAGACTTTAAAATAAATCAAAACTACTGTAGGCTATCAATAAAAATTTAGTGATTGAGATTTTCATATCTATTGTAAATAGCTTATGTTTCTGGTTTTAAATATTATGCTACTGCTGTATAAATTTAATTTCTGTTCAAAGAATTTTTTAAGCACAGATTTACCAATGAGAATTAGGTCAAACTATGAGTAGAATTATTGTTGGCTCAAAGGTCAACTACTCAGAATAAAATAACCTGAATGGTCCAAGATTTTTTATACAGTTAGATTTTTAATACAGTAGAGTCCAAATAATTCGAATCCGGATAGTTTGAATTTTTGGATATTTAGAAGTCGATTAAAATACCCGAATATTTCTCTCTTTAAGCTCTATTAAAAATATTGGTTAGTTCCAAGTCGGAAAGAATGATCCAGTTAATTCAAAGTCGTCGTGGCGTTTTTATTCTGAAAGCAATCTTCCTAGCTTGTAAAACAGACAAAGTGGTGCCAATTGCTATACTCCGAGCAGCAAGCGATTCGTGAATGTGTGTGTTTGGCCCACCTACATTACAGGCAAGAGTCTGATATAAAAGAGAATGGGCTTGGCCTAGGGATCAGGTGTGGATGCTTCGTAGACTGGAAGAGGAGGGGAGTGGTGTTACCACACGCGGTGATTGAACTCGGCGTGTGGTCAGTGTGTGCGATGTTACCTGGTTGCACATTGCTCTATTATGTCTATACAATGTAATTTTGATAGTGGCTCTGTGCCGGCCTGTCATAGATCTAGATCTAGACCTGGCTTTGTTTGGGAGGGTCTTCTCACTTGTGGTTCTTGGTTACGATACGTGGGGCAAACTTGGGTTACATTATACATGTAATCATCTCCGTTAGCTGTGTATTTGTATGTGTGTTAACTTTTATAACCTAGCCTAGGTCTACAAAGCTGCTGGCTTTCAGTCCGGGAAAGCACTTTGTAGCGCTCGGTCACTTTTTATTATTTTAAGCTGTACTCTTTACATTCAGTGAAATCAGTTTCAATTTAGACAATATGGCATTTTCTCTTTCAAGTCAAAACCCTGTGAAGCGAAAAAACAAAAGCCTAAGCATTGAAAATAAAATCAAATTGCTTGAAGAGGTGGATAAAAAAGTTTTGCCAAAGAAGGAAATTGCTTTGAAGTTTGTAATTCGCAGTCGCCCCCCTTGTATATGTGTAATATTCCTGATCTGTCATCCACATTTTTCTCCTCTTTTTCTCTATGTATCCTGATAATTCGAATTTCGGATAAATCAAAGTAGGGGAGAGTGGGGCTAGAAGTCACTTTGACTGATAATTTGATACCTTAGATTTAAGCAGATTGCAACCAAACTGCACATGATAACGCTCATACCAACAACAAAGATTTGGAAAGGGTACAATTTTTTCAAACATTTAATGGAAACTGACAGAAAACAATTTTTAGACACAAGTCTGGTTGTGACTTCTTGCCCCATGGTGGGGCAAGATGTCACAGTAGGTGGGGCTAAAAGTCAAATTATTCTAATGCCATAGCTTAATTTTGAGAAATCAATGTTAAAAACAAGGCCAGATTTGGTCCTAGAGGTTCCAGTAGCAACTGGTGGGGGGAGAATGGCATGAATGTTGTGCTAAGCACAGGACTGATCCAATGTCCTCCACATTGGGCTTCACAAATTTGTTCTCAACTTTTGAACTCTTCCGCATAAACGAAACGTTCTACTTCAACATCACCATCTACTGTCTTTGTTTTCATCTGCAATTGCAATCCCA
>JAWDGP010002234.1:0-29366 GCA_033675545.1 Elysia crispata
GACCGCCTCAATTAGAACATATTATCTGCTGATATATACTAATCCATTTAAGATAAAAAAAAAAAAAAAAGAAGAGCATTTGTGATCAAAGAGCTCCATCATGAGCTGTTACTATAGTAACATTGTTTTGTTAACCAGAAAAGGCACTTAACGTGGTAGCTCCGACCATAAATACCGCACTTGCCCCGATCCCCAATGCAACACTTACTATGGAACCCCGAATATAAGAATAATTGGCTAATTATGTAGAATCCAAACCTATTTATAGATCTTTTTTAAAGTTCATTATCATGGACATTTGAATAGAAAAATGCGCAACTATGAATTCCCATAAGGCGGTGCACCATTATGCACTTTTGTGGGAATTGCAAGTTTTCTTATAATATAAGTTTATAAAGATCTTAAAATAGATTTGGAAAATAAAGAATGAGTCGATTTCGTCAGTTAATGCTACACTCACCGTGGTAGCTCCAACCATGAATGCCACGAAGTCTGTGAATGACGTCACTGTGATGGAGACTCCGGCGTGACGTAGCACTTGACCTATTTTCTGGGGAATCTCCAGGTTTTGCTCCTCAGCCTTAAGGTTGTTAAGCGCTCCCATTATGACAAACATGTCATCCACCCCGATACCTTGTTGAGATGAGAATTAAGGCACGTTAAAATGCGGTTGAAAGAAATTAATCATAATTACAAATATTATGGATGTTCCAAAAATTAGTCAACAAATCAATACATTAATAAAGGGGAAGACTAAAAAACAGAAAAGGGGTTTTACATTACTAATTCAGCATATGAATTGAATCTCTATCTCAAGAGTTTTATCACATTCATATTTTCGTTTGAGTCCGTTTAAATAATTATGAGGATGCTAACTTTTCAGCACTACACACGATTATTTTTTGTTGATCAATGTTCTATAATTAAAACGTATTAAGTCAAATTCTAAATACCCATTACAAGTTTATATAAGCTGTTAAAAAAAAAATAGCTACATGATGATTATATCTAAACCGTCATTTTTGTTTAAAACTAACTATCTAGCTGGTACATTGTTGACAAAATTTCGTGTTTTTTCAAGCTATCAGCGGACTTTCAATGAGAACCAGAGATGGACTGTATTAGTTTATGCTTGGGCTTATCATGCAACCACAGCCTTTTGATCAGAAGAACCGTGGCAATAAGGACCCAGACACTAATCATCACTTATCCGCCACAGCTGTCTAATATGTATTGAGTTCAATTTGCAACAGTTATTGACAAGCAGAGAGATTATGCGGAGTGCTGTTGCAACATTTTACTCTAGACGAGAAAGTATATGGATTGTTTTAGCCTTTTCTTTATGACGTATGATGTTTAGTGTTGTTCGGAGACTATTGGGATTCCACTAAGAAATAGTCCATATACCTGAATCCTGTTGGCTGTGCAAGACAACCAGAAGCAGTAAGAGTATATTTGCTAGAAATACGCCTCGTACAGCATCATTCTACATATATCCTCTTTGCGGAATTAAAAAAAAAAATTAATTATATTCCAAACAAAGAATCCAATTAACTGTACAAGACAATCAGAAGCAGTATGATAGAAATTCGCAGAATATTTATGCTTTTTGCGGAATTTCATACAGTTTCTGACTGGAATAACGCTACTGCCCATCGGCAACGTTACAATGTATCTCTCAGTCTCACCTAGCAGAAGGAAAGGGAGAACGCTCTGTAACGGTCCATATCCTTGTTGGAAGGCAGAGCTGAGGCCTATTGATACCAGGATGGCCAGGCCGATGCAGATGAAGCCGCCCAAAGTGAGCCACGCCTGATAAGACACCAGAAAACAGATCTTAGCATCACGTGGGTCGTGAAGGCTATTGAAAGATTATTTTGCTTTAATCAATATTCTCATCACCACTATTCGAAGTAATGCCATTATTATTATTATTATTATTATTATTATTATTATTATTATTATTATTATTATTATTATTGTTATTATTGTTATTATTATTATTATTATTATTATTATTATTATTATTATTATTATTATTATTATTATTATTATTATGATTAGTATTATTATTATTATTATTATTATTATTATTATTATTATTATTATTATTATTATTATATTATTATGATAATCATTACTGGTATTATTGTTTGTTTGTTTTTGTTATTATTATTGTTCTTTCAATCATTTGTTACATAAAATAAAGATAATACTTTAACATCGGTGAAAACAGCTAGCTGAATAATTATTCTTCTGGCTTAAAAACAATCCATAAAGAGTATGCCTGTGAATACTCATCCACTAATACGCTGGCCTGCAAGCTTGAACTTACCCTCTGCTCCATCCACTAATACGCTGGCCTGCAAGCTTGAACTTACCCTCTGCTCCATCCACTACTACGCTGGCCTGCAAGCTTGAGCTTACCCTCTGCTCCATCCACTAATACGCTGGCTTGCAAGCTTGAGCTTACCCTCTGCTCCATCCACTACTACGCTGGCCTGCAAGCTTGAACTTACCCTCTGCTCCATCCACTAATACGCTGGCCTGCAAGCTTGAGCTTACCCTCTGCTCCATCCACTAATACGCTGGCCTGCAAGCTTGAGCTTACCCTCTGCTCCATCCACTAATACGCTGGCCTGCAAGCTTGAACTTACCCTCTGCTCCATCAAGTTGAACTTTCCGAGAACGGACAGTACAAAGAGAATGACCAGGAAGTAACCGATGGAGAGCAGAGACACGTCGCTGTCGATAGCCTTCCCAGATTCCTCTTGCCAACTGTGAGAAGAGAAACCGTCGCAGTGCTTTAGAAGCTCAGTACAGAGAAAGAGAATATACGTTAGAAATAAGCTGACGGTAAATAATATATCGTCTATAGGCGAACTGAAAAGACCGTTACTTTCTCCCCCCCCCCCCCTCCCCCCTCTCTCTCTTTCTCTCTCTCCCTCATTCCTTCACTCTGTCTCTGCCCACCTCCTTTTCTCTCTTTCTTTCTGTCTCTCTCTCCCTTTCTCAATCTATCTCTAATGCCTCCCCTTCCTTCCTCTCTCCATCTCTCTCTCCCTCACTCTGTCTATGCCCTCCTCCTCCTCTCTTTCTCCCTCTCATTCTCTTTCTGTTTGTCCCTTTTTCCTTTTCTAAATCTATCTCTGACGCCGCCCCTCTCTCTCTATCTCTGCCCCTCAATCAATCTGTCTACGATATTCTCCCTTTCTCTTTCTATCTCTCTCTACCTCACTCTATCTATCCTCTCCCTCTCTCTATATCTTCTCCTCCCTCAATGTGTCTGTGACATCCTCTCTCTCTCTCTCTCTCTCTCTCACACACACACACACACACATACACACACACCTTTTCCCAGACATGACATATACTGTGTCGAGATCCGAGTGCCCAGCTAAGCCAAGGTCGATAAACTCGCTTTCCCAAGATTCTGTAATGGACTCCATCTGTTAGAAAAAAAAAGAGGAACTGTTATATGAAAAAAGGAAATCTTAACTAGAATAGAATTACCAGTTCACAAAGAATACATGTATGAACGCATCTGCTTACCAAAACTTTTATTTTTAGATTTTTTTCGTTTATTTTTTTATTTATTTATTTATCTTTTTAAGTGTGTATGTGCGGGGATGGGTTGTCCAAGATTCTTCCACGTGAATTGGTATTCCGTTGCAGTGTCTCCACTGATCAAATCTGGAACTGATCTCTTCTATCTTATCCGAGCCTATGGCTATAAGTTGAGGTATATAAAGCAAAGTTTTCAGGCAATTTTCTTAATCTTAACTCAAGCTGCATGGCTGCTAATGAAATAAAAAAAATCCATGTCTAAATGCTCCTTTTCTTAAATTTGGTAAGAAATCTGCCAAATATAAATGCAAAATAAAATGACCTAGAAAATATGTTAAACAATAAAAAATTCTCTCATATCATTCTTTTCAAAGAAATTTTGCAACCTCTGTCTTATGAGATTTGCAAACACCTGTGCCTCTCAAACTTTTCCTAACTCTTTACTGTGTATTTCTTGCCATCATATTCTAGATCCTCCCCGTGCGATATCCACGTACCGATTCGTTCCCATGAGTGAGCCACGTCATGACTGTTGCCTCTGCCCCTATGATGCTACCAGAACTGTTTGTTGTGCGCGACCCCAAGTAATTGGTGATGTCTATAGCGTTTCCGTACATCTCACTGGAAAGTGTTGATGATGTAGCATTCAGTTATATAAATGACAAGATAACGTATGAAACAAAGGGGGCTCCAGATAGCTTGGCAGGAGATCACATGATTGAGAATGAAACTTTAGAATACATATTGATTTCAAATTGAAAACTATGCGAAACATTAATTACATGGAGAAAAAGGAATGAGGAGCAATAACTGAATAAGGAAATAAGAGATAGAAAGAGAGTAGGAAACAGAGACAGAGACAGAGCGACAGAGGGAGAAAGAGAGACAGAGAGATAGAGAGAGAGAGAAAAGGGGGGAGGACTCGTTTTATGTCATTCGCACATATATTATTTTGAGTGAAATAAAACAGAAAGCCTACCTGGTAGTTACAGTGTTAACTTCATCAATAATGTCTTGCTTGGTGAGAGCGCTGATTGTGGTAGAGTTGTACGACCACAGCTCCAAGATACTGTACACCACACAATTACTTCCTGCCCTGAATGAAGAAACAATGGTGAAATTGATTCCAACCTAAAGAAGTGTAATTAAATATCAAAGAGAAGTAAGATAGTGAGAAGGAGGGGACGGTGAGAGACAATGGTAGAGGGAGAGACAGAGAGAGAGAGAGATGAGAGGGATATACAGTCAGACGTAAGGAATAAAAAGCAGATCTGATGAGGAAATTATGGCTGAAACAAAAAAAAAGAAAAGAGCCTTTAAACTTAATCTAGATGATTGAGATTAAAAGTGGAGCGAAGTGAAAATGGTTATGAGGTCTAGATAACGAGAGAGATAAAATGTAAAGGAAAAGAGATGGAAACAGAAACGCTATTATATACATATACAAATATTATATTTTAAATAAATGTGTGTGTATATATGTATATATATATATATATATGTGTGTGTGTGTTTCATACTAAGGGAAAAAAGGCAGGAAAAAATGTCTTACAAGCTGTATATGTTTTAATTTCTACTGCTGAAAGTAGATTGCTACTTACTTGACACAAACGTCCGATAGAGTTACTCCACTTGAAGAAGAGATGCTCAAAGAGCTTTCATACAGGCTTAGAAGCTGAAAAATTGAAACAAAGATTTTAGATGTTCAGTCGAGTCTTAATAGAGCGAAGCTTTCCTCTAACGAGTGTCACTGAGGCATAAAATTTAAGAGCGAAGAATGAACAATATATATATTTAGTAAATACGAGCACGATTATCTTTATAATAAAAATAAAAAGCAACGGTATTTTTAGCAAAGCCATTTAAGGATGAAAAAAATGTGATGAAATCACAGGAATCTTTCCGCTTAATTTCGAACACATTATAATTAATCTCAGCCAGTAAAGTGGTCCTGTAGGATTATCCAACACCTTTAAACTTAGGAACAACAAAATAATACTGCAAAAATCTAATGAGATTCTGAGGAGATATTGTTAACCATAACTAATCTCTCCTCTCTCTGTCTCATTGTCTCTGTCTCTCTTTCTTCCCCCCCCCCCCTCTCTCTCTCTCTCTCTTTCTCCTCCCCACCCCCTCCCTTTTTCTCTCTCTCCCTCCATCTCTCTTTTCGTTCCCTCCTATTGAAGTAAGCATGCAGGTCCTTCCAAGCGAGTGACTAAGCATCGAGTATAGTTGAACTAGTCCTAGTCCATCTCTTAAACCCTTTCCTTTTGACCACATTTAATAAAACAAAAAGTGTTCACTTCACGCACATTACACGTACTGTTACTAAGCCTTTATGTTTACCTACACGAAATAAGAATTAAAAAAAAAAACAAAACAACAAACTGCGACTGGTCTAAAAGCTAAATATTCCAGTTCAGGCCACATCGGCCATGTAATTCTTGCCACCACTTACCGCTCTCACAGCCGCCGGTTCGAGAATGTTACTCGACTCAGCAATGATCTGTTCCCGTCTTGTGTTGGATGGGTAGTATTGATCAATCCAGTCTTGGTCTTTCAGCACCTGAAATATCAATTAAAGCATCGTTATTTGCGTACAAAACAAAAAATAATGGAAAAAAAACCTGAAAAAATGAAATAGCTAAAGATAAACCGGTTACGCGAGTTGATCTCACCTGAGAATCCGAAGGTACCCAAAGATCGTCCGGATCAGACACCTCTTTAAAGGCGATAAGACCAAGGGCGCAGAGCAGGCAGCCTAACACACAGCCTAGGATAAAGCGTATTGGGTGATGCCCAATACTAAGTCCGAGTCTGTGGAAAGATGGGGTGATTGGACGAGTTGTAGTCATGCGAGATAATTAGGGTTCTTGTTCGTTTCTGGAGGTTAGTTTTAAAGCACTTTTAAGGTGAACAGTTTATACTTTAAGTGTTATCTTTCTCTCTTTCTCTCTCACCCCTTCTCTCTCTTCTCTCTCTCTCTCTCTATCTCTCTCTCTCTTTCTTTCTCTCTCTCTCTCTCTCTCTCTCTCTCTCTCTCTCTCTTTCTCTCTCTCTCTCTCCCTTTCTCTGTCCCTCTCTCTCTCTTTATCTTTCTTTCTCCTTTTTACGTGATATTAAGAGACTAAATTAGTGATGTTCATATCAAACTTTAAAAAATATATTTTTTTTTGAATCTTGATAGCCACAAAATAAATCGTTCGCACTAAGTCTTTAATTAACTAAGCTCCATGTTCAGTTAAGAGGATGTGATGGAAGAACATTCAAGCGAAGAAGTGATGTTTACATTTAAAGGTTATGATGGCGACAATCAGCTGACCAACCTCTCAAAGGCGTCTTCCAGTGTCCCGGTGATCGCGTTACTGACCTTCTGCAGACAGGATACCTTATCTGATTCAGAGGAAGAGGACTGGTCAGAGCCCCGGTTGCCATGGTTACCATTGGCCACAGGGCCAGTGCCGTTTTGAGCCATATTCACTACCAAACCGTATAGGTATTATTAGCAGATGTTGCCACGGCTATGTCGAAGGAGTGTTGAGTTGGTTTTACCTGTTTTAGTAATGCAAAAGAAAATTTGGTGAGTAAACATCGAGTGAATTTACAAGTTTCAAAGAGGAGATGAATTATTATCATTTTATAGGAATGCGCCTCCTTTGCAAGAAAATATGACTCTTCAAGTATCACTTAGATCAACGACACCGAAACTATTGCACATGTGCTATAATTGCCTTGTTATCTCGATGAATAAAAACTGATCCGATTGGTTCATTATTTGTAGTTTTTGTTCTTTCTGCTTCAGTGCTACATGGTCTTCTAATTCGCACCGTTTCATTTTTCAATTATTTGGAATTTGAGCAAAGTTTAACTTGTTCTCTTTCATTTTTGTATGTCCTGGTGAAAAAGAATTTTCAGGTTATAATGTAATAGGAAAGTCTGGAAGATAAAATAATTTTAAAAAGCCGAATAGCATCATTTTTTTTTTTCAAATGCTAAACCTTAACCATGTCTGTGAGTCAACATTTTGACAGAAGTCCCAAAACTTTAAAGTCGTATTCATGAGCAAGCAAACCAAAGGCTGTAATTCACGACTTGGGGGAAGTGATGATATACATATAGTTATGTTTGACAAGCACTAGTATACCAGATTAACGATTTCACCGTTTTCAGAAAAGATCCATTAATCTGGGAAATTAAATCTGCTTGCCTGCTTGCCACAAAGATGGTTAATTCTTGTGTTTGAAAGAGGATGCTTAACAAAACTCCTAGAAATCAGAATTGTACATAAGGTCCCGGCGCTTTATTATAAGCTATGCTCTGAGTGGCAAGGCGTCGGATGTCGACGCATCTATAAGGTCAGGGTTCGAATCCCACAAAGAGTAACATTGTTTTTCGACTATTTCTTGAAATATCTAATTTCTGGGCACAGCTTAACACTACTTAAGACTCTATAAATCTTACTTAAAGATAACTAAAACGAGATAAAAAAAAATTATAAAAAAAAAAAATCAAAAGGGTGTTTCTAGTATGGACATGTATCATACACGTCATCAGTATTGTTCCATCTCTCTTCTGTTCTGTTCAGTCACGTTATGTTAACCCACAGGGATCAATAAGGGTCTTCGTGAAACCTGAGCGTGGTTGAAATAAATTAGTTATGAAAGGTTCGGTCCCTCTGGTGACTAAGCGCTGTACCAGGAGAAAGTGGATGTGTGTTATTTATTTCACACGTTCAGACTTTGAAAGACAAATTTCAGCAATAACATTTATTCTTCTTTTCTGTCTGTCTGTCTGTCTCGCTCTCTCTGTCTCCATCTCTCTCTCTCTCTCTCTCTCTCTCTCTCTTTCTCTCTCTCTCTCTCTCTCTCTCTCTCTCTCCCTCTCTCTCTCTCTCTCTCTCTCTCTCTCTCTCTCTCTCTCTCTCTCTCTCTCTCTCTCTCTCTCTCTCTCTCTCTCTCTCTCTCTCTCTCTCCCTCTCTCTTCTCCCAATCTACTTCGTGAGTGAAAAGTACTATACCATATTTTGTAACGGTAATAATAGCATGAGTGTATTCTTTTGACCATGATGGAACCTCTATGTCATTTTGCAATTTATTTTGCAATTTACATTAGGCTAAGTGGACAGCTTTTAAAATATTCGTTTTGAAGGATATCATTTTTGTTAAAGCTTAACTTGCGTGCTAACCAAAACCCGGGTTATTTTTTGCGTATTTAAGCTTCAAGCATAGTTACATAGAACGTGCCTGACATAAAAATGCCTTAGGAATCTATAGATCGTAATGAAGTCATGTATAATTATCCTCTTAAGAAATCGATTTTGAGAGAAAAAAAATCAGCTCATTAGAAGGCATATAAATCTGTGAATTGGGAAAATTATGAAATTGAATTTCTTCAAAACACTTACTTGTGCTTAAGTCCTACTCAAATAAAATCAACTTCAAGAGGTGCATATTTTATAACATCAGTTATGCACAATCGACATCTATTCGACATTTTTTTCATGCACCGCTCATTTATACCAAATGAGAAACGCTCTTAACAGGATGAGAAACAAAAAAAGTCCCCTTAAATGGCGAAATGTTAAATATACAATACAATTATATAAAAAATAAAGATAGTGCGCACAGTTGCTGAGAAAAAGTTGAAAACCTTTCACAAATGCACATTTAACTATTTGAAATTTTTAAACTGGCAATAAGTAGTAAAGATGCATAAACCTGTAAAAGTATCATGGGTTTTTAATAAAATTTTGATAAAAATGAATACATGAAAATGAGGAACCGGATTATCTCCAGCATGGATAAAACTTGAGTAAAAGCAAATGTATTTCCCCTTAACTGAATATCCAAATTAAATTCTTTTAACTTAATAGCTTTTTCTTTTTTAATAAAAGACCAGCAATGCATTCAGTGTATTTTTATTCATTTGCTTCAGTGCTTCTTGTTTATGTTTCCTGTCAGCATTTTTGCTTTGGGTGACTGCCTTGGCATCTTAGTTTAGACTTAATCGTTAAACTTTTTACCGCCCAGCAGCTTGAAAAATTTCATAAATATATATATAACCCTTCAGCGATAGCACGTGACCCTAATAGAAGAATTTTTTTTCCCCCAGTGCTTTATTTTTCTTTTATCTTCAGCCATGTAACCGCAAAAGCCCGTGGCGTCCTTGAATGTTGTGAAAGCGAAAAGAAAAAGCAAGGAGGGCACCAATTTGTCTTTTGAAATCGTTAAGTTTAAGTTCTTGCGAGTGCATAAAGCCATAAACTTTGATAGAGGTCGTGACTTAGTGGCTCGATTGTTAAAAAAATGTTTCGGAATTATTTATGCATAAGGACTCATGACCTGTCTTTACTCTTCTTTTCAACTAAGTAAATACGTTACAACTAAGTAAATATGGAAAGAAGTTTATAATTTATGCTGTTTCAACAAGTATCTGCTTTTGACTGAAAAGAGTGTTTAGTCTTCATTACAATATACTCATTCACTCTTCTTAATAAATATTTGAGTTGAATCGTAAGGACGGTTCTGCTCTTATTTATATATAACATCAATGCCTCTTTCCATATTATTTTATCTTCCCCATGACTCTATAGGTTAACTATATCTTTGCCATTATTCTAGAGGTTGACTGTATCTTTAAATTATTCTTAGGCCAACTCTACCTTTGTCGTTATTCTATGGCCTAACTGTATCTTCTTCATTGTTCTATATGTTTTGTTTGGTTGGTTTTTGTTTTTAATTTTGTTTTTTTGTTGGTGGGTTGTTGTTTTTTGAGGGATTTTTTTTTTTATAGAGAAGTTAAAATAAGACGACCAAATGAAACAATTTCATTTCTTTTATCAACTACTGAGGTTGATTTAAAATGAAAACCATTCTATAGGCTGGCTGTATCATTATTATTCCCGGTATTCTATAGACGAACTTTTCCTCCGCCATTATTCTATAGGCATACTTTATCATCGCACTGTTGATGCCAAAAAGAAACATTAACCAACTCTTTTGCACATGAAAAAGGACAAAAATGAATTTATGGGACAAAGTCTATAGGCGTCTTTTATTGTTGAAATTAGCAAGTTTTTTCCTTACTTCAACTTATTCTCTTTTGATTGATAATATAATAAGAAAAAAAAAGAGCCTGAAGAAAGGATCAGTTCAAGGATCACGTTACTAGACCTGTCCTGTACCGCCGTACTTCTTTCCCAGTTGGAATTTTTAAAAGTGCCAAACGGATAATATTCGGGGTTTCAATAACGGTCATAATAGACTGACAAATCGCAGAAATAGTTGCATTTATAGAAGTTAGTAAATGATTAACTTTAAGCCATTTTTTTAAAACAAAAGCATGTCGTTATTTACGAAACGTGCATTCAAATGTGAGACAGATTTGAAAGAAATAGATGTGCATGGATGCTTTGACAGCCATGTAAATTCGTCTTTCAGGATTTTTTAATTCGAAACTCTTCGTCCTAGTCCGAGTCCTACCTTCCTGCTTATTTTCGGAAGGAAATTAAAATGTTCTGGAAGCAATTAAGCTTAGCCCACAAAACAGCCATCAATTTAAAAAATAGATGTAAATAGCAGATAATTGTAGCGTTTTACTGTCTTTTCTGTCGATTTCTGATCTCAGCTGTGATGGTTTACAAGAAAGATTTCGCAGCGATCTATTCAAACTTTGGTGTCAGACATGTACGATTATAGCGGAAAGCTTTCATTTAATTGGTATTCCTTATTTTGCTGGGTTTTATTTGTAGAGCTTTGAAGCCGGTCGTAAAAAGCGACTGAACACCAATACTGAATGCAGGTAAGTTCTAGTGAGGACGGGGATAATGGAAAACCCTAGCAGGATGGACCGTGAGTCTAGCTGTTCTATTGAGTGGGGAGTACAATGAAGCCACTGCTAGAAATCAATAATCCTAATGAGAATACTACAAAGCTTGATTAAACCACCTGTTTGTTCTCTGAATATTCATGCATGGTTCAATGAGAAAGACTATAAAGCAACTGGCAGGTTGCCATTACCTGTTTACAATAATAGCATTTGTATTACGCTCAGGTTCAATGGAAAGACTTTGAAATCCATCAATAGCCTACCTGTGATGTTGGAGTAGGAAAAATGGGATTTTGAGGCGAAGAAGGACAGACAGATCGAGACAGAGGTAGAGAAAGAAAAAGATAGACAAACAGAAAACAGAGAGAGATAGAGAGCAGAGAGAGATAGAGAGAGACAGGGAGAGTTAGAGAGAGAGACAGAGAGAGATATAGAGAGAGACAGAGACAGAGGGAGATAGAGAGACAGAGAGAGGTAGAGAGAGAAACAGAGGGAGATAGAGAGAGAGAGGGGTGGACAGAAATAGTTTTAAGAATAGTAAACGGGAAATAAAGAGAATGAAGATGGAAAGAAAAAAAAAAGATATCATGAGTTATGAAGTGATAGATAGAAATAGATAGATGGATAGATAGATAGATAGATAGATAGATAGATAGAAAGATAAATAGATAGATAGAGTAAAACAAGACATGGAGCACAATTGTAGACATTTTCTTTCTTTAATTTTAAACAGCAATTTAAAACTGTGATTTTAACTGCACTTAGTATTCATTCATTTCCTTTCTAAATTATTTGTCTTCCGACCTAAGCATTCACAGGACCATTAAATTTTGCAATTTTGATGACAAGAATGAACGACACTCTTTAATTAAAACGCATCCATACAGAATGGTACAGCACTTTTATTTCCATGTCAAAGCAGTTGGTAGAACAATAGGAAATGTTTCCGTCTTCTTTGATGTTTATTACAAATGGTAAAATTTGAAGATATCGGACCACCTCACGTCGGGCTTCACAATCGAATGTTTCCCGACGAAATCGAAACTGCAGTTTAATGGGATTTTAGAGCAACACAAAAAATGCTAATATCTTGAAAAGAATTTATTTGCGACGAATAAAACCCTCATGCACGTGTTCAGCATATCATATTCAATAAGGAAAATACAATTTTTAAGCATAGGGTGAGTTGGGCCGATATCTGCAATAATACCTTACAAATAACTTAACTTTTCAGTTTTAATTTTTTTGTTGTGTTTTTGTCCTTGTTCCTTAAAAACCTGGTTTCCGATTGGGCACGTTAGTTTATTATATTAAGATATGATATAGGATGATGATGCCATAGTTTCTTTTGATTGCTAATTCACTGTTAAAAATGTTTTACACTTTCTTAAGGCATTAATAAGATCTACATGGCAAATATTGGCCAGTTGAAAATTTGAATCAAGAGTGTTCTTAGCTCAATAGTCCTCCATTTCTTAATAAACAGATAGAGGAACCGTACTTGTTCGGAAATGCTTCCTAAACTTGTGTTATACTAAGTCAACGAACAAGGCTTAAGGGATGTTAGCTAAAACCATTCGAGTTTCCATGGCAACATGTTATTCAGGTCGAGATGAAAGCGGGTTGAATCTCCACCCTTCCTTAGTGTGTAGTCCTGGTGATACGAGTCTATCCCGCAAGCGACTAACACACACTAAAACTGCGATATTATTGCAGCTATCGGCCCAACTCACCCTAAGCTTTAAATGAAGGTTTTATTCGTCGCAAATAAATACTTTTCAAGATATAAGCATTTTTGCGTTGCTCTAAAATCCCATTAAACCACAAGTTTCGAATTCGTCGAGAAACATTCAATTGTGAAGCCCAACGTGAGTTGGGCCGATATCTGCAAATTTACCAAAATTGTTCTTCTTTTTGTTGGAGGGGTGTTTTAGAGCATTCAGTTCTAATAATTATATATTTTTTTTTATTTTTGAGATAATGTCTAAAAATACATCTTACCAGGAGTTATATGTAAACTTCTGATGAAAGTTAATTTAAAAAAGAAACAAAATACAAATTATTATCATATAGTTTAACCTTAAGAATAGATGAGGAATAGCCATGTAATTTTTGCTACATAAATAAGTGCCAAGGGTAAAGTCAGCCACTTACCTTGTTAATATTGTACCGGTACCTCTGGCGCAATTTTTTTTATTAGTCTCTTCTCAAACATCCAAGAAAGCTATTTCACACAAGGCTATGCTCTGTACTTCAAATGTCTCGATTGACTCCCATCTCTTATGAACCCGAAAGAAATTGTTTCCGAGCTGCTAGAGAGGTGATACCAGCCCAAGAGCAATCTTTCGTGACACTGCTAGTCTTTTTGTCAGATCCCAGGGCACATGTATAGAAATGAAGAGAACCAGCCAACCGTGACTTTCTTGTTATAAAACAGTCTCTTGTGCCCTAACATTACGCAGAACTCTCACTTGCAAGCCGCAGCAGCTGCTTACGAAAAACACCTTAAAGAGGGGGGGAAACCTCACGCCAACCCCTCTCTCCCTCTCTTCACACAGGCATGGCCTATAGCTCGCCACTCGCCAGTCAAGGGTTTAACTTTAAACTGATCGAGTCACACTCTGCAGTCCTTCCAATCAGGGCGTATTGAACTTTAGTTCACGTGTACTCAGACCTCGATTGATCCAAGACTAGAACAGAGTAAACACTTGACTTGCAGTTAGCAAGGTTCACCCCTGTTGTGCACGAGTGATTTATGTGTAAAGAAACAAAGTCTTATTCTCAATCGTCAAATCTAACTGAAAGTCCGGCTTGAACGGTTACAAAAAATATTTTCAGTACACGCTATCTTTTCTTTGTAAGTAAAATATTCTTTACAGCTGGCTTGTGTATGTGAGAATATCTCCTTTGATCCAAGAATAATTCATAGGTCGAATCACTTTCAGTTGAGTCGGAGGAAAACAATACTCCCCGCCGGCAGGCAATTCTCATTCTTGATAAACACAGACGATGTGAGCGACTTAGGGGACTAAAAAGATTGAGAATACCACACGCCCTCTCTCTCTCTCTCTCTCTCTCTCTCTCTCTCTCTCTCTCTCTCTCTCTCTCTCTCTCTCTCTCTCTCTCTCTCTCTCTCTCTCTCTCTCTCTCTCTCTCTCTCTCCTCAATCGACAGACTTGGGTCGATAAACCCTCCACGTAAAGGAGTCGCCCCATGTTGTGGTGTCGACAACTTTCTAGGTCACATGAGAATACGTTATGCAACCCTATGATTCTTCTATATGCAACCCCATAATTCTTTTATAAGATATATTGATCTCCGTGATAAATTCAGTATCAAAGGGGAAGGGCAGAGCGTCCAACCCCAAACCCTTACATATTATTCTTTTCCTCCGCTCTAGTTCGGGTTCGATAATGTAGATATTTTGACAGGACACGCAGAATAAAAGGTTTCTAAAGAGGCCTTTAATATCAAGCTATTGCCTTAAGGAAGGAACCGAACTGGGCAATGTATTTTATAATCCAGTGTTGCAAACTTCTACGCCAGCCAGGCATATTGACCATTCAACACTTAATATCCGGCGAGCTGGTTGTATTACCTGAGCCCTCGATTGATAATCCCGTCTTTTCTTCCTTCTGTAGCTGGGCGCTTGCCAGTGGGTCGGTTTAGAGGTCAAAACGTGACTACAAACGTGCCCGGGTGAACGTGTGCTCTCTGCTCGGGTGGGCTGACAAAAAGGCTAGTCTTGGCAATGCCTGGTTTTCGATTTTTATGACTTTGCTTTTCTCCTCAATACCCGAGTTCTCGTGTCCTCTTGAGGGTTACATTACGAAAGAAAATAAAAAATTTTAATACCTTTTTGTTGATCTCAAAAGGAATCGTGTATTGAGACTTACATAACGATGTTATGATTAATGAGTGGATAATTTTTTTTTGCTGGTTGATTTTTCCTGGCACAAATCCTACAGGATTTTCTCAGGCAGTATTGAAGAAAATTAGGATTTTTTTTCCAGGCTCAAAATCAAATTTTTTGCCGTCTAGTAGTTAGAACTGATCTCGAGTTTATTCGATTCACAAAGTGTACACACCGTTAGTCAGTCTATAAGTTATATTTACAAAAAAAAAAAAAGAAAAAGAAAAAAAAGCTGAATATATAGGCATAAATAATACATGTCTCAGAGTCTAGATCAATTTTTTTTCCGGAGAATCGTGACTCAAATTTTGTAGGAACTTTGTAAATCAATCGAACGCAGTGCAATCCACAGGTGGCTTGTTCCATATTTGGACATGGCGGTTTCTCTTCAAGCCAGGGGTCATAGGGCTGTTTAGGTGGATTCTGATCCCACAAACAAATATCCGATCCTGGATTCGAACCCTGGACATCTTGTTTTTCAGTCCAGTGCTCTACCGATTAAACTTACTTTACAGCAGATGCAGCAGTAGCTCTACACAGTATTGTGACTCCTAAGCCAGTCTAAGATTTTAACTGGATAACCTCTTCTGTTATAGAAACTTTGATACATTGTATGTTTCCAGTCATTCTCCAGCTAGCTCACCAGGTCCCTTCCCAGCCCCGCACCATCCCAAACCCTTACTTCAGGATTCGAACCTTGAATCTTCGTGTCAGTGATCAACCTGTCGGCGTTCTACCGACTGAGCCATTTAGTTGGCCATGACCCCGATAATACTTTGGAGAGCTGAAGTTTGTATGAATGAACACTCTAGTCTGCCAAGGATATTCTGATCAAACACTGTTCAAAAGATTATCATCTCACTCTCAGGCAGTGCATTATTTAATTATGCTATAGCCTGTTTTGTTTCTCCAAGACATCTCTTACTCCCTCATCCTCCTAACCTCTTAAATCAGAATTTTAACCTTCGACCACAGAACACGTCATCAAGCGACTAAGCTATATAATGCCAGGCCGGTATATTGTATTTGTGCGCTTCAATCCTTCAACTATATCTTGATCAAACTATGCTCGACAGATTGCAATATCTCTCACTATGATGAATCGATGATATTAAATAGTACATAACTATGCATTATAACATATAATCTTTTTCTTTTCTCCAAGGCAGGGACTCTAATCTTCTTTTTTTTAAATCTATAAAACTTGTCACAAAAGACAGAAAAATTGTGATGTCACTCTTTTTTCTAAACGATCCAGAAAAATACATCTTGTTTAAGCGAATGGACTTACTGCCTTATTTGTCTACCAGGAATTGAATTGGTCTGACAAACACCTAACGCCAAAACCAGATCAAGATTGGTCCTAAGTCGTCACATTATAGTATTCAATACACTTGGAACACACTTGCTGTGTGTGTGTGTGTGGGGGGGGGGGGAAGAGAATAAATTTAACGATATGCAGAACCAGTAACTCAAGCTTTGTTACAGGGAAGATACATTATGACCTTTTCTTCAAATTTTCTACAAATATTTTCATTTGTCATTATTGTTGGGATTTTTTGGTGGTTTTCTTTTGGCATGGTTATAAGACTGGTCTTTTAAGTACTGATCTTACATCGAATTTGTCGACTCAAAACCAATTTTGAGCAATGTGCTGCTCTGAAAAGTAATCCAAGTAACGTTATCACCTAGAATACTGGTTCATATCCGAAACAGTAAATACTGTTGAATGTGCATCTACTTTACAAACGAAACATCTCTAAATCCAACCAAGTACTTACATGTTTCTAACACTACTAGAATAGTTACACGTACAATTTTGTAGGGATGGAAGCTAAGGGCTCGCGGATTTTGAAACCAAATAATATTTGTGATTATTGTAACTATAATTTTGTTTTGACATAAAAAATCTCACACTTTACCACTTCATTTTGGCTTATACCGATTAATTAATGGGTGTATATGGAGGGGTCAATTTTCAGGTCTGCTTATTCAAAGGAAGATGGGGTACCGGTGCTTTGTGAGTTACAGATGCAGTAATTGATTTATTTCTGAGTGATAATGACGTTAGGATATCGAGTGAGACAACAGCTCAATGAGGCAGTGACAAGAGCCCTGAGCTATGAACATAATTATCATAAAAACGTCTAGTTCGATATGTGGAGAATTTTTTCCTTCACCACAGTCTAACTTTGTTCTTGTCTATTTTTGTCGCTTAAAATACGACGCGTTTAAATCACGTATTCAAACTCATCAATTTGAATGTAAACTAAAAAATAATTCCTTTAAATTCTTAATCTTATTTTCTCCAAATCTGACCAAAAAAATGTATGCGCACACGAAAACAAGTCCCTCGCTTTAGCTTGAAAAGCGTCAACTTTACCTTTATTAAATTAATTTCTTTTGATTGATGAGACTCAATAATGAAAGTTGCTGACGCATCGTTAACGGACCCACAAAGTCACATACTTCCATGGGTCAGTGCCTGGGTGATTGACCACCCCAGGGCTATGAGTACACACATCTTTCTCAACTTGACTACAAGATAGAGAGAAAGAGTCTGATGTCTGATTTCCTAGAGTAATATGATAGTCTTAGGGACTAGACTTTATCATCGTAACTATATAAGCCGCAAGATGTTCCACAGAGTAGAGAATTTTCTTCACAAAACATGAGGACATTCAGAGCAAGATTGTCCTATGTCACTCACTTAATGTTTTCAATAATACTAAAGGTGCTAGTTCGTATGAATAACGACAAACTATAGAGCAGTAATAAAGTGCTATTGAAGTCACATGACGGCTATTTCTCGCTATTATCTTATAGACCAGCTACCGATGTAACTTGTTAATGTTCTTTTAATCTCTCTCAGAGCTTTATATGGGGTAGAACTGCGCCCCTACAAAGTTTAAGAAAACAAAAAGGATAGAAAATCAAAAGGCTAAAAGTACACCTGGTCAGTAGTACATTGTAAGTCTTTGATCGGGATGGTCACGTGTGACCCAAGGCAAACATTTGGGATAGGGCCAAGGTAGTTGGAGTTGTTGTGTTGCTATTTCAATGAGAAATCGCTGAGTCCCTGTCTTTCTCTCTCTCCTCGCTCCCCTTCTCTCTCTCTCTCTCTCTCTCTCTCTCTCTCTCTCTCTCTCTCTCTCTCTCTCTCTCTCTCTCTCTCTCTCTCTCTCTCTCTCTCTCTCCTTTTTTTTTTTTATTTTCGCGTCCTCTAACCCCCTGCGCACCAAGTTTATTGCCTAAGTTTACCTGTCGATGGCAGAAATACTCGATAATTATAGGTCCAGGTTGTATCAGCTTCAGTCCTCCGTCATGCATGAGAGAAGGCTGAGGGTTGCTGCTTGCCGTGTGTCAGACTGTTTACAGCTTTATTTAGATTTTAAGTCAAACCTGTCTATTTAAAAAGAAAGAAAATCCGCCCACAACCGTCCTTACAAACCGACGTCAGACTGTTGATTTACACACCAACTCAATCAATCTTAGCTTTAGGCTAGAACCGTAGCTCGTCCAGTAACGGCAAGATGGACACCAGCAAATGCCTGAAGCCAATGACTTTGCTCGCCTGACGAATCATAATGAGATTGGTCGACACAGTAAACCGACCAAAACATACAGACTAACATATCAAATACCAAAGAAGACATTAGAAATATTGTGTGGTGCCTTTAAATTGTAGTGTCCATAATTTAAGACAGAAATTAAACTACAGAGCCGAAAAAAAATCCAGCCATTTTACCATTCGTAATTATTCATGCTCGTTTTTTTTCCTCCCTCTTTCCTCGCATATTCATTTTATTTCCAATGGATTTTACTTACAATTCCACAATCACTCAAATCTTATTTTCGATTTGTATTATCAAAAAATTAGCATTTATCAATTTATAAAGCGGAAGGAAAAGCCTCATTGGGGACTTAATCATCAGCCTCGTCATCAACATAGCTTCTCTCTACGTTCTCCAAGATATTATCTACCAGACTCCATCTGTCTTTGCTTTATTCAATAACGTTTCATTGATATCTTTACAGATCTCTGTCCTCCAAAAGTGTTACTTGCATCCTTCTTTGCTTCAAGTAGGATGTGAAATTCTCTCTTCCAGTCTTCCCATGAGTCTCTATCTCTGTCTCTGTCTGTCTCAGTCTGTCTGTCTGTCTCTGTCTCTGTCTGTCTGTCTGTCTGTCTCTCTCTCTCTCTCTCTCTCTCTCTCTCTCTCTTTCTCTTTCTGTCTGTCTGTCTGTCTCTCTCTCTCTCTCTCTGTCTGTCTGTCTCTCTCTCTCTCTCTCTCTCTCTCTCTCTCTCTCTCTCTCTCTCTCTCTCTCTGTCTGTCTGTCTGTCTGTCTGTCTGTCTGTCTGTCTCTCTCTCTCTCTCTCTGTCTCTCTCTCTCTCTCTCTCTCTCTCTCTGTCTGTCTGTCTGTCTGTCTGTCTGTCTCTCTCTCTCTCTCTCTCTCTCTCTCTCTCTCTCTCTCTCTCTCTCTGTCTGTCTGTCTGTCTGTCTGTCTGTCTCTCTCTCTCTCTCTCTCTCTCTCTCTCTCTCTCTCTCTCTCTCTCTCTCTCTCTCTCTCTCTTTGCCAGTCCCATCTTCTCACCCTCTCTCTTAAAATCCCAATAGAGAATAAACGTACACCTCGTTTAATACTAGTGCAGTATCACACTCTCCAAAGACTTTAAACAAATCTCGAGGGTTTTTTTTCTTTTTTTTTTTTTGCATTATGTTCGTATCATTCTGATGAGACACGTTGATTTTATTTTGAAAAGATCTTTTATTCTATTTTTATACAAGGGGCTATACATCAGTGATCAGGACTGGGGGAAACCGAACTGCGCAATGATCAGCCCTCACGGGTGTCTATCTTACATGCAGAGCGCATGCGTCGCCAACCCGCCAAGCCATGACGTCGCATGTGGCCCGTGACCGAAAACCATTTTTAAGGTTACATTTCATAACCTAAAAAAACGTAGTTAAAAACCCATTCAGTTCCAGAACCGGTTCTATGTTTAGATAGATTTATATAAGATTATGCAAGTCTTGAAAAGACTAGAAAGAGTAGTTAAAAATCCATTCAGTTCTAGAACCGGTTCTATGTTTAGATAGGTTTATATAAGATTATGCAAGTCTTGAAAAGACTAGAAAGAGTATAAAATGTTCATGCAAACTTTAAAAACGGATATTCTTATGTAACATTTCATAATCTTTATGTCACTTTGCGGATGAAGTGTTTACCAAGGCCTAACCGATTTGCGCTTATTTTATTTATTTATTTTTGTTATGAAATGGAACTTGTCAGGCCTTTATACTGAAGACAGATACATGTCTAATTTTGTTTAAAATAAATGTATTTATAGTGGGCATTTCACGCGTACCATAACAACAACAACTACAACAACAACAACAACAGCAACAGCAGCAGCAGCAACAACAAATATAATTATCAAACAAAAAGCGGTTTCTAATTATTGTGTAATGGACCCTCATCACAGTTAACAAAAGTATGAAGCCCATTTTTTGAACAGGACAAAATAACGTACAAAAACGAGTGTAGAGATAACCATTTGTACACACTTTATTCAGATAGTGGCAATGTAATGCTACCAATATTTGTAGGTTCTAATTATTATCCACTCATTTATTTATCTATTTATTTATTTATTTAGATATTTATTCATTTATCTCGTTCGCAGGTTATTTACATATTTTGGTGGCATGTAAGTGATGCGAGCACGACTTTTAAGGGCGATTATGAAGTTTAACATTGTACATTCAGAAACACCATATCTGGCAAAAATACAAATCCTTAGTTTAAACTCCAATGTAAACCTAAAGACCTTCGAATACCTGGTAGACGTAAATGTTTTGATAAATGCAGATGTTGCGTCGGTATTCTCAATTTTATCATGGAGGATGAACATATGCAGGCTGTCTTCATGTAGCTTTCTCCTGCGAGTCCAAGCAGCTGTTTTTCAAACAGATAATGTAAAGAAATAAAAACAAAGAATTATTGCGAATCATGATAACGCGTCTATAAAACAAAGAGCAGAATCATTATTTTTTGTTGCTTATAACAAGGATGAAAACGATTTAAGAAGAAGAAGAAGAAGAAGAAGAAGAAGAAGAAGAAGAAGAAGAAGAAGAAGAAGAAGAAGAAGAAGAAGAAGAAGAAGAAGAAGAAGAAGAAGAAGAAGAAGAAGAAGAAGAAGAAGAAGAAGAACAACAACAACAACAACAACAACAACAACAACAACAACAACAAGAACAAGAACAAGAAGAACAAGAACAAGAACAACAACAACAACAACAACAACAACAACAACAACAACAACAACAACAACAACAAGAATACATATATGCGGTCGACTCAGATCTGTTTTGTATACTAAACTGAAACACCTGTTCAGCAGTTGAATTGAAAATACAACGCTCTCAACCCAATCGCCTACGGTGTGGGACTCGAAACCGAAATGAAAGTCCCTGTGGATATTGAGGCAAACGCTAAAATCCTACAGCCACTGGCGTTACTAAGGATGACGACAATAAATACATTGTTGTTTAGAACTGTTCAATATGATTTTTCTTTCCTTTTTTAAGATTGATGGTTTCATCACTATTCCTCACTATCATAATCAGTTCATAGAGTTGCCAATCAAAACAAAAACTCAATGCAATTTCATTCAAATCCCGCATGCGCAAGTCAAAAGAAGTACCGGAGGTTATAAGGCTAGGCATTTATTTAGAAGCAGAAGTCATCGATTGCTAAATAATTCAAAATAAAATCTCAGAATGTCTAAGAGTGTAATAGTAGGAATTCATCCAGAATATTTGAAGGGACCTTTTAATATGGGTTTTTGAAACTACGTACCTATGTAAGTGGGATCAGCCTTTTTAATATTTTTATAGCTCTTTCAAATGCGACTGGTGTAATTAAACGTATAAACTACTAAAAAATGATGATTTAATACTCGCAAAACTTTTAAATAGACTCAACAGTTGGCTTTTCTTGGTTGACTTAGAAGTAACATCATTATGAAACATACACGTCTTGATCATAATATACACACATCCCCTCATCTATCTCTCTTATTCTAACAAAAATCTTGAGGGTTTAACTATTCAAAAATAGGACAAACATCGCAATCACATTACTAAGGGCAGGATGTAAAAATGTCGATTGGGGGAGAAAAATTATGTCCACTAACCTCCCCACCAATACAGAACCACTCGCTTAATCTAATTTTAATTCAAATTTTCCTCTTTCATAACTTAGAATGAGAGACACATTAGAGCACAAAATCCTCATAGCCTAAAAATAAACCTCAAAACTGCTTTTTTGTGTGGGTATCATAGGTGTGGGCGTGTATGAGCGTCTTCTTTCTCTTACTTTAACAATTGTAAAGAACCAAGATGGACCTACCCTTTAAGGAATGCTTTTTCGATAAACCTAGGTTAAATACTTCGAATCAGCACAAACAGCTTTATTCTTTACGACAGAAAATATCCTAATGCTCTACACTTATTTTGTTACCATTTATAGCATCATTCGTGAGACCATGAGAGCAATATATTTAGTAATTTCACATACAAAAAAAGCTTTCAGGAAGCTGAGCAAGGTTTTGTCCTCCTGATGATTAGAATATATTATGTCTTTATGTAGGATTTTTCTAAAAATAATCTCCTTGTTCTGGAGGGCTAATGGAAAAGCTTAGTTGTCTAACACTTTTTCAGCAAGTCATTTTTATTTTTCATTTTTTTTTTAAATTTTAATTTCTTTCGTACATTAAGTTTCCATATTCCTGGTTTATGAAATTCTTCTCCACAGGTTTTTGTCCATTCCACTGAAATAATGGAAGAAGAAAAGAAGAAGAAGAAGAAGAAGAAGAAGAAGAAGAAGAAGAAGAAGAAGAAGAAAAAGAAGAAGAAGAAGAAGAAGAAGAAGAAGAAGAAGAAGAAGAAGAAGAAGAAGAAGAAGAAGAAGAAGAAGAAGAAGAAGAAGAAGAAGAAGAAGAAGAAGAAGAAGAAGAAGGAGGAGGAGGAGGAGGAGGAGGAGGTGAAGAAGTCTTCCCCACCTGTTCAATTAACTGGGCAATTACGCTTGTTGCCTATTAAGGACTGTTTTTAGTTTGATCATGACAAAAGCAATATAATAGATGTATTTGGAACCAACCAATGTCGCCCCAATATTTTCTAAATCCAATGGTTTTCCGACCACCTACACATTCTATATGTTAATGTCCAAGCAAGAATATTTTTCTTTTGGATAAAAATATACGTTCTAATTAATTTATGTATTAAACATTACATAACCAATTCACAATAAAGTGTTTGAAATTAAGAATGAACAAAATGTTAACCATTTTGTTTTAATACTCTTCATCTCTTTTTTCGAGCTATATTTATCTCCATTTTTACTTACACGCCAGCTTCCACCCCTCCCAAACCCCCTCCAATTTCAACCCTTTACCCTGTCCACCCACATATATTAACACCTCTTGTTACCTCTCCCTTCACCTCACAACTTTATCAGCTTCATCTATCTTTGTTCCTCCCACTCACCACTCTCTCTCCCTCTCTCTCTCTCTCTCTCTCTCTCTCTCTCTCTCTCTCTCTCTCTCTCTATCTATCTCTCTCTCTCTTTCTCTCTCTCTCACTCTCCCTCTCCCTCTCTCTGTCTCTCGTCCCTCTGTTCATTTTCACACCCACACTTGTTATCTGGCCTCAATCCTCCTCAAATCAGAGTGTCTCGATTCCGAAGATAATTAAAGTCGCTTTACTCATCACAGAATATAGACACGACCACACATACCTTGCTTTTCATCATTTGAAAGTTCATCACCCAGAAGAGCAATCTGTCTCCACTTATATAACAACTCTGACAATTACGACTCTACACAGTGCCGGCTCTATTAGCACTATCAAAAATGACTGTGTAACATGCATTAGTATTCTATTTTACGCTCAACATTTCTGGAAAACAAATCTACCATAGAGATACGTACTCTCAGCAAAATAGATGATGACTTTCGTTACTACCCGCGAACGAAAATCTTAGCTAACGCCTCTTTCGTTACTATGGCAACGCGATTGTTCTAACCATTGATTGGTTTATTTTTCTCCCTTGCTTGCCTGCCTGTCTAGCTTTCTATCAGGGTATTAAAATCGAAACATACATTAATGAGAAGAGAAAGTAATTTTAATTAAGATTTTTCAACAAAAGATTGAAAAAAGAAGCTTTAAATGTCAACATTGATTTTAATAGGTATGGGATAACTTCTAGATCTTTCCGACAAGTAGTTTGATATCTTTACGGATAAAACTGACTCCCGAGGGTATAATGATTAGGCAGTTCGACAGAATTAATATTGTCGGAAAGGTCGAGGGAACTGCTCTTATTAATTTTAACTCATGCTGCTTCTGTTTCTATTCATTCTCTCTCTCTCTCTCTCTCTCTCTCTCTCTCTCTCTCTCTCTCTCTCTCTCTCTCTCTCTCTCTCTCTCTCTCTCTCTGTTTTTTCCCTCTCTATCCATATCTCTCTCTTTCTGCTTCTCTCCCCCTCTTCCCCTCCCCTCTCTCTGTTTCTGTCTCTGTCTATCTCTCTTCTCTCTCTCTCTCTCTCTCTCTCTCTCTCTCTCTCTCTCTCTCTCTCTTTCTCTCTCTCTTTCCCTCTCTCTTCCTTTTGTTTCTTACTCCTTTCCTCTTGCTCTAAATCTCTTTCCAGCACTCCCACTACGTCGTTCTATCTACATAAATTATTTGTTTTGCTCTCCCCACATTTACTTTTATGAGGCTCGAGTTTTCCATTCTAGCCTCTCTAGAGCAGTCAAGCAGTAATCCTCTTAATAATGAGTTTTACCAACGTCACTACGCTGAATCCTGACAATTAAGCAGAATAATGTTTACAGAGATGGTACCAGCTTTTGTTAAACTGTTCTGCGGTCAGTTTTACATTCCCTGAGTATCCTGAATAATCTTGTACAGTGATGATGGCTTTCTGTCAAACCAAAGACCAAGCTGGTCATGGGATTCAACGTCACCATCATAATGATTTAAACAGGAATCGAGCACAGGACCTCTTAGTTGCTAATCAGACGTCCTACCGACTGAGCAATCTGGCGCCCGCCCTGATAGTTTTTGCTCGTAAATAATCCCTTGAGAGACAAGAAGCTTCTAGATAAATTTTGTTATGAGAAGAACGAAATCGAAATTTATTTGAAACCAAGCTCAATATTAACCGCGCCTTTCCCATGACTTCTGTGATGATGTCTGCCTCGGAATTTACTTCTTAAAAGCCCCTTTCTATCTTTCTTCCCCAGTTAGGTTTTTACAATAAAACTACATCAACCATCTATAGTCAGGCCAAACAAAAACATGGTCACTGTACAGGAGTTAACATCGACTTTAAAATATTGTCTTTTCAATGTTGTATGTACGTCATAATATACATATTTGAAATATTTTGTGCTTAATCTCCTGAAAATTCGTTCCCTTTTAACATATCCAAATATAATTATATGTTTATAAACAAAAGTCAAAATATGTAAAATACCCAGCAAATTATATTTTAAAAATCAATGAGAGAATTCAAATTTTCATGAGTATATGTGTTTATAACGCTTAAGTGCCTATCGCTTATTAGAGTTTGGACGTTCCCTCTGAACAACATAACGTTCTTACGGTGTGAGAAGTACTGGAAGACGTTGATTGTGGCATCGGATTATAAGAAGTAGAAAATGAGGTAGAGTAGTTGCACAGTAGTAGTAGTAGTAGTAGTAGTAGTAGTAGTAGTAGTAGTAGTAGTAGTAGTAGTAGTAGTAGTAGTAGTAGTAGTAGTATAGTAGTAGTAGTAGTAGTAGTAGTAGTAGTAGTAGTAGTAGTAGTAGTAGTAGTAGTAGTAGTAGTAGTAGTAGTAGTAGTAGTAGTAGTAGTGATATCATCATTATTATTGCTATTATTATTATTATTATTATTATTATTATTATTATTATTATTATTATTATTATTATTATTATTATTATTATTATTATTCTATTATACGATGCTAAATGAATATGAATATGATTTTATTTCTTTTTTTTTTTTTTGTATGTGTGTGTGTCGGCCAATGACACTATGACCACTATTTTGTACTATTTTTTAAAATTTACAATAAAAATTATATATGTGTAAAAAAGTATAACACCTTTAACTTATTTTCATACCCGAGTTAAACACCGACTTTTTTTTTTACCAGAAAGAAACAACAGGATAAAAATGCCTAAAAATATTTGTGATCCAATCGTGAATGAAATTTGGTGGCGAATATATGTTTGAAAAAAGAAAAAAAAAAGCTCATGACATACTTTATGTTTTTTCTTTTTTTTTCTTTTTCCTCCAAACGTTACCTTCGTCTAATCCTCTTTCTCTCATTTATCACCTTCTTCCCGTGTCTCTTCTCTCTCTCTCTCTCTCTCTCTCTCTCTCTCTCTCTCTCTCTCTCTCTCTCTCTCTCTCTCTCTCTCTCTCTCTCTCCCCTGCCTCTCTCTAAGATAATTTAGTTGAGACACTTCGATGGGTCCTATCTTTCTCTTATTTTTCACTCCTCTCTTACGCCTTCCTTTTTCGTCCCCACAACGCGCTGAAATCACTATAGGCATGCACTGGGATTGTAAAATATCGCTTTTTTCCTTCCTCTGTTTCGTGTTGTTAGCAAATCAATTTAAAAAAACTTAAGGAGGTGACACTACTGTGTGTAAATCCAAAGCAATGCCACAAGAGACTAAAAGAAGCATCCATTAAATCGTGATTGCCTTCTAAGAATAAAAGATTGAGAAAACGGATCCGATACAACGAGTGGCTTTTCCTTTGAGCTCCAACATATTAAACTCTTAAATGATGTGGAGTGAAAAGTTGAGTCTCTTTCATTATAATGATTTATTGTAGGTTGAACTAGGCAGCTGGGGTTAATCGAATTTGTTCCTCTCTTCAGAGTTCATTCTTTTGTGGTACATGAGTGTAATAAATTTGCTTTTACTTTACGGAACGTAAATTTTAGAATTTTTTAAAGAACGAAGAAAGCAGAGTGGCATGAATCAATGCAGTTACGCCATTGAGATTGAGAAGAAACTCCAAGTGTTGTGGAATTTACGCTTGAAAAGGATGGAAATTTACCAAACACTTTCCCAGAGCTTAGGCCGTATAAAGTAAAAAAAACAAAACAAAGCATCTTCCATTTTGATCAAGCGAAGTGAAAGTCTTCTTTATAGAGACTAAGTTGGAAATGCCTTGAAAGCCTTTATATTGAGCACAAAGGATTCAAAGATTCTTGGTATAACATGAACGAAACAAAAACACTGTTTCTTAATTTCAACATCTTTTACTTTTTTTATACAATCTAGAGAAGCAAATAAAAACAAAGGAAAAAAAAGATAATACAGTTGTTTCATACCAATAAAGGAAAGCAATGTCACTAACACAAACTTCAAGCTAGGGATAAGCCTGGTTAGAAGGGACTCTATCTCATGGTCAGGTAGCTGAGTCGGTAGAGGGACGGATTAACAATCAGGAGACGTAGGATTCGATCTGTCGCTCGAAAATCTGGTGATGTGGTGGGATCCTATCTAATCAGCCCTACCCCTCGCTTTACGAAAAATCGACATCTTTGCGTATGGTTATACGGGAAACTTAGAGCACGGGTAATTGAAACTTACCTAAGCACTCCATAAATGTAATTATTTTTTCCGTTCTTTACCTTTGTCTCGTTTTCTGAAGCTGGATCATTATTCTCTAAACAATTCTTGGGAGAGATTCAACCCCGTAGAAAATCGAGCGTATTATATTAAATTTTCTATATTAAATACATTTATATTTTTTCCAAAAAAAATTACACATTATGAGATACACGGGGGTCGTTTAAATGAAAAACACACACTGGTTTAGAGCAAGCATTATTATTTCCATATTTACCTTGTCTTACAATTATCTTAGCTTGCGTCGATTTTGGAACGCTGCTTTGTTCTTTATCCATAATAACCCGACAACACAATAAAGAAAAAAAAGATAAAAATCCCACAAAAACCAAACAAAGCATAATTGATATTCCATTAAAAAAAAAAATAAACAAAAAAAAACATCATCAGATGAAGGAAGGGAAACATTGTCCAGTATATTAAGTTGTCATGGCAATACGTGACATCAGCTACGCCAGTTTGCCCGCTGTTGGAGGAATAACGTGTCCGAGGCGAAAATATGTGTAGTTGAGTTCCGGGTATTGATTGAGATCTAGAGATCGCCGTGAAATAACTATTTTTCTGGTTGTTTTCGCAAAGTCATCCGCTTGGAGACAAAAAAAAAAGTAAAATACAATTAAAAAAAACAAAAAAAAAGCAGCCCACACTAATTTTCAAATGTTTGTATCAAGCAGTGATGTTGGGATAAATTTGAGACGAAATCGAATTAGTTTTCCGATGTCATGGAAGAAACATAGTTTTCTCTTTTTATTTTGTTTGTTTTTCTTTTCATGTGGCCCTGAATAAATTTATTTGATTACTCTCTCTCTCTCTCTCTCTCTCTCTCTCTCTCTCTCTCTCTCTCTCTCTCTCTCTCTCTCTCTCTCTCTCTCTCTCTCTCTCTCTCTCTCTCTCTCTCTCTCTCTCTCTCTCTCTCTCTCTCTCTTTTTACATTGTTCTGCGGCAATTAAATTTGGTAATTATAACAAAATTATATGCCCTTAAAAGATCGCAACTGAAGAAAGAACGTTCAATAGGTTTGAAAACTTTATACAAGAACAATAATGTGAATTTAAGAAAAAGGCAAATAGTTCTCAAAACTGCTGCAATATGGGAAATAGAAATAATTACAACGATCACATCAAGAGGAAAAAAAAATATTTTTTTTTTCAATCTTCTACAGCAAAGGAATGCAGATATTTCTATTGCTGCATAAAACAATCAAGTCAGCAAAATAGAAATTAGTCTTAAAAAAGCATATAACATTATTGATGGAAGCAAATGCAAAAAAGTGGCAATTATAATAATAGCAGTGAGGATATTTATAATGTTAGCGATGGGAGTGATGATTATG
>JAWDGP010002236.1:0-60000 GCA_033675545.1 Elysia crispata
ACAGGGATAACATGAGGACCGTTTATGCCTAAGAACCCGAAACCAAAGGTTTAGGACGCCTCAAAAGACGACGTTTTGCGGCAGACTTACTTGGAAAAATGTTATTTCCCTCAACAAGGCTTATGATCCTCTCTATTTAAAGTGCTTTTATTCCTGAAACAGGATGAAAGTTAGAAATTAGATAAAAAAAAGAGGAATTTCCAAGTTTTCTTTGGGGAAAAGTGCACAATTTACCTGCCGCTAACCGCGACGGGTGGCGGTGTCGCTCCACAAATCCTAAAAAAAAACCTACTACAGACTCAAAAAGTCCAAGAGATAAGACTCCAGTTAAACATGAGTTTACATTCATCTTGGCAGGTACAGCTACTAATTTTATATACCCAGCAGGATTAATCCTAAGCCACTTTTAAAACTTATTTTTTTAACTACAAAAGGGAAAACATTTAGAAGTCTGTAATTATATTTTGCAATACATGGCTTTTGATTTTATAGATTGATCAGTATTCACCCTTCTTATCTTCACAGCTCCATGCAGCTGGTGTTTGGAGTTAGTTCTCGTACAACTATTCTTTCATAAGGAGCTGCTTGTATTTATGTTCCTATCCTGATCCGCCTTGCTTGATATAGACTTGTTTCCATGTTGGCACAGGCTATATCAAACAAACGATGAGAAAAGTATGAAACTCCTGAAGAACGCCAGTTTGTGCGTAGTAGTTTTTGTTGTCAAAAGTTGTTATTCTGCAGCGTCTTTATTTTGTCGCCAGGCTCAAGTGAAGAAATGGCTCAGAACAAGGATGCTACAGCCGCCCAGACTGTGCCTAGCAGTCAAATAAGTGAAAGCAGTAAGTTTCGATACATTTTATCTCTATGTTAAACAACAACGATGCTGTGGGCATCTTTTTAATGGTGGTTTGAACCAAAAACAGGGTCCATCATCTCAGCTCCATAGATGACGATTTGCTTCATTTCACTCGCAAAAGAAAAAAGTTATTAAAAAAATGAAAACGGGTTCTAAATCTCCAATACTTTTATTTCGTTATGCAAATATGCCTATTGTCCAACCACATGCAAATAAGCTGCGCACTAGAAAAAGATAATATCATAAAAATAAATTGATTTTAAATATGATAACCTTTTATCGCTTTACCAATTTACCTAGTTCTAGTATAAAGGTACATTACTTTTATAGTAAGATCTTTGGTCGCCAGATCCTGAAAACGAGACGGTCCAGAAAGAGGCGAGGACCATCCAAGTGAAGCCTGCGCCTGGCAGCGATCTAGGCGCTCCAAGTAAGTCATGTCTTCCAACAGTAACAAAAAACTATCTTTGCGATTCATGGATTAAGTTGATAAAACAAGACTTTGATATTCTCGCTTTCACAAAAACTTAAGTCTAATATGTAGACGTGATTGCGCTTCATTTCTGCAAGACGCAGATATGCATCTTGGTAGGTACATTATACTATTTCTTGAAAACCAGCATAGTTAATCTTGGGCGATTTTTAAAACTTTATTCTATTGAATTACCAAAGGGAAATAATTTTGAAGTCCCATATTTTATTTTGAGTTATAAACACATACTTTTTTAAAAAATTTTATAGCTTAAACAGTGTTTCACCTCTCATGTCTTGACTGCTGCATGAAGCTGGTGTTTAGAGTTGTGAGTTCTCGTACAGCTTTTCTTTCATAAGGAGCTTGTTTTTATATTCTTATACTGAACCGTCTTGCCCGATATAGACTTGTTTCACACACATGAAGTTGAGTTTAGCTATATCAAACACGCGAGGAGAAAAGTATAAAACTCCTGGAGAGTTTCAGTTTGTATGTGATAGCTTTGGTCGTCAAAAGTTGCCATGGGGCAGCGTCTTTCTAGTCTTGTGAAGACATTGCAACCGACCATAAAGACGGGTAGGAAATGGAAAGTTGTCGAAGCCGTAGACGAAGCTAAGGAGTGCCTTAAGATTAAAGAAGTGATTGGGCAAAGTGGTGGTCAAAAGCAGAAGGGAAAGAGAAAAGAGACATGGTCATTAATGAGATACGGCTCAATGAAGATTCCAGTTCCAGCAACCTCAACAGGGACAATGGACTAATTGGGATAATGCCCTGCAGAAAGCCCTCACATGGAATGAGATCTGGCACATGGCGCCACTTCGAATCAGCTTTCTCATCAGATCAGTGTACGATCTCCTGATCTCAAACGCAAATCTGGTACGGTGGGGAAAGAAAGAGGACCCCACTTTTCCGCTATGCCAAGGCAGGCAGACCACAGAGCATGTCTTGAGTTCTTGCAAAATCGCCCTCTCATAGGGGCGATACACATTGAGGCATAACAGAGTCCTTCAGGAACTTGCCACAATCATAAGCACGGCTAAAGGAGAGACTACCCTCCCTTATACCAACGCGTTGATATTCACAACAGGGTAAGGCGCTAAGTCATGGCACTGAAGGCCGGTGAGGACAACAAACCAGATAAAATGCCTTCTAGACGGCTGTGATGACTGGGATGTTTCAGCAGATCTTCCAGAATGGGACAGTCACCCTAGTACAATCAAAGAAACGAGACTAAGGCCTGATATCGTGATCCATTCAACTTCCACACCACAATTGATCATGGTGAAGCTAACAGTAGCATACGAAAACAGAATGGAAGAGGCCCACATCTACAAAAGAGAGAAATACATGAACCTGACCAAAGAGCTAGAAAATACCGGATACAAAGCTGTGGTGATGCCCGTTGAGGTTGGTGCCAGAGGATTCGTAGGGTCATCAGTCTACGATCTCCTAACTAAACTTTCAATATGTGGCAACAAAAGAACAAAAGCTCTAAACTTACTGGCGGAAATAGCCGAAAACAGTTCCCGGTGGATCTGGAGCAGGAGAAATGAGAGGTTCCTACATAAGGATTAAAAATGCTCTAACCATCGCAGGACTAGTTGGCGAAGTGGTATAGCGCCGGGAAGATGAGGGTATGGGTTCGAATCCTGGCGCTGTGCAAAAAAAAAAAAAAAAAAAAAAAACAGGGAGACACCAGGGAGTCATGACCTGGGTGTGGCCCGGCCCTCTTAGAGTGTCAGAGGTTCAGGGCCGAAACACTTGCTACAAGGGGGGTTTCTTCTCTGAAGACTCCCTGTTATCTAGCTCCCCAATGAGTTTCGACCTACTAGCTGAAGCTTATAATTCCTCTAGATCTTGTTAAAATCTTCATATTCATGTAAGACAAAATAAAAGTGGCAAGTTCAGAGCATGGCTGAGCATGAACGTTTCTACAGCTCGTTGTTCACAATCAGCGGATCTGATCGATGTCCCAGATAACAGCATAGAACAACGGAACGCTTGGAAGAGAAGCAAATGTGGTCTTTACATTCGCAACTGCAGTTCCGGAAGAAAAGGTGACAATGACATTTGATCTTAAAATGCTGAAAAAATCAAGACTAATCCAACCATCATCACTTTCCTGCCCAAACCGGCATGTTTGTCATAACACTTTCGACTTTATGCTGGAGGAGGGCAAATTTCAGTGATTATTTTTCAATTATTCCACTTTTTCATTCTGTTAAGTGAAAAAGATTGTTTCTTTTTAATGAATTATATTTACAAAATAACAATGATTTGTTTTAAAAGCGCCATCTGCTTTTAAAATTGTGAACCGCTGACAACAGTCTTTGAAGTGTTACTTTATTCATCACCACAAATTCGGCAAAATAGTTTGATGAATTAATGACAAGAAATATATAATTTACTTTCACAGGATTTTTAGCTAATATCCATAATTTTTCTTGAACTTGTTTTTGTACCGCGTGGAATACTGATCTCGACAGATCAATACCAGAGAGTGTACATAAATACTGATAATACTCAGTAAACTTCAGCACTGTGCATTGAGTGGCTTTGGAGAAGATAGCGGAGAAAGAAATCGAAGTAGCCTTTCATAATAGAGATAATTATCCACAGATCACAAGCATTGTAGTATCTGGTAGCTAGGCTTCCATAATTAAAGAAAGAAATAACCTAACAGTAGCACTTCCTCACTTGTACCGTATTTCTCAATCGACTTCAAAAATAGAAGTCTGATGATCTTTTTTTTTTTTTTTTGACAGGAACTCATTATGCTATCTTCCAGTGAAGTTTTCGTGATAAATAGCAACGTTTAGCTTAAATTTAGACAGGTTATCTGTACTGCAGAATAAGATCCAAGTCTAGATCTAGATCTAGCTCAAAGTGTAGAGATAATGAGCGATTTCAGGGTGAGGAACCTAGCAAGGCATCGGGGGAATGGTGTTGAAGATATCGACAAAATTTCGGTGCTTCGACAAACCAACAGTAAAATATTATCATCCGCGTTCTTATAATTATGGACGCCTTATTTGTTCCTTAAACCGTTGCTACTGTCAAATGTGTATAAAAATGGTGGATATGGCGGCAAAAAGAGGTATTGACATCATTCTCTGCTTACTCACATCTTGAAGGTTGATGGAGATCACCTTTAAGAGATGAGTAGAGGATCATGAACAGTTAATTCAGGAGGCTTTTTCATTTATGTGTATTTATATTCAATTATGTATATCTATATATATATATATTTGTGTATGCGCGTGTGTATCATATCTTATTCCAACCAACAAAACAGTTTTAGATTAACTCTTCATTGTAAAAAAATTTCTTATATTCTTATGAGGTCCAAATAATTTGTAAATTTTACTGCTGCCATGGGTATTAAAATATTTAAACTGGTATAAGAAAAAAAAAAAGCAAAACTATTCTTATATTTTGTAAATTTCAAGTGCGTTCCGACATTATGTTATCCCTCTATAATATTATGTGCCCTTAACAAAATGAATTTACTTGCTTTTTTTCTTTATGGTATATCTGTTTTAAAGGCATGAAAAGTTAACGCTTGTTGTATACAGTTTTTAGTATGTTTCATGAAAAGTAGATAAGCAATAAGATAGTTTCTGAATTATTTTTAGCGTGTCACATACACACGCAGACAAAAAGAATAAGTTTCTGCGCGTAATGAATTATGCATATTTTACTCACTATTATATAAACATCAGGGAAAAGAAAAAACGTTCTAGTGGAAAAACACAAAGAGCCACATGATTGTAACAAAGTAAAGTCGCGTTTTCACCATAATTGGAGAGTAAAGAAACAAAAACTTCCAGTATTTTTTGTTGGTTAAACTCAGTTGTTTCAACATTTGACGTGGTTTAAGACTTGTAAAAATATGAATCCAGAACATTGCAAAACACAAAACGTATTGGTTTTCTCGCCTCCCTATTTTCGACAAACTATGAAAATGTCTTTTCTGTCTTATAGTGATTCAATCCTATACTGGGGGTATATTAGTCGTTTTCGATAAAAAATGGGAGAACTGGTCAAAATTTTTGTTACATTCTAATGTCATAGGACCATTGTCTCACACCACGTACTGTTAATTTATCCAGATCTTAACAAACTAATATATATATATGTATATATGAGTATGCAAATCAAGATTTAAGTCTCGGGCGCAGAGTTACCTGTTAACTATGTACTTAATTTAACAAACAAGTTTCGACAATTTAGATGTATATATTTTCATTTTTTTTTAATTTTCCCGCCTGTTTCGTGGTCAGGCCTGACAATGAACTTGGCGAGGGTCGCGCCTGTAATCACTGACCAACCCCGGCCCAGCTCCAGCAGCTCCAGCAGCTCCAGCAGCTCGTCTTGTAAGTTGGCCTTAGCATAATGAGAGATGGAGTACATGGACTATTGTGTCTTAAAGGTTAAGGACAGGGAAGAAGAGAGGTCTTGGAGACAAGAGGGATAGGAGGATCGGCGCTGAAAAAAAACCGTAGGGAGACGGAATAGTTCATGAAGGGGGAGAGGGACAGAGAGACAGAGAGACAGAGAGAGAGAGAGAGAGAGAGAGAGAGAGAGAGAGAGAGAGAGAGAGAGAGAGAGAGAGAGAGAGAGAGAGAGGGAGGGAGAGAGAGAGAGAGGGAGAGACAGACAGACACAGAGAGAGATAATCAGAGACAGAGACAGGGAGATACACAGAGAGACAGAGACACAGACACACTGAGAGAGAAAGAGAGAGAGAGAGAGAGAGAGAGAGAGAGAGAGAGAGAGAGAGAGAAAGAGAGACAGACAGACAGAAAGGAGAGCACAGCAGTATTGTAACAGTTTCCGCTGATTACATTACAATTTGTCTCTCTAGTTTAGAGGTAAAGGCAGCGCCTACTATAAACCCTGGTGCACAAATCACGCTGTAACGGCTACCACAGCCGGGTTTTATGGAATAACTATAACAAATAATCCAAAAGCACGGTAGCTGTCAGTCTTTGCTTCCCTAAATGTGTGGTCATTGTAATGATTGATTATTTTTATCACAACTCAGACCCACTAACCTATTATTTCCACCTATAAAAAGATTATTTCAAACCTTTTTTGTCGAGAATGGAAGCTTATAAAGTATAAACACGGTCACCTAAATACGGCACCATGGCGGGGCGATAGGGATTTAAACGTTCAACAGAGGCAAGTCTTTGGACCATTTGATTCAGGAAACGATTTTTCTTAAGAAATATCAAAGGGTGCCCCTTTACGTAAGGCTACGAACTTGAATGACAGAGGAAGAAAGGACATCTGCTGACCCACTCGATATATCGGGGGAAACAATGTTTAAAAGACCGCCGAACTTTTAGCAAGGCTTAATTTGAGCTGTTCAGCCATGATTATCTTGCTAATTACAGCTGTCACATTGGATCTAATATTGCACTCACGGATCCTCTATCAATCTAAATTAAGACACTTGTGTTGCCCAAAATCTCTTTAATGTAAGCCAAAAAATCTTTTAATTACCTTTTATACAAACATGTTTAAAAAAAAAAGAGGAACTGAAAAATAAGAAATCTTGTCGACTAGAAAATCAAGCACTCAATCACTACGACAGGGCTCTAAATCCCCCAAGAAACATTTGATGTTCTAAAGGTGAATGCGTATACTAGAACAATTTTTTTATTATCGAAGCTACTTTTTTAACAATACAAAATATGTCATAACTTTCCTCCATATTTCTTTTCCTGTGTCCATGTGTGTTGTCTTTCCTGGCTGTGCTTCAGCTTCACCTGAGTCGAGTGTGTCAGTCAGCTCCCTCGCGGACCCCGCCTTCCTGGATCTGATCTTATTCAACAAGATGAGCATCCACAAGACTCTAGAAAGAACCGTCGGTAAGTACAGTGCGGACAGGAAGACTTAAACAGAATCTATTCGTGGCAATTACCTCGTTTCTTCAAACGCCTAAAAATAACATCATTGCCAAGTCTGAAAAGTATAATTATTACCATAATTAGGTGCATATATTTATATTTAAGGCCGCAAAATGGAACTTCAGCAAATCCAACGACCATTTCTATAACTATTTACAAAAATTATTCGGATAGAACCAGTGCGACTAGTAATACTCTCTAGGGACAAATTCTTTGTGTACGGGTAGCAGCCTTGTCCCTAGATAGTCCACTTGATTGAAAAGTATCTTTTAGCATAAAATAATGTAAAAGAATTGCGATAAGACATGAAGGCCGAGTTTGTACAACTGTTGTCATAGTCCTTTAACGATGCTTACGAGTTGGAATTACACACACAAAAGAAAAGAAATATTTTACTATTTGGAAGTCCTGAGTTCTAAGCAATATTGATTTAAGAAGAATTGAAAAAGCTTCCATAGGACTCATTTCTGACGGAATAACGATAGCTTTTTTCTCTCTCCCCCCCCCTGCATGCAGCGATGAATCCACTAGTTATGATAGCTGTATTGAAGTTGCTCACCACCTGTCTAGGCAGTGAAGTTTTCCTCAGTGCTCAGTGTTTAGCGAAGCCGCTATCGTTTGAGGTGCTACATAACACAGCTCAAAGAGCGTATCATAGAAAAGGGAAATTACTCTCGGTTCTCTGCTAACTGCACTCCCCAGATAGATGATCAACCCTAGGTGCTAGCTGTTTTCTGTATAGAACAAACACGATAATTTTACTTTTAATCTGTTATCGGCTTTCAGTTACAAAGTCAGTTGTCTTGACATAGCATGGCACACCAGGAAGAAGTAAAAAAATAAAAAAAACACCTCTTCCATAATATGTGCATGCTTAATAGATCCAGAAGAGAGATCTTACTATTTTACCTGAAATAGTGTATTAAGTGTCCGAGGAAAATTGACGAAGATGGACAGTATGATATAGGCATTCAAAGAAGGAATAACGAGATTGAAAACCGAAAGAGACCAGGCAGTTCTGACTGTGATTTATATAGCGCGTTGATACCGTACCGATACTCAGTCTCATGGCTTATCTTTTCAAATGTTTAAACAAGATACTTAAAGCACTTACGCTTAAAGTGCCTAAAAACAACCAATCATGTTCATAGGGCCAGCTTCAAGAGACAACAGAATGATGAGAGCAAGGACTAGATCTCGTTGTATGCTGAGATCTGAGGCAAATGCTAACAGGAAACTCAATAAAGCCACATAAACATTGAAGTTACAAAAGCGAAGACAATAAGGGTGATGGAGCTAAAGAGCTAGCTAATCAGTGAAGCAAATCCCTTACCTAATAAAGCTGTAAAATTTAACAAAACTTTTATAAGTACATGTATATGAAGAGCAATAACCTCTAGGTAAGGATTGTAATATTCAAACTATGTTCCAATAACTCATAAGAGCCGGGGATTTTTAAACAATTAAACTCAGACAGGCTGAGGATCGCTTAAGTTCCATCATGTCTTATGATTCAGACTTTTTCCCCACAATTTCATTATATCTTATGAATGTTATAACTTAAGGAGTAAAGCTTAGCATTTCTTGTAAAAGCAGATCAGGTCCACCAAACTAATGCCCTATGTGTCATATGCTATATAAAACTTTGTTTCACAATGCTGTGGGCCGCCTCTTTATTATCTCATATTTTGTTTGAACTCAGCTGAAAAAGTTTTAGTGTGCATTAGCTAACACGTACATAATATGCAAAGATTTGATTACAATTTATCCTGTCACATTAACCTCGAGATAGCCTCATATATCTTAGATCAGTTTAAGCCCCCTGTTTCCCAAAAATCTTTATCTGGGGTTTTCCACCAAGCTAATTTAAATCTGGTTACATGCGATCGACACCCACACCAGATCACTCGACCACAACACGAATCCAGGCCTCCTATTACAAAACCAATACATCTACTTTACCGACTGAGCCATTTAGCAAACGCTCACCTTGGAGAAAAGTCACCAAATGGAGAAATACATAGGGATTTTTCCTAAAACAATCACAAAGCTGTTATCATTATTTTGTTTAAGCCTATACTTAACTTATAAGACTCTTCGGATACACAGTGGACGACACATTTCTCGAAGATCGCTTTAAGTTATACCAGTTTAGAAACAGGTTGTTTAAAAGGTCTTCCCGTTTATGAGAACAGTCTCAATTACCATGGAGACTAACTTTTACAGTTAGTGAAGCAATTCATTTACCATAACTCTTTTATGATTTCATCGTCCACTTTGCAAACTGAACTTTATTCTTGCTGATCAGAATAGTTTATTTTCTTTTTTCCCCCTTTTCTTCACAGGAGTGGCATGTCAAGAGGCCAGATACTTCTACAAAATCGAACATTCTGAAATCGGAGAAATCTTCAAAGTTGAGGAAGGCACGTCGATAGGACAAGAAATGCATGTTTTATTTCTAAAAAGAGTGACACAATTGAGATGGTGAAACGAATCCGTGATGACAAAACCATAACGTTTATTACGTCAGCTTTGGTACCACTGATCAGAAATTTTCTAGTTTCCTCTTCTTACACCTAGCAAAGGGCATATATGTAATAACAAACTGATAAAAAAGGAACGGAAGATGATGGCATACTAACTTATCTGAATTTCTCTTTGGCCCCTTAGAAGCCTTAAGCGATCATAATGATCTACAATTTGTATTTTCGAAACTAGCTGAAAAATTATATTTATTATCTTGACTCCACCATGTCTTTTCATCTACTATTTGTATTTTCGAAACTAGCTGAAAAATTATATTTATTATCTTGACTCCACCATGTCTTTTCATCTACTATTTATATTTTCGAAACTAGCTGGAAAATTATATTCATTATCTTGACTCCACCATGTCTTTTCATCTCCTATTTGTATTCTTGAAACTAGCTGGAAAATTATATTTATTATCTTGACTCCACCATGTCTTTTCATCTACTATTTGTATTTTCGAAACTAGCTGAAAAATTATATTTATTATCTTGACTCCACCATGTCTTTTCATCTACTATTTATATTTTCGAAACTAGCTGGAAAATTATATTTATTATCTTGACTCCACCATGTCTTTTCATCTCCTATTTGTATTCTTGAAACTAGCTGGAAAATTATATTTATTATCTTGATTCCACCATGTCTTTTCATCTACTATTTGTATTTTCGAAACTAGCTGAAAAATTATATTTATTATCTTGACTCCACCATGTCTTTTCATCTACTATTTGTATTTTCGAAACTAGCTGGAAAATTATATTTATTATCTTGACTCCACCATCTCTTTTCATCTCCTATTTGTATTTTCGAAACTAGCTAAAAAAATTATATTTATTATCTTGACTCCACCATGTGTTTTCCAACACCATCGAGTAACACTTTTCACAGAAACAGATTTCAAGTTTTGGTAAAGCACTCTTTAACTGATAGGGTTGTAGCTATACTAGTTTGTTCCGAATGCCGCATTATGATGCTGGGATGGTGTCTAAGACCAGCTTCTCCCATTATGATGCTGGGATGGTGTCTAAGACCAGCTTCTCCCATTATGATGCTGGGATGGTGTCTAAGACCAGCTTCTCCCATTATGATGCTGGGATGGTGTCTAAGACCAGCTTCTCCCATTATGATGCTGGGATGGTGTCTAAGACCAGCTTCTCCCATTATGATGCTGGGATGGTGTCTAAGACCAGCTTCTCCCATTATGATGCTGGGATGGTGTCTAAGACCAGCTTCTCCCATTATGATGCTGGGATGGTGTCTAAGACCAGCTTCTCCCATTATGATGCTGGGATGGTGTCTAAGACCAGCTTCTCCCATTATGATGCTGGGATGGTGTCTAAGACCAGCTTCTCCCATTATGATGCTGGGATGGTGTCTAAGACCAGCTTCTCCCATTATGATGCTGGGATGGTGTCTAAGACCAGCTTCTCCCATTATGATGCTGGGATGGTGTCTGAGACCAGCTTCTCCCATTATGATGCTGGGATGGTGTCTAAGACCAGCTTCTCCTATATGATGCTGGGATGGTGGACCAGCTCTCTCCCATTATGATGCTGGGATGGTGTCTAAGACCAGCTTCTCCCATTATGATGCTGGGATGGTGTCTAAGACCAGCTTCTCCCATTATGATGCTGGGATGGTGTCTAAGACCAGCTTCTCCCATTATGATGCTGGGATGGTGTCTAAGACCAGCTTCTCCCATTATGATGCTGGGATGGTGTCTAAGACCAGCTTCTCCCATTATGATGCTGGGATGGTGTCTAAGACCAGCTTCTCCCATTATGATGCTGGGATGGTGTCTAAGACCAGCTTCTCCCATTATGATGCTGGGATGGTGTCTAAGACCAGCTTCTCCCATTATGATGCTGGGATGGTGTCTAAGACCAGCTTCTCCCATTATGATGCTGGGATGGTGTCTAAGACCAGCTTCTCCCATTATGATGCTGGGATGGTGTCTAAGACCAGCTTCTCCCATTATGATGCTGGGATGGTGTCTAAGACCAGCTTCTCCCATTATGATGCTGGGATGGTGTCTAAGACCAGCTTCTCCCATTATGATGCTGGGATGGTGTCTAAGACCAGCTTCTCCCATTATGATGCTGGGATGGTGTCTAAGACCAGCTTCTCCCATTATGATGCTGGGATGGTGTCTAAGACCAGCTTCTCCCATTATGATGCTGGGATGGTGTCTAAGACCAGCTTCTCCCATTATGATGCTGGGATGGTGTCTAAGACCAGCTTCTCCCATTATGATGCTGGGATGGTGTCTAAGACCAGCTTCTCCAATTTGTTCATCAGACTCCAACTACTGCTGCCGGGTGTTGTGCGGGCCAGATCGAGGCTTCCGGTTTGTTCTTTCTCTCCCCTCATCACAGGTAATTAACAGTTGATTTTAAAAAAATCTAAACACCACTATGAACGATTTTGACTTATATTAGTTCAAAACTGGAAGCTTAATTCAAGAAAGGTTCGGAATTTATGTTGGCAGTTAAGTTTTGCTTTGTTATGTTTTAAAATTAATGTCTGAGTGATAATTAAGCTAGCAGTCCTCAAACATCCCATACGTTACACAACAATCGCATGCCAGCATCTCCACAATCACAATTTTATACAGCATACAGTTTTAGGATTTTCGGGACACTGCAAAGTATCTGCACCCCTTTAAGAAAAGAAAAAAAAGAAACAAAAACCACAATGTCTCAAAATTCATACTTTGCCCGACTATATAAAGCTTCAACACAAACTACAATTTTTTCCTCTTTTTTTCTTTAAAAAAATATCGCTTTACAATGCAAAGGTACAAATTTGAACCTTTCACACGATAAACATTATAAACGTCTAAACTTAAACCTTCCTCGAAAACATCGAATTGTGTAATTTTCTCTCGGCCAAGAAACCCGTCATATCTCCATAAGTTTATACAAAGGAGATTCAAGTCCACCAGTACTATAAGCTCTTTGAGCTAGCCACGGAGCGTTACTACAAAATGCTACGGTAATTTTGTTATTAATTCCCATTATTATGCTAGCAAAACGATTTTTTCTGCAACTCAAACATTTATGACATATACACATACATACATATATATATATATATATATATATATATATATATATATATATGTATATATATATATATATTATGTATGTATGTGTGTACAAATTTAAAAGAAATAAATAAAAGAAAAGACAAAACAAGGTACAAATAACTGCAGGTTATCAATGTTCATATCACGCTAGTAAAGTTCGGCCGTTTATCACAAACTCTATCAATAGATTTTTCATTGACAAAAGCCTTGTTGAGAAAAAACTGCTCTTCAAAAAAAAAAAAAAAAAATAGAAGTAAAATACCCCCCCCCCTCCCAAACCACCACCACCACCACCGCAGTAGAATGGAATTCAAACCGTCTTCTACGAGGGCAGGCTGATAATTAAGTTCCGTTTGCTAATAACTAGGTCAATTTTCGTCATATCGACCTAAAATTTCATACATATACTCTCGAACCATTTTTCTAGACTTAACTATAACAACAAGTTTGTGTGACGTCATTCGTGCTCATAATGCAGTGACGCGCAACACATGATGTGGTAGCCATGTTTATGAGACAATGGCGACTTCCAATGACCTTCTCATCAAACAGCGCTCTGTTATCGAGTTTTTGGCAGCTGAGGGATGTTCTGCTGCAAACATTCATGCAAGAATGAAGACAGTTTATGGTGAAATGTGCATTTCAGACTGTGCAGTTCGCAAATGGGTGAGAATTTTTAAAGGGGAAGACCCCAGAGAGACAATTCTGCGTGATCGAAAGCGTTCGGGTAGGCCCCTTTCCGCATCGGACACGGCTCATCGAGAGAAAGTTGACTGCATGATTAGAGCTAATCGAAGGGTCAAACAAAAGGAAATTGCAGATGAAGTAGGCATTTCGAAAGAACGAGTGCACCATATCGCCACAACTGTACTGGGTTACCGAAAAGTCTCTGCCCGTTGGGTCCCAAGACAGCTCACTGTAGAGATGAAAGCGCAGAGAAAGGACATGTGTACTCAACTCTTAGAGCGTTACAATGCAGAAGGAGAAGCATTTCTGCAACGCATTGTGACTGGAGACGAATCCTGGGTCCACCACTACGATCCAGAATGTAAAGCCCAATCGATGGAGTATAGGCACAAAACTTCTCCAAGTCCAAGGAAGTTCAAGGTTGTTGCCTCTGCAAGAAAGGTCTTGTTCACCGTTGTCTGGGACATGGAGGGAGTGGTCCACATGGAATTTCTGGAGCAAGGGCAAACTGTGAACTCTGAGCGATATATTTCAACACTCCGAGCTCTCAAACTCCGACTCAGACGTATTCGGCGTGATAAGGACTCAATCCTGCAACACGACAATGCGCGCCCGCACACCAGTCGCCAAACTCAGGACGCCTTAAGGCAGCTGGAACTTACGACCCTACCTCACCCTGCATACAGCCCCGATCTTGCCCCCTCTGACTATTATTTGTTTCCCCAACTCAAGAAGTACCTGAAGGGCCATCACTATGACAATGATGAGGAAGTTATCGCAGATGTTCGCAGATGGTGCCGTGGACAGCCGTCTGAATTCTTCGCTGACGGCGTGAGCCAACTAGTGAAACGTTGGAGGCGGTGTGTTGATCGCGACGGTGACTACATCGAAAAATAGAGTGCTAAGTATGTAGCTGAGATATTAAGCTTTCGTTTGACGTATTGTTTATGTATATGCTGTGAAAAATTAAAAAGTTATGATTAAACGGAACTTAATTATCAGCCTGCCCTCGTACATAGCTTATTATTATTATTTCCAAAACACCAAGTTATAAAATACTTTCACCAAAGAAATTTTAATTTTTCTGCGAATAATATGTTTGTATGTGCAACTTAAGGCTTATCAAACTATTAGGCTACTGGTATCTGCTTTAAAATCCTTAACGATATCCAGCCTCGCCAGAATTGGAGCAGTTTCATCTATTGCTTGATGGTTCGTTAATCTGTAGTATCTAATTATTGTGTCTAACTTTGTGTGTGAATGAGAAACAGTATCAAGCTTTCAAATCCACGCCATTGGTTCACAAAGATATTATTGAATCAAGGGTAACACAGTTAAGGGTTAGATGAATGAATAAATCAATCTGTATTTCAGCAAGAACTGATGTCTATCAACCGGGATTACAAGTGTTTCGCTGGACTTCTCGCGCCGTGCCTTGACCACTGCTGTCCTTATCCCATCTATGTCAAGGACAGACTTGGAAAAGTCCTCGGAACTGTCCTACCGGTGTGAGTGGCAGGCTGGACGCTGCTAGGATCTCACCTCTAGCAGCCGAACCTTCGATGTGGAAATAAACCTACCTCTCTCTCTCTCTCTCTCTCTCTCTCTACCCCCCTCTCTCTCCCTGTCTCTCTCTGTTTCTCTCTCCCTCTCTCTCTCTTTCTCTTTCTCTGTGTATATATATATATATATATATATATATATATATATATATATATATTATTCTTTTGTGGGCGGATAGAGGGAGAGAGAGAGAGAGAGAGAGAGAGAGAGAGAGAGAGAGAGAGAGAGAGAGAGAGAGAGAGAGAGAGAGAGAGAGAGAGAGAGAGAGAGAAAGAGAGAGAGAGAGAGAGAGAGAGAGAGAGAGAGAGAGAGAGAGAGAGAGAGAGAGAGAGAGAGAGAGAAAGGGGGGGGGGGGGAGAGAGAGTAGGTGATATTTGGTGCTGTTTTTGAATCCTCTTCATTTGTCTGTTCTATTTTGATTACTTATTATTCCCCTCTCTCCCTTATAATTTTACCCCCTCTCCTTCAATGAGACTGTGTGTAACTCCAACGTAGCTTTAAGTTGGATCTAAAGCTTGAATGAAATAAACAATATATGACTAAACCATGAATAAACGAAAGAACTAATCATTAATTTGCAATCCGTCCAAGCAATGATAAATTGACTAATCAATCAATCAACTAACCAACATTTCAATCATTGTTTATAAATCATTCAATCAATCGATTTCGCCAGATCGTCTGGCTGCTCTATGCACATGCGTGTCCGTGACGACCAAGACAAACACATCTACAACATCCAGGGTCCGTGTCGGCCATGCTACCCATCCTGCTGCGGAAGGTCAAGCGTTTATGCGGTGAGCCCCACGGTGGCTTTACACTTCTTAATGAGTTAACATCGCCTAAGCCTGTCTCAGAACATTTCATGGAGACCACTTTTGTTAACTAGGATTCAAACACAAAGCTTAATTTTTTTCCTCTTCTCACACATATTTTATGTTACTGTTGATATTGCAGTAAATTTATTTATTGAGACACTTCGGTTTTTTGTTAAAACGCTCTTTGCTCCTGATTCAAGTGAGAAATATATGTTTATTATTTTCTCGAATGATTTAACACTGGATGTGAGATAGAATGCACTTTAAGCTTTTCCCAGCTGCGTCCATCTCTTCGCCAACAAATTGAGATTCGCTCCCCCCTATTTACCCTTCACACAGATCTATACAGCAGAAGGCGCGGTCCCAGCTGGCGTCATCATGAGAGTTTGGGGAGGTTGTGTGATTGAGAGTATCGGAGAAGAGGATCGGTACGGCTTGGTCTGTGAGTGACTTGCTAAACATACTTGCTTTCCTTTCAAATCTTTTTAAACGCGTTGACCTAATATAGATCTATAGATAAGAGTTTTGTGGGTTTTCGTTTTGACCTAAACGCATCTTAGATTTATATCCTTCCCTTCTCTTTGGTTGTTGTTGTTTTTGTTTTTTTTTAAATCACCCTTGTTTCCCAAGAAATCTTAGTGAAGGAGAACCCTACTTTTCCTCCCCGCGCACGCACATACACACTTATTATCAAACTATATATATATAGTTTGATTATAAGTTGGAATAATTGATAAGAGTGCTAAACTGTGGGAGCATTTCATAGATATAGAAGATCTTACCTTAAATTCTTTGCATACTACACTTGTGTTTCAAGCGGAGGACAAAGGTGTCGCCTTGAAACACAAGTGTAGTATGCAGAGAATTTAAGGTAAGATCTTCTATATCTATCTATCTATCTATCTATCTATCTCTCTCTCTCTCTCTCTCTCTCTCTCTCTATATATATATATATATATATATATATATATATATATAGTTTCTTTATTGTTTCTTAACTGTCTCTATTTTCTTTTTTTTTGTATCATTTTTTCCGAGCTTTGAATTCATTGTAAATAAGTGAATGGGTTACATCAAAATTACTCCTCTTATAATAGACAAGTCAAGTTATCTTTCTGTCTTTATGTGTGTGTCTCTATCTGTCTGCCTCTCTCTCTCTCTCTCTCTCTCTCTCTCTCTCTCTCTCTCTCTCTCTCTCTCTCTCTCTCTCTCTCTCTCTCTCTCTCTCTCTCTCAAATGGCATAACTTATAATTTTGGCATGGTATTGAATTTTATAAATGTTAGACATCTGATGGCCAGAACCTGTGATCTTGTTCCCCAGTTAATGAAGATGTAGTAACCGATGGAAAACACAGAGCTCTACTGCTGGCTGCCGTGTTTCAAGTGGTAAGTTTGTTTTACTTATCTCGAGCAGTTGATAGAGTTTCTCAAGGCCTTCTGTGGATATCGGCAAGTAGCGTGAAGTTTATTCCACGAAGGCATCTTTATAGAACGCATTGCTATTCTATTTTTTTTTTACCCAAAATCTACACATTGGGTACACTGAAAATTTTTTCACTAGCAAATCAAATTAGCCATTGTTAAGCAGGGAATGTCTGAAGAGTTGAAATCTTGAACTTCTTTATTTCAAACGGTCCTAGTCCAACAAGTGTTGAAGTTCTGGCTCAGAGAGTGCGTTTGTCCAATAGACCTTAACAGATCGACAATTGTTGGACCTTTTTTTTTCTTAATCATAAAATATGGCTTGTCTATCTAGTGAGGAATAGTGATTTTTTTCCATTTTGAAGTTGGTTTATCTTTGGTAAATATTGTGAAATTCATTCATACATTAAAAATAACTGACGAACGAGTTTTGATTTAAAAAAAATGCTCCCCGAAAACAGAGCAGACTTACAAGATGGGAAGGTAATTTAGTTTATTTGGACCATGGCTTCGACTTGACACCTCTTTGCAGAACCAACTTATTACTAGTAACAGTCAACGTAACTTGAGGATTACAATTTCATTTGAACTTAACTTTAGGATGGAAGAATCTTTTTAAACTCGTTTTTGCACTGAATAAGTCTTTAGAAATTATCTGCCTGCAGTTATGTGACTGATTCGGAAACGAAAAGAGCATATATAGTTGATACTTTTACTTCATAAGTTTAAAAAAATCAAACATATAGTTTTTCTAAATTTCGCAATGATAAATTATAAATATCTATCTACTAGTGATATCGATGGAGTAACAACAGCTCATTTTTTTTTAATTCAGCGGGTATTAAATGTGTGCCGAAAAAGTAAACTTGAGTTCTCATCAAAATGTGTTTTTTTTTTTTTAATCCACAGGACTTTTCTGTCTTTGAGAAGATGAAGTGTCCGCTTGATACATTATGTGTCACAAAAACAGGGAAAAAGATCGACCCTTGGAAGATTTTCGGGGAGAATCAAGATGATTGAGTCCTGATCCTGTTCAAGTCTGCAGTGTTTGGTCACTATGTAATAATCAAACACTTAAAACAAATATTTTTTGTGACTTATTGCGCACATTTTATGTTTGCTGTTTATCGAATTTTACATTATTCCCTCTGCCCGAATTATTTTGATTTCTTTTCATTATTTAATAACTATGTTTACAGATATATGAAAAGGGAAATTTAAAAAGCGATACAAAAATGATTTATCTTTTCATCAGCTTGTGAGTCTTTCGTATCCAATAATATTTTTAAAGCTTAACAATAGCTCATCAGGAATTTATATTAGGTAAAGAAGACAGTAAGCATGTGCTTGACTTACGGTTCTCCCGAAATCTTATTAAATACATAAATATTGTGATGTTTCAAAGTGCTAGGAAAGACTTTTTAAAGATTTCCTTAGGCCGCATAAAACAGTTTAGAAATCATTTATAAATCCGTTCCGATTTCCCAACAGACAGTGGTCTAAAGTTTGCTTTCTATATTTTTTTCCCTCGCAAGCTACCTAAAAGCTGACAAATATGTGAGTGAAAAAAAGTATATGAATTTATACGATCATTTACGTTCTCTCGGCCGCAAGATTGGTCCCAATAGGGAATAAGATGAGTATTCCTGATTTATCTAACACTTCTCATAACGCTGGAACCTTCTGGAAACTCACTCAAAATATTTCATTTCGCTTTTGCTTATCACCCCCAGGTTATAAATGAGAGAAAGGGGAAGATAAAGAAAGTGAGAGAGAGAAAGAGAGAGAGAGAGAGAGAGAGAGAGAGAGAGAGAGAGAGAGAGAGAGAGGGAGAGAGAGGGAGAGACAGAGAGAGATAGAGAGATAGAGAGAGAGAAAGAGAGAGAGAGAGAGAGAGAGAGAGAGAGAGAGAGAGAGAGAGAGAGAGAGAGAGAGAGAGAGAGAGAGAGAGAGAGAGAGAGAGAGAGAGAGAGAGAGAGAGAGAGAGAGAGAGAGAGAGAGAGAGAGAGAGAGAGAGAGAGAGAGAGAGAGAGAGAGAACGGTTTTATATTTTAATGCACTTAAACGTTTTTAATGTAAAAAAAAAAAAATATTTTACAGATCGTTCAGAACCAGAAAGTAAGAAAAGTTGATGACATGTCACATAATGATTTATTCCCTATAGCATAACACCTGACAGCGAAACAAGCAAGGCTGTATCTGGTCAAATTATTTTTGGTGATTCACTGCTCTTGAGGCAATGTGTTCGCCAAACAAGACTATCTGTTCAACATCTTTGTTGATTAATCATTGATTTTGAAACAGTGTGTAAACCAAGTTGGACTGTATCTGTTAAATTGTTCTTAAGACAATGTGTTACCCTAACAAGACTTTTTAATCAAGTGGTTATAAGCATATTATACGAACTGTACGCTAACCTTTCCTTTATTTATTCTTACTCATGATATTTCCTGTAGTATTCTATATCAAATAAAAGTTTTGCAGCCTTTGTCGGATATTTGCGTTCTCCAAGATCTAGATGTACGTGTGATAATTACTAATAAGCTAAGACATATTGAATGAACAGTAAATGTTTGGCAAAATGGCGTAAAATAAAATTTAACAATGATTTACTGACGCAGTAATGAATTTTTCCTGCAAACATTAGTGACCGCCGCAGGCTGGCTGATACAGTTTGGCTGTGGACAAACAGTCCATGAAATATTTTACAGGATTGTCCAGGATTTCATTTCTAATCAATGAAAACTTTCTTTGACAAGATATAAAGCCAATGAAAAACAAAGAGTTTGAAAATGACCAATTCACCTTAGATCGGTTGGACCTCTGTTCCGGTGAAAGTTTGAAATGAAAAAACGGACAAAATCGCAGTGTGGCTGTACCAGTGTTTTCAGCAGAAGACGGAGGTAGACCGAGGTCTCGATGGCATCGTCATGTAGAACTCGCTCAAGTTCAATCCAGAAAGTTAAAAAAGTAAGCTAGTTTCCAAATCTATTATTTAGCTTTGGAAAGCGCAGCTGTCAATTAATACAATGCACAGAACCTTTGGGCCAATTTGCGGGAATTTATAGCCTATTTATAATTTAAAAAAGAATTTGGAAAGTAAAGAAGTAGTATATTCACTCTATTATATTGTTACTTTTGGTGATTAAAAGTAAAGGGTTTTTACTTAAGCTTATTGATATTTAACTCTCATTCTATCTCTACACTAATGAAATCTATTAAAAAAAAAAAAAAAGAAAAAAAGAGACCTTTGCGAGAAGATAAGTTCTGGCTGTAGTAAAGAATTCCTGTGATTGACCCATGCTCTTCCTCCTCTATTGTAGTTTATAGTTGTTGCTTGTGGCAGTTGGACATCTATGTTGAGCTCAGGAAAAAAAAAACACAATAGTGTCACTCTGAGTTTTAATTTGAAAAAAAAAAATGCAAGAAACGGCTCTTTGATTAATTTGACAGAAGTTTTTTTTATTAAAATTTTCAATTTTTTCAGAATTATGCAAAAAAAAATAAAAATGGCTCATCGGAAAAATAGTGTATATATACACTTGGATATATCCAACATTACAGAAGATTTTGCATTCGAGGTATTTTCTGTAAAAAAACAAATTGACCATAACCAGAATGTTGTAAGTTTGTTCAGAATATTGAAGTTTAGAGCTTCTGTCGGTAGCTAGATTTTACTTCTCCCTGTTTGTCAATTTGCAAGGCTCAGCAGTGTGAACTACCAGCAGCATCAGATGAACGCACTGGGTCAATGTTCATTGATTAAGTTCATAACCAAGTGCTGAATTTAATTCACCTCTAAATAATAGAATTTTTTTTTCATTTGTTTAACCAAAAACGTTGCATTATATTCAAGTTCATTGATGTGAACTCGAGTTTCAAGACTAAAATTTCTTTACACATAGACACAGAAGTTTTCCAAATTTCATTGCTTCTTTCTGTTATTTCCGTAACACAAATGAATTTTACTCTCAATTCATGAGTGTGGATCGAAGGTAATGAAAAACCCCAAAACGGAGAAAAGGAATCCTGAATCACTGCGTATGGAATCATTAAGGAAGAGAGATGTGTAAAGACGCATGACATAGATCACAGAAAGTTCTTTCAGCTCACACAAATATCTAAAATAGGTCAAGAAGTAATAACAAGCGAGCTCTACACTGTCGGTGAGTAAAAGATCTCCACCTATCAACTACAACTAACATCGCGAGTGATGACTTCGCATGGTAATTATCTAACTTTATGAAATATTTGCGTAAAACAGCTCGGGGTTTGTTTCTTTTTTTTGTTTAAAAGAAAACCTTGTACAAGTTTATACAAACGTATTCGAAGATAAAATAAAAAAAAATAATTAAAAAGAGGAGGCTATGTCTATAAATGCACTTTTCCCATCTATTCAGTTGACTTTTCAGTCACATGCATGAAGTAAAAACTTCGTCTTTATAGTTATAGATGTGAACTTATTATCTTTTACTGAGATGCATCGGCAAAATAAGTTCCCTGTTCATAAAATGTTTACTCCCTCTCCTCATTACCATGTACTCGTAAAAAAGTATAATTAAACACTTCAGATGGAAATAAAATCGGTGTTCACATAATTAATAGTGAATCTTTGTTACTATTGCGTTTCATAAGAGGCGAAAAGAAGCAAAACAATAATTGAAAGAGACAATCTCGGATACAGAAATTTTGCGAAAATAATAAACAACGTTGAAAGATTTTAGTATTTCTAACTTTCCTTATTACTTCTTAACATTTCCAATAGTCATTCTGAATCTGCAGTTTCCAAAAATTTCACGTATTTTTTGAAATGGTGAACATGCGTTTAAAAATTTATGCAGCATAAAAAAGCATCAACAGCAACAATAAAAAATTGAAGTTTCTTATTATCTAATTTCGTTTTTTTTTCAGTTTTATTCCAACATACAGAATTAAAACAAAATAATACGAAGCCAATGCTATCGCCTCTTTTGAATATTAAAATATTCACTTTTGGCGAAAGAAAGAAAGAAATCGGAAAATTAGTTAGTTACTCTGAAATTGTAGAAAACAAAAAACTACTACAACATAAAACCTTGGCTCAGTTTTTATATTGCGACCTCTCATTACCTTATTAATTTTTAGTCCAATATTCCCAAAAAAAAAAAAAACCCTGTGAATTTAAATAATATTAATCATTTATATTATTTTTCTTTGTTGCAATGTTTATTAAACCAACAAGTACAAGAATCAATGTCAGAGTTTGGTTGGTTTTTATGGTGTTACAGTTAGATGTTACGTTTCTTTGTAGAACAAGGAATAGAGGATGTTTTGTTAAAACGCAATTAACATAATTATATTATTTGTTACAACCGTTATTTTTTTCCAAGTCTCTGCTTCATAAAATCTAAGCTGACTTGGCGGGGGCATCTTCTCTCAATTATTGTTCATAAAGGATCGACTTTTCCACATCTTATATTGAAATGTTTGAGTGAATTCTTATGTGGCTTTCGTTAGTTTAGTGTGATAAACTACTCCATGGTAAATGTTGTTCATTAAAAATATCACTGAATACCAACAATACATGAATTCGATAGTGAAAATGTGAAAAAGGTAATTCTTACCCCTCTTCTTCGGGCTTTGTCTGATTCCAGACTCATTCTTTTCTGGTCATATCCTTTGAGATGTATAACTTCGGGGTCAGAATTGAAAGTGTGCAAAATCTGCATAGTTATACCTTCCGTTTCTTTTTCTTCTTTTTATGTGGGATTCATAATGCACGGCATATTATATTTGCGAAAAAGGGTTATCATATTGACTTCAATTAAAAAAAAATACTTATGGCTCGTGCAGAAAAGGCCTGATTTCTTCGGGACATTAATAAAGGGATGATTCAGTGATAAGACATCAGTGGCAAATAATGGCTAATCAGTTATCAACTGCATCTGATGAGGTGGAAATGTATGGGTCTAAATTCTAAATCATTTCAGGTTTCTTGAGTTTATTTCAGTCTTTTATAAGACAAGATAGGATAAGATTTACTTTATTATTCCCTCTTGAGGAAATTCAAAAGTACAGCTTATGGATCTATGTTCTATTTGTGCTGATATGAGTAAAAGTATTAATAATCAAAAGAAAAAACAACATTTAAGTTACAATTTAAAAATAGAAAGAGACAAACAATAGTTTTGGGAATAATATCTATATAAACAAATTCTATGTTGGAATTTTTTTTCTTGCATATCACGCTTTAACTGTAACATCTATTACTGAAAAAAAAATTCCTCCTTTAGAAATGAAAGGAGAGGTGGTTTTGTTCCGAGTGCTTATAACACAACAGAAATGAAACAGCAATATTCTATTTCTTAAACTTGAGAAATGGTTTTTATGCATGCCCAGACTGTCCTTGAGAACGGCAGCATCAAGGAGCTTCGACCACTTTTATCATCACTGAAGGACAATCGTGTATTGTATTAAGCGGAGCTCAGGTAAACAGTTCTCACGGCTATATTGAGCGCTTCAGTGGTTCCCAGAGGAGAGATGCTCCTGAGCAATATCTCCGCTCCCACTCTAAAGGCCTGTGAATTCTTGGATCAGATCAATCAATGAAATAAAGAACAAAATTGTCCTACTTATGGACAACGGATAATGATAAAGGGGTGGATTAAAAACGCTTTGTCTTCTTTGTACCCTTTGTCCGTACAATTCGATTCTACAGGACCGTATTAGGCCACGGATCGCCAACAATGGAAGGGTTCTATATAGCAGTTAATCGAGTTCAAGAGCCACGTTAACGTATCTGGCTACTATAGAAGTTGCAGGAATTGAGCTTGACAGGTCCTCCCTTAAAGGGCAAAGGTAGTCTGTGTACCTCAAGAACTTCAGTTCTCTTGAACCAGTTTTGTTGTTCAGATATCATGAACTTATTATTATTATAAGCATCTAGAAAATAGTAATGTGGTACAAAAAAATAACAATAGATATCGTATTGCAGTTAACATAAGTCCCTGCTTATAGTTGTTCTCTTTGGTGTCTTCACCTTTACGGCGGTTTACGCATTTTTTAATAATATATCTGTGAGCCTTCATTCTATGAGGTGATGAAGAATTTATGATTCAAACTTTACTAGCTATAATTATATCATATCAAAAGTATATTCTCCATTAAGTTATCAAGTATGTTTTGGTAGTGCCTCAGCTTAAGAGACCTATGTTACTTTTTTTTTCGTTATTTTTTTAATGTGGCGTTTTGTTCTCTTTTGCTACAAGATGAATTAAGACAAAAAGAATCAGATGAAAAAGCGTTGGTAAACCAATTGCCATACACCTAAATATTTTTTTTTAAATTGTCATGTGTTCCGTATTAAATTTCAGACATCAAACAATCACCCTTCATGATGACCCACGTACAAAACTTGCTCGTACTATCTGTATGGCTCGCTGCTGGGATAATCTGGATGTCAGGTTGGTAATGTGTTACGAAAATTGCAAGCCTCACCCATACCTATGTTCAAAGTGTGGAGGGAAAACACAGTCACTCAAATTTAAATAATATTCCATCTCCGTTTTGTACATACTTAAAATACAAACAATTCGAACAAACCCGACCAAAATGTCCCGTACAACACAATTATCCTAAACTGTTCAAAAATTACGGCTCAGAAATGGTGATGCGACTATTTAAGACGTTGTGCTAAAATTAGAAGATATGGACAAAACACAAAATACGGAAGTTAACAATGATAGTGTACTCCATCTCTTTAAATATATTTAATAAATCAAAGATAGCTTGTATATTCGATTGTTTTAAGCAAACTTCCTGCATTTATCGAACAAGTCCGTAGACATTATGGTTTAACTATTTTGATGAGGCAAAATATAATATTCTTTTTTGTGAGGCGATTTCTTCTTTGTTTCTTTTAATTTTTATGTAGTAAATTTCTTTAAAATCGACGGTACCTCCAATTTTAAGAAAGATACCATAAGTTATGAGATTTCAGAATGATGTGTGTTATGAAGTGGAAAGTTATGAGCTCCGCCGAACAAGCCACTATAATCTAGTATCATATAACTGTAGGTTGTCACGTTTTCCTTCTACGGCGTAGTGTAAGACACATTTTTGTAAAGTTGCATGTTTCTGAGCATTGGTATTAAAGTTAGCGCTTATTTACGTTTTAGTTTAATTTGTGCAAATACTAGAATGGACGAACTATCAAATTAAATTAAAAAGAATTAAAATCGAGCGTATGTTTGATAAGATGTGAAGGACTTCCAGAATAGCGACAAAGGTTTGACTTAATGTATGTAGAAATTCTGTACTTATAGAGAAAAACAATACCGTTGCTTATACATGTACTCTTACCATATGGACAAATGCGGCATATCGAGCCCGCCATTGATCCACGATGGAAGTTGAATTAAGGCTCAATTTGTGAGGAAATCTGTGAAGGAAATTATAAGGAAAACATTTTTGTTAAAAAATCTTAGTAAATGGATCGGCGTTATTATAAAACATAAACACATGAACAATATCAAGCACAGCGCAGTCTTTTCCCTCAAACATGTAGCCAAGAGACTAGTTCAAACATATCTCGCATATCTCTTTATACACTTTATCCTAAGAGACTTATTTCACATTTTATTTCGCATTTTATCGAATCATACATTCTGTTCGAAGTTTATATAGGACTACTTTTTTCCCCCTCAATATAACCACTGTGCGATCAACATTTTGCTACCTATGGTCTAATCTTTGAATGAACTCGGAGAAAAATAACATCTGACTTGTGCCGTTACCAAACTTCCACACAAGAATCCACCTAGGCGTCGCTTTGAAAATAATGATCTTTAAAAGGATTTCCTTCAAGCGTTGAAACTTTAAGAACATCTGAAGTGGTAAGATCTGGATTGTAGAGGAATGAGCAAGCTTTGGTGGAGAGCTTTGGTCTAACGACTTGGCGAGCATTCTCCTGCTTGATATCATGAGTTTCACGGCAAACTTTATTGAAGTTTGCTTTCAGTTTGCAAAATTAATTGTTGCAAAACACTGTTCTGCATTGAAATGTACTTTCCCTGTATAAAATTTCAAATAAACTAATCTTTTTCAGCCCTATAAGCATTTCCATGACATGGGCTTGAATTTAAAAAACCTTTGAAAAAAATAGACTTCACACCATGAAAAAACTTCGCAACCCTACGAAATAGTTAAAAAACACTCGCGTTGGTAGCACTGCGCGGAGGAGGTGAAAATCAGCTCAGGCGGTACATCAAATTGAAGGGAAGAGATGCCGCACAACAAAATAGTATTCCAGAGTTCTCTTAAAACTTCTAAGAGTAAAACATTATTCAATAGTTGTAAAGGTAACGCTTTTCTCCTCGGTTGAAAAACTACTATCTCTTCCACAGGTCAAACCTACTGCAATGATCATATCGAATCATTACTCTACTCTAAAAAGAACCCGTCACTTATTCTACCCAATGTCCCCTACCGATTGACCCCTTCTGGCTGGAGTGGCGTCCTTGACCTTCTGACATGCGCAACACGATCTCGCATCGAGTTTCGGGAATCCCAGGGTTTCCTGTACAACTCGGCCTCCGGCCTGTGTTCACCTCTGCTCTGGTTAGAGGGACCCAATTCTCCGGGAGCACTTCCGGTCCGGCCATCAGAGGGCGCCCTGTACCTGGCGAGAGGCTGGTGTGAGGGAGACCAGTTCCAGGTAAATGGAGGACAAAGACTGTAGCATGCTTGATACACAAACATGGTGAAACAGTCAAAGGTTTACCACTCAGTGGTACCGACTCATATGCTTTTCTCTAAACGCAGATACGGGAACTTCCAAAAAATTATAAAACATATTCATCAAACACTTACAATGACATACAACATACACTTTCGGAATTTTTAAAAAAATTGTTTAGTATCATTTTGTGGTCTCCTTTATAATGTAGTTAATGATTATTGGGTGTTCCAATGGGCAGAAGATAAGGTATTGATAGACATAATCTTTCAGTCAAAGCAACGCTTTTAAGACTTTCCACCTTTCTCTAAATCGACTTTTACGTACCTTTGTTTACGTCACACATTATTGAGTCTCTCTCTCTCTCTCTCTCTCTCTCTCTCTCTCTCTCTCTCTCTCTCTCTCTCTCTCTCTCTCTCTCACTCACTATAAACCATTCTTTCTTCTTGACTATCAATCATTCTCTCTTTTAGCCTAAGATTAGTTATCGCCCCTTTAAAACTTTCTAGCAATTACCTTTTTCTGACTATCAGCCATCTTCTCTCTATAAATAAAAAGCCGCAGTATTTTTTTGTTTGTTCCTTATTACTTAGATCTACCTTTTCTTTTAAGTTTAATTGAAACTTGATTGTACAAACAATTAGGTATAACTTAAAAAATGTTTCTTCTTTTAATATTCAATTTTTATCACAAGTAATGTTTTTTATATTTTTTTTAATCCACGCCCTGTGCAATATTTGTTTGTTTTGTCCTTGTGGTGGTGTTTTCATTTCATGCTTTGCTAATGTTTTTTTTTTTCTTATCAAACAATGACACTTTACACGATATCTCTTGGCCTTGCTTACGATTTTATATAGACAACAGTTCAATACTTTTTTAGCAATCCCTCGCAACATGGAAGACATTGTTTCCATTCACAGATTCTTGAGCTCAACACGGGAGAGCTGGTCTGCCTGAGACTTTTCAACACTGACCCTGTGGATTTCTTCACGGCAAGAGCCGTTTGTGAGTCCTTGGATTCCTACCTGGTGTCGGTGAAGACAATGCCCAAACTGGAGCTCATTCGATCTTTGGCCAACGGTAACAGCTTGCATATCGGATTCGACGATCTTGTGACCCCGGGAGTGTTTTTCTGGCACAGTGACGGAGAACTTGTCACCGCCCAGCAGTCCGCGGAAATCTTCGACGAAAATGAGCCGAACAATCATAGAGGGCTTGAGTCGTGCGGCTCTTACAAGGGAGAGAGAGGAACACTCAATGACCTCACGTGTGATTACATACTTGGTTACATCTGTGAGAGGGATGTGCTACGCCCTGAAGGCTGAACTGACCAGCGATAAACGATGAACAATTCTATTTTAAAAGAAAGAATTTGTCGGGGAAAGGGAAAGGCCAATCCGTATTCTAAAATTGAAAGTTCGTCGATTTGTTTTTGTGAAGCTCAGAAGTTATTGCACAATCTTTCAACAATGATCATTGGATTTTTCTTTCATTGTCCACAGCAAATCTCCTTTTTTTTTTTTTGTACTTTTAAATGGAAATTGCAATTCAATTCTGTGTATCCAGACTTTGTTTACCATTTAATTTGTTTTTACTCCACATAAAATGCACTTTCTAAATAACTTTTCTACACCAGATTTACCGTCTAACCTATCGTACCGTATATATTTAGATGCTTAGATGGCGCACGCAAAGTTAACTACAGGGTTCTGTCATTCTGTGAAATAAACACGTATTACATATATGCTAGTGACGGATTTTTAAAAGTCTTTAAATGAAGTTTTAATCTTTACAGGCCAATACGGTGGATAAACTGACGGACTGTGCCCAAGGAGCGGGCCTACTCCTTCTCGCTCTCTTTCTAAATTAAGATTGATAAATCACAGAGTGGAGACAACATTTCGCCAGTGTACCAAGTCAGAAATAGTTTATTATGTTTTTTATTTTTTTTTATATATTTTCTATGTACATTTTAAAGTTTTAAAGTGAAGATAGCGATGTCGCACCCGATATGGGTGAGTTTAATGTTTGTGCTGTTACTTTTACAGTATGTGTTATTGTGTTTAGAGAGTTGCACTTCTCCTGGAGAATACATGTATGTAAATCTTTCCTCCAGAGCTACTCATAGTACATTTTCCAAATATATAGAACCTTAAGATATTGTAATTCTTCTCTCTTTGTCAAGTAAACTAAATGTGGGTGCGGCCCTCTTTTTCGTTTATCTCTCCAACGAGACCACAATGTGGTGCTGATGACCCATTTCAGATACAATATAATGCTCGATCTGCTGCGGTGAAAAAGTGCTCTTCGACACAAAGTAAAATCGTGCAACGGCTCAGACAATATTACAAAGAAACAAAAGTTAAGGCTTGGGATTAAAAAAAAAGTTGTTGTGTTACCCTGGATTGCTAAAGCTTATTATATTCTAGATCTAGTCACAATCTGCATACCTAATGCAAGACAAATTAAGAATTGCAAGTATATGACATGGTTTAACGTAAATGTTTCTACGGTTCCTTGCTGGCAATCAGTGAAGCTGGTTAGTATCTTAGATACAAAGGAGTATAGAAGTATGAAACGCGTGCAAAAGAAGCAGAAGTGGTGTTTACATTCACAACCGCCACTCAGGAAGTAAAAGCGAAGATGACAGCTGTTGTTCTTAAAATATACTGACCTATTTGTATAAAAAAACTACTTTTTTTCCTGTACAGAACGGTATGTTTTCAATGGCGCTTTTGTCTTGACGCCGGCGTAGGTCAAGTTTCATTTAATTTTTTAAAATCTTTTTCAGTTTCAATAAAATTAAAACAACATATTTGTTTATATACTCATGTTTACAAAATACCACAAATTTGTTTTAAAAGCGTCATCTGTTTTGAACACCACAGACAACAGTCTTTTAAATGTTATTTAATTCATCTTCACAAAATAGGACCAAAAAATGTGATCAATTAAATACAATTAAAATACAATAGATTTTTTAGCTTCAATCAAAAACTTTTCTTTGAATTTTTTTTTTTTTTGAACGGCGTGGGACACTGTGCTAGGCAGATGAAAATTCAGTAAACTTCTTCAATGAAAATTGAGTGATTTAGGAGGAGATTCCGAGAAGTGAATTCGAAGCTGCCTTTTGAAATAACGATATACTATAAATTAAATAGTACACAGGATAAGGAACGTGATAATAATAATAATAATAATAATAATAATAATAATAATAATAATAATAATAAGTCGCTAGAATTTTATTTAAAAGAATCTTTTCTAGATTAAAACAAGGCGTTTTTTTTGTTTTTTTTTTACAAGCATCCACATTTGTTTTAAAAAAAAATTAATAAATAAACGATATTGGTTGAGAAGGGTCCTGGGCGTAAACATGAGCACAAAATCACTAAACTGCTTTAATAACAGAACTTCTTTTACTCAATTGTCTTTCGTCTTGGTTTTGGTATACTATTGCCAACGAAATACAATAATTCTAGAGAGACAAAAGCCGTAATCCCCCCCCCCCCCCTTTTCCCCCCAAAAAAAAATAAAAAAAAAATCAATAACAACAAATGATTACACCAAACCCCACCCAATAAATCCAATAGCTCATTTTTTTTTTCATTTTCCCCGCTCTGTCTTGCTATGTGTTGGGATTCAATAGCTTCACTGATAAAAATTTTAGGTGATCTTAGATTAGTCAGCTTCAGTCGGTATCATATAAGACCATTTCTTCCCATAAAAGAATTTTAAACCAAGGACCCTGACACAGGCCAATTGACAATCAATTACTGCTGGGTTTTACTGTTGGTGTCCAAATTTTAACAAAATAGGCCTAAGTATGGATGGTTTTATAAAACAATGTGGTTCGCTTATGGCATCGAAACCTTTTTCTTAACTAAAATATGATTCTCCTCGCTTGTTAAATTCAGCGAAATTCCGATGATAGTTAGGCGAGATGATTTTGATTTGTGACTCAGAGATATTATTCAATGATCTGCTCCGTCTTTAGGAGAAGTGCTGCGCAATAACATATTCATTCTATTTGTCCCCTTGGATTCCTCACTTTGCCTCTCTCGTCCAAAACTAGCCAGCTCTTGGAATTCGCAATCCTGCAGAATAGTTTTGCAAGTCATGATGATCTTTTGATGCATGCATCCATCACATTCCAGGTAAAAGTTTACATAGAAGCTGGTGGCATGCAGTTTTTTCTTTGCAGTTTTTCACTAGTAATGAGAAGATATTATCTGATATACCTGTAGTTAACAAAATGTCCAACTTAGTAGTCTATTTAACCTGCCACTCCCTCCCACCTACCCTCCACCCCACCCCACCCTTCATCGTCTCACTCTCTTTCTCTCTCTTGATCTATTAATCTCTCTCTTTGTCTCTGTCTCACACATACTCACACTCTTCCTCTTACTCTATCTTTAGGTATGCATGAAGCTTACATAGAGAAATGTTTATATGTTGAATTGATAATAATTTTGTTATTTCTTTTTGTCCCGCAATTGTAAAGTTGTGTGCCTATTTCCTTTTAGATATTGTATTATGCTATTTATAGACACATGCGCCCTTTGGGTCCTCTATAATTACCAAGTTATCCTCCAAGAGTGATGTTTTGCTTTTTATTTGTATGCTTGCTTGTCAGTCTGTTTGAACAACCTCCCCCCTTGGTCTCTCTCTGTCTCTCTGTCTCTCTCTCTCTCTCTCTCTCTCTCTCTCTCTCTCTCTCTCTCTCTCTCTCTCTCTCTCTCTCTCTCTCTCTCTTTAGCTTTCTTTCTCTCTTTCTCTCTCTCTCTCTCTCTCTCTCTCTCTCTCTCTCTCTCTCTCTCTCTCTCTCTCTCTCTTTCTCTCTTAATTCGTTAAAATATTTATAAAGCTATGAATTATTTTTCTGAAAAAAATTGCGTCTAAGCTACTGTTAAGCTGGTATTTTTTTTACTTGTTACCAGTATTATATTCAGAACAGAAAAGGTGTTCTCTTTTTCCTTTTGAAATGTAATAAGAAATTTCGGAGCACGCTGTGGAAGCTGTAAGGTTGGAATTTCAACTTTAGGCCTAGATCTATATTTTCAGCTCGGTGATATTCTTCGTGGAGTCGATCTTCACACCATCGGTCACCATCTGAATTTCTGCCCTGCTAGCCTATTGGAGAAAAGACCTTGTGGTGGACGTCTTATATTTTAATAATAAAAAAAATATGAAAACAAAATAGAGATTAAAAATTATCATTATTTTTATCAAGTAAACGTTGATCTAAACCACAAAGAGTTCCTTTCCTGTTGTGACATGTCTTGTTTACTTTTGTTTTCGCTTCCATTGCCTACCGGCCCATTATTTCTTTCATGGTTGCGGAAGCTCTAAATTCTATGATCTAAAAATTTCTCCGGCTCTGTGCATAGGCCAGCATCTTTAGTTAACTTTTAAAGAAATCCTGTTACTGGAAAAAAAAAAAAAAGAACAACCAACAAACTTTCTCTACAGGTGAGGTACAGATCAAATGGTACCCAAGCTAGATCTAGATCTGGATCTAGATCTAGATCTAGATCTAGATCTAAATAGTCGAACGTTATAGTTGTTCAGTCAAAGAAGAGGCTAATGATTTGAGGTCTCAAGATATAGGCTAGACCTAGATCTAGATTTAGAAGTAGTTCTACATTTGGAAAGAGATCCTTTTAGGTACGGACTTATTTACACACCAAAGAGGGCTTCGTTTGATCGGGACCATAGAAAAAGATTGGGCTTGGTTTTTGCTTTGGGTTACACAAAGAAAAAAAAAGTTAATTTATTTCAGCAGTCTCTTATCTAACGCACTATAGGGTTGCTACTGTTTCATCTATGTAAAAAAACGTCCATACCTATTTAAGGTACTCTTTCCCTGCATTTTTATAAACCTCACAAACAATAATCTAGAAATCTAGTTATATCGTATTAATAATATTATAAGATCTAGGATCTCTTAGCTAAATCTATGTTCAAGAATTCTAATCTAGATCTAGATCAAAACATAGATTAACCAAGAATTTCAAATCGATATCGTTTTCCAAAGAAATTATTCCTCCTTTTGATTCTAAGTCATGAGCACAGGAATTTAGTGTGACTATGTTGAGCTTTCGCAGCCAGCTCATGTACTGCTGATCATTAGTCATGAGAATTCAGACCTGCCATTTATTCCGATTTTGACGGAATCATCCCTATTTTTTTCTAAAAATTCGTGGAAATTCCGTTTTTCCATTTTTGTTCCGTAGATTCCGATTTTTTAAAGGATTTTTGAGCTTCAACTTTGGCCTGAGCGATTTGGTGTGAAAAGATAATTCTTCGACAAGTGTGATACTTTGGTATTATTGCAGTTATTGGCCCAACTTTCTCTAAGCTTTAAAATTGTATTTTTCTTAATGAATTTGACATGCTGAACACCAATATAAGAAGGTTTTATCTGTCGCAAATACTTTTCAAGATAGAAGCATTTTTGTGTTGCTGTAAAATCCCATTAAACTACAAGTTTGGAATTCGTCGAGAAACATTTTATTGTGAAGCCGAAAAGTAAGCTGGGCAGATATCTGTATATTTACTGATCATGGATCATCCGGTGTGAAAGCATAAAACCAGACGATATATTAATTATTACATCGATATGTTTTTTTTCTTTATTATTTACATTTCCAAGAATAATATAGAGATTTCTATTGTAGTTGAAACTGTCCAAGGTATTTGTGCTATCCAGTTGTATACTTAACGTTCATTCATCCCAATGCATCGTTTTTTGCATCTTCACAATCACATCTAAACCTCACCGTCATTGCTAACAAAGGATTATTCTTATTTATTGATTTGATATTTACAACTAAACAATTTTTTTTGCATCAAGGTAACTTATATCTTGATATTAAATGTTATATCTTTATCTAGTCGATTATAAAGATCGATTTAGAAATTCTTAAATGAACCTGGTTTAAAACTACATCTAGATTTAAATCTTTAATTGAAAACAGGGCATGCCATGTAGTAGATCTAGCTGATTTTCATTCCAAATCAAATAATTGTAAATCTAGATCTAAATGTTAGGTTGTTGTTTTTCTTTTTACGCGGCCAGGTGGAGACAATTAAAGTTAGACCTAATCAATATTTATCATATTCAGCTCAAATGTATTAAGAAAAAGATAAGGAGAGGAAGGCTCAATGTGTAACTTCTTTTTTAAGTTAAATGAACACTCATGAGTAAAACTTTTTAATGCTTTAGTTGAGCCAGTGAAATGCAGAAAGCAGGGCGAGGAAGGGCTGCAACAGTCAACAGTATTCAACCTCAAAGTCTGAGCATAAAAAAGATCATGGCTCTGTTTGCATTCCCCTCAGCTCCGTCCCCTTGCGTTGTTTACATAAAAAAGGGAGCCTTAGTCGGAGAAATATGTTTCAATCTTCCCAGACCTCTTTAAAACTGTCTCAGATTGAAAGCATGAGCATACACTGACAGTAAACTCCAGCGCACCGACAGCGAGCTAGATTTAGTACTCAATAGTATAAGGGCTTCGCTAGCACTCATTATGTAACCCTTTCATCATTTGTAAATTCTTGGTGGGAGATCTTGCATTTTTGCGAAAAGTGATTATAATAATTGCCACATATATGGTAGGACTAGGAGGAGAACTTATCTTTAATGTACATGATGTTGGTCAGTCTTAAAACATAGTGTCTACATAATTACAACTGAACGATAGAGCTCGGCTAAAAGAGAGAAGATAACTTATACAGTTCTTCACACATTCTCCAAAGAGTTTAGAGGAATTTAATATGTTTGAGAAAGCCATGTCTATCATGCAAAGTTAGTAATCATTTTAAATGAATGCATCAACTGATCCTTATATACTCCCCTTATTTGTTCAAGTTTTTATAGAAATCAGAGGTACAAGAGCATCCACAAAACCAGAAAAAAAAAATAAAAACTGATCCTTTTTGTGTTCGCTTTTTTTTTTTATTAAAACATTTAATACACTTTATTTTCTTTAGAAAGATTTGCCCTAACTTTTAAATAACTAAATTGGCTCTTATTTCTAGACATGCAGATCTTCTGTTGTGGATCGAAGGGAAGTCATTATTGTGGGTGATTGTGGGACATTATCTTTTTCATCTATGCCCTGCTTTAGTCACTTAAATCAGCTTGTTTTGTGCACTAAGAAATGTTTCAGATCACATAGAAAAGAGTTATGAGCTTATTGGTATTTCAAAGTCAAATGGTAAACTTACATGGTCGGGGCTCAGAATAGGTTTGAAAAAAAAAACACCTTCCTCAAATTAAAAGTTAGATCACTATTTTCTAATAAAATTCTTATTTAAGAAGTGTATTGAAGGGTTCCTTATTAGCTTTTTGAAAATTCTAATTGTTTTATTCTTTTGTGAATACTTTTTTTTTTGCTTTTTATATCAGTGATTTTGAATGTACTTTACGGAGGGTTTCTTTTTTTTTTTTTTTAGCTCCTGAATTTCCAGATTTTTGCTCAATATGTCAGCAACAGAAGACAAGGACACTTGGTACAGGAATGTGAGTAAAATTACAATCACTTTTATTGTGTGGAAACGACTTTCCAAAACAACAACACAGTTTGGGAGGGGTGGAGGAAAAACCAGCAGACTGAAGAGATGTACATCTTCAACCTTTTCCACATGAGAGGGGTTTATACAACCAAAAATGATATTCTTGTTGCATCAAAAATTCCTGAAGATTTTTTCAGTGTGTAGCTTCTATAAAATTACTCTGATTAGATAACTGAACCTACTTGTTGCCTCTTTGAAGTTTTTATTTTCTCATTAGTTTTTTTTTTATATTATTATTATTATTCTAAAGGAGATTTCATAGATTTCATTTTGAGATTGTAACAAAATCAGAGAAATGAAAAACTGAAAACTATATAGTATCCTTTTAAACTGGTTCATGTTTCTTTTTACTTCAAAAGATGATAGACTGAATGATGTTCTAGTGCTAGTCAGTCTGAGTTTACATAACATATACAAGTAATCATCCTGTCAAGGAGAAAATCTAAAAAAGATTTTATGAAAGTGAACTTAATAACACTTAGTAGTTGAATTGACTTTGAAAGAAAAGACCTAGACTTAAAGTTAGACTCTCATCATCAATAGTATTGTTGCATAATTCATTAAAAAAATATTTTTTCATGGCATTGATTCTTTATTGCATGCAAATGTGTATTTTTTTTTTTTTCAATTTTTTTTTGTTTGCCCCAGCTACCAAGGGCTTTTAGAATTGGTGAGTATATCTTCCCAGTGTTTTGTCGGTGGGCTTTTGATCTTAGAACTTACTGATAGAAAAACTGTTTACTTAGGATGATAGAATTAGATTAATTAGTATCTTTTTAGACTATTATCTCTATAGAGTAAAAATTTGATGCTCAGTAAATGAATTGTTTTAGCCAGGAGAAAATGAAAATAACCAGCTAGGAACTAAAATTTATTTAATATTTTTTTTATATTTTTAAAGTTGCTATTTCTCAGTTAGTTTTGTTTCCAAAAGAAATGAAGTTAATATGAACAAACTGATACTCGGTGAGCACTAGTATGTTGAATATAATGACAGGCATAATTCGGAAACCAGGTATTATTCTTTATAGATAAGAGTGCAAGTTCGCATCCTGATAGGATGTAAAAATCTGATGGTGGGCTGTGGGGTAAAGGGAGAGTATTTTCTTGCTATCTTTTAAGGCTTTCAGCTTTGAGTAGATATTGGCAGTAGCTCTTCTACAAAAGTTTGAAAGTGAAATATCATATTTTTCAAAAAGCCCTCTGAAATAGCTGTCAAGCATTCTCATAGCTGCCAACCAGTATGTATAATACTCATTTAGTCTGTATTTAGGCTTCCGAGTACATCTGTTCGTATTGATGCAAAAGAATATGTATTTGGCAGTATCCCACTAATCGGTAGTAAAAATACATGCTTGGTGGACCGCTCAAAACTTGCAGCCATGGTGTATTTTTTAAAGTTATGATAAGAAAAAATTTTATAAAGTTTACGATAACTTTTAAGTAACAGGTAAGCTTGTAAACGTTTAATTCAGCTAATATTGATAATTGTACTTAATGGGTTACATCATCCACTAGGTTTGCAACAACCAGTTTTATTTACCTCGCTAAAAATCTGTATGTGGTTTTCTAAAAGTTTGCAGCTATGCATTCTCTTGATGAACTTGTTCTTTCCATCAATCTTTTTCTTTGTTTGAAGGTAAAGAAAATGACTATGACCGCGTTGTTCACTTCCATGCTCTTTGGATCCATCCCTTGGCATACAAGAAGCCTCTGCCAGTGGTGTTTGACGAGCACTTCAGCAAGGTCAGCGGTAGTTACTCTGCCAGCAACGGAGTCTTCACTGGTTAGTCCCTCAACTGAAACAGGATTTTGTACCTTAAAACTGACATCTGTTGAATGTGCTTTTGGCTTAGCTGAATGTTATGTTTTTTTACCTACAAATTTATTGCCTTAATTCTTACATATTCTCTTTTCTCTTTTGTCTTTCTTTGTTCTCTTTATTTTTCTGCCTCCTTTAAGCAGCATATAAGAAATAGATTATAGGGACTATAGGTTTTGTTATGCTCTCTCTCCTATCCTCTTTCAAGTTATTCTTCTCGAGGATTTTACTGTCCTGGATATCTTCAGTGTACTGACTTCATTTTACTAATTTATTAGTGGATTTGCTTCAGCAGTTCAGACCACCTTGAATTATCAGAAACTGAACCTCAAGCACTGATCATCAGATTTAATGAAATAAGAAAAGATGAATTTTTTTTCTTCCATTTTTTATGAGAAAATCTACTTAGCAATATTTACAGACTAGATTTAAATTTGCTCACATAAATGTTATAACAATCAAGACCTCCGACCCTATCAAGATTTACAACTCCATTCAATGAAAATAACATTAAGTCATATTTTATGATTAACTGTTTATAAAAAATATTAAATATGACCACAAAAAGCTGCAAGACATACATGTACATAAATCTGACTACCCTTCATTAACTTGTCAAATAAGGTGAGAGTTTTCATTAAAAAAATATATAAATCAAATGCGAATTCTTCCAATATCTTGGTCTATATAGAAAACATTGTGTTTGAATTAATCAGTCTATGAATGACTTAGAGCACATACGTATCTCATCCTCTCTCTTGCTCTCTCTCTCTCTCTCTCTCTCTCTCTCTCTCTCTCTCTCTCTCTCTCTCTCTCTCTCTCTCTCTCTCTCTCTCTCTCTCTCACTTTTGTTTGAGTTTCTGACCCCTATCCTCTCTTCCAAACTAAATCTGTCCAAATTAGTCAAGAGTAAAGACAAAAGTTATCTATTTCTATCTATTTCTAAACTTTTTTAAAATTCCTCCATTTACGTTTGTGTTTCTTTTATTCCTACAAATGATTTTAAAGCAACATAGTTTTGCTACAAAATGCATTTTTGTGATCATCTTCAGCCCCAGAGGATGGGATCTACATGGCGAGAGTGAGAGTAGGTGCGATGAATTCTGAAACAAGCGAATGGATTTTTCCAGACTTCAAAGTTATTAGCAAGTCTGATGATGGACTTCTTACACTGAAGGTCAACGTTATCAGTCCTGTAAGAAATTTTCTTTTCTCTTTAAATTTGTACATGTAACTATAAATGAGGGAACATATGTTACGACCATGTATTATTTGCCGTTTGCTCACAAATTTAGAAAAATATGTAAAACGAGTAAGTAAACGTGAAGAAGTAGGGACCATTAAAGGGATTATGAATATATGAGAAAAATTGACAGGTTGATATCTTTATATGAAATTACAAGTGAAACAGTTACTCTAGATGTTTTTTTTTTTGTGTGATATATATTGTTTATTCATCACAAGGCCAGTGTTAATGATTACAATTGAAATGGATGTTTCTGATAACTTGCATGTATATCCTTACCTTAGATGGAAGTAGAAGATTTTAGTCTGGGCGACTTTTGAAGTTCATTTGTAACACAATAATATTTCAGCATAAGTATTTAACTTTGCTGGGCTAATTTAATTTTATGCAAAGTCAAATTTTCTTTGTAAAAATTATAAAGCGATTGAGTTGTGTGTTATTTTGAATTTTACAATTTTGCAAGATTACACATAATAGTCTTTAAAAACAAGCAAGCTTGTTATTATGGTATGATCAGACACAGATTTTTTTTTTACTATAAGGTGAGTCTTTTTCTTCTTTCAGTAATATATATATGTGTACATAATATATATATATATATATATATATATACAGAGAGAGAGAGAGAGAGAGAGAGAGAGAGAGAGAGAGAGTGTGTGTGTGTGTGCTATTTCATCCTTTAAGGAATGTCTTGCCGGAAATTAATATTGCATAATTTTTCATTGTTGAACACATATTTCAGGAGGACAGTCGATTGTTCTTCCCTCCTCCCAAACAACTGAAACTTTCTAAAGGAGACAGTGTGAGGTTGATTGTGGAGAGTCAAGTGCCTGATAACGAATGGATGGGCCTCACTCCAGGCATCACTGTGTGGCTCTATGATGTCATGGCACTGCTCAACTAATAGAAACCATTTTTCTTGTAGTATGATTCTTGTTTCGTAAATACTTTTCATAGGCTATGGCTTTAATTGCCGTCATTTGGTGTGATTTTAGTCACAACAAAATTAATGAAGTTTTTTACCACTTTTTTGCAAAACCTATTTCCCTTTCTTTTAGTTTATTTTTTATTTAATTTTTTTTTCATACAGATATCTAATGCTTTTTTTTTAATTACCGTCCTGTATATAAGTGACTATCAAGTGGTAGCTGCACATTCCTTTCTCATTAGAATTTAGAAGTCACTCTGTACCAGAGTTGGTTTTTTTTTTTTTTAATCAAGGTTTTTAAAGTCATATGTTTTCTCTTGAAATAATCATACAAGCAAGTATCACAGTCTATTTGTATCCTGAAAAGTTAATGTAAGCTGCCAAAAGTAAGCACTTTCATTCAATATTGTTTTCTTTTAGTTGCGAAACTTTTGCATTTTGTAAAAATATTTGAAGCTTTTTTTAATGTAACCGAAACCACTGCCTTCAAATTAACAAAAAGAAAATCGGGTATCTTCTATGTGTATTTTTACAATTTGTGTATTCCATCTCTCATTATATAAACTCAAATATATATGGCATGACTTATTATTATAGTTTTATTCACGCCCAATGCTTCTCTGTTTACATAAATATGTAAATTTACTCTTGTTGTGAAAGCTTCAATTTGTGTTGGAAAGAGAAATTTTTTAGTATTTAAAAGTACCGGTAATGTTTTATTTAAGTAGACTATGACAATTTTAAATTTCTTATGCTATTTTTCGGAAAAAAAAACTTTCATGTTTAAACCACTCTACCCAGCCAGAAGCAATGTGTGACCAAAATGAATATGCTGCATTTTAAAATTCATCTTTTGTTATTTTATCATCTGTGGAAGATATGGCCACATGCCACATTATACAGCTGCACTTTTGGAGTGTTCCTCACTTTCCTGTACTTTGTGTGATTTTGCTTTTTATTTTTACTTAACAATTTATCACACTGTGATATGGGTATTTCTCCTGAAATTCAAGGAAGATAAAAACACCAAAGATATTTTCATTCCATTTTGACAAGGTAGAATATTCTATCAGACACAAAAAGCTGTTTACTGCTGATTTTTTTACTTTTTTCTATATGTACCTTACTTAAAATTTCATCTGCAAAGAGTTTATCTTTATCCGACTATTTGGATGTGAACGAAGTGACAAACAATCTTCTTTCTGACATTTACCTTTTTTTCTTCTTAAGCTGTTATTTTCCTGGTTGAAAAGTGAATGTGTACACTCATATTCTTGATTGAATTGTCTTAGTATTGTTAGTTTGTTTTAGTATATTTTTACTGCTGTCTAGCACATCATCATTCTGTGATCTACCAGCTGCCTAAACTTTCCTTTCATTTCTTTTGTCTTGTTTTTAAAGTGTGTCAAATGAGAGGAGCCAAGCTTTAACTTTTTTCATGAAAGAAAGTTAGATTGTTTACATTTGCATCTAATTGACCTAAAAGGGAACGAAACAGTACACACTCAAAAAAAAAAAAAAGAATATTCTTTGACAATAATGAAGCTATTAGGTTGCATTCATGATAAAGTTGGTCAATACTATCCTATTTAGTCATTAATATTAAAAGAAAAACAAATATTTTCATTTGATTTACTGCTGCTGTTATAAATTTACAGTAATTTGTAATTTCAATTTTTTTTTTAATAAGAGATCTGAAATGATCTTCCTTTTAACTAAAAGAGCTCCAAATTTGGTTGCTTACATTTCATTTCTCTTTAAAATAATTTTGTGAACCTCAAATTCCTTATGAAACTCTTGGTTCAAAATTGATTTCTTCTTTAATTTCATGCTTTAGCTGAAAAGACCCTCCTTCTGCTTCTTGGTTATCAGGCTGTGATTGTTTAAAATATATCCCACTTTGAGTTGATAATTAACTGTATGAAGATTATTCTGAGAATTAAGTTTGCAATTTTAAAGTAAAAATGTCATGTCCAATATCTACAGTATTTTGATGGCGTTTTATTGATTGATAAAAAAAATATTATTATGTGTTTTGTTGTTTTGTTTTGGTTTTTCTTTTTTTTTTTTTTTATTTATCTTTTCCAATGTATTGTATGCAAGTCAGCGTAAATTTAAAATCCAATGGCATTTAAAAGTTCCTTTCTTGCTTTTCTTTCAATTTAAAACCAAACGATTAAGTTAGAGGAAATTCAGTTTGAGAGAGAAATTAAAAAAAAAGCAAGAAAGAAGAGGTGGACAACTTTCCTCTCTAACTTATATACATTATATACATGTGAGCAATATTAATGGTTGATGCATTATATCCCCTCTCTTCGAACAAGATTGTTCCAAAAGATCACAAACATTATGATGCAATTCTAAGGTGGAGGGACTGTGGCCTTCATCCTAGCTAATTTCTGTTCATATAACAAGGAAAACAAAATGTTAACCTGTAACCTGAAAATTTGACAGACAGAGAAATCAGTTCCCAAAAAAACAATGCAGTATTATTTCTTTCACCAGCGTCTTTTAAGAAATCAGATCGTGTGTTAAAATATTTGAGCCATTATTTGACGAGATAAATGATGCACTATAACAGAATACCTATGCAGAACCCTCATATTTTCATGAAAGTCCCAAGAGTGAGTGGTTGGGGGGCATGGGGAGGTAGATTAAAGAAAAACCTCACAAATTTGGCAAAAAAAAAAAAAAAAAATACATGTAGGCTCAGAGATAAATCAAAACAAGATTTAGACTAAGATACATACATGTATAGTAAAGAGTAAAAAAAAAAAAAAAACGATTTAGGGATGTTGAAGTTAACCCAGAATCCTGGAAGAGTACTGAAAGTTTGCACCTGCGCCACCCCCCACCCCCCGAAAACCGAGGAAAAAGGCGGAACATTTTTTTCTATATTAGTTACCATATTGGCAAGCAAGAAATGCAATCACATTCAAGTTTTTTATCTGACAAAAGAAGCTTCTGAGTAGGTCCATAAAATAGCAAAAACAGAGTTGTGGTTCTTGCCCATTATGCAAGACAACTGTTTTGATATCATTTGCCTTAAGTAGAACAGCAAACGTGTGTTTTTTTTTCACCCTATAAATTTCACTGGATCCAGTTCATTACGACAATATGGTCACCGTAATTTTAACTTTAAGTGTTTTGTTTTGAATAGACGCATAGGGGAATCGAAGTTAGTCTGCTCTCAAAAGACCAAAACACAAATCCTCGGTTCTGTGAATTTCAACGACGTACGTGTTCTTAATACATGAACTGATAATAGTCTTCAGGATAAAGACCTCCACTTTTGTGACCCATTTCTTGTTTTATCAAATTTACCAGGTCTGAATCGATGGGCGCCACTGCAGTGCTGTGCATTTCCAGTAGTAGTGCTTTGGAAAGATGTGCGTGGAAACAATTTGAATAGATCATTGGCGTTTCATTCTGGTTAATACGAAATAATAGAAAAAAGAAGTACTGGGCAACTGAGACTGCGAGAGTCAATGTCCCTAGAATATGTTTAAAATGTAAGTGATGGGGGATGATAAAGTACAGTGTATTGCATGATTCAGCTAGGAATCCTAGAAAGAAACAGTTGTTGGAAAAGAAAAACAACACAATTTAACACCTACTGGCTCGGCATTGAAATTTGCAATGGCTAGAGAGTACCTTTGCCTTTTAGAGCGTTACAAGTTTCTACAAAACAATGATAAATATGATCCAGATAGGCTGTAGTGCTGACAAATCTCACAAGTTATCCAAACAACAAAAAAGATGGCAGTGCTGATGACTCATTGAGCTGGCCGAAGCTGCCCAATCTATGAGTTCATGCTGAGAATACAACTTTGCAAGGTAGAGATAAATTAGCTCGAAATTAGGTCTTGTTTCCACATGGTAAGGACTATTTTCGGCAGGATCAGAAGTCTGATGTTTAATAATGGATGTTATTTGAAGCGAAACCTCTCACAATCGGTGAGATAAGAACTCAATTTTTACTCAGCTCTTAAGCGGAAAACAGCAGCATTGTTTGAACTTATGTTCGCAAACACAGTTGCTTATTCCATAAGCTGATACTAGATCCAAAATGCATACATAGTTGAGCTTCGGTCCTGGCTTTATCAATTTAAAACAAAACAAATTTTTGTCATGTCCCGACACGTTTGACGCGAAGTCATCGACAGGTTCCATCTCCGCAGAGTGCACTTCCGTGCCACGAATTTTCTTGATCTCGTCAGCAGCACTATCACCAGTCTCCTGCTCTCGCGAGTAGCACCATCATCATGTTCTGATCTTATCTTCACACGCTTCCTACTGTCTCGGGTAGCACCATCATCATTTTTCTACTCTCATCCTCACCAGTTTCCTGCTGTTACGAGTAGTACCATCATCATTTTTCTACTCTCATCCTCACCAGTTTCCTGCTGTTACGAGTAGTACCATCATCATTTTTCTACTCTCATCCTCACCAGTTTCCTGCTGTTACGAGTAGTACCATCATCATTTTTCTACTCTCATCCTCACCAGTTTCCTGCTGTTACGAGTAGTACCATCATCATTTTTCTACTCTCATCCTCACCAGTTTCCTGCTGTTACGAGTAGTACCATCATCATTTTTCTACTCTCATCCTCACCAGTTTCCTGCTGTTACGAGTAGTACCATCATCATTTTTCTACTCTCATCCTCACCAGTTTCCTGCTGTCTCGGGTAGCACCATCACCATTTTTCTACTCTCATCCTCACCAGTTTCCTGTTGTCTCGGGTAGCACCATCACTATTTTTCTACTCTCATCCTCACCAGTTTCCTGCTGTCTCGGGTAGCACCATCACCATTTTTCTACTCTCATCATCACCAGTTTCCTGCTATCGCAATTTTACACCTTCTGTCACCTGTGCCTGCTCTCACCAGCAACATCCTCAACTTGCTGCCCTGTTGCCTATTTTTCTCTTACAACTGCGAAATAATTCTGCTGTCAAATTTTTCTCTTTAGTAGATCAGAATCAGGTTCTGCCTTTTGGCAGTGGCTACTCTCAGCAGCAGCGGCAGCAATTCCCTGTAATTTTAATTGTACCTGCTTTCTACAATACTAGTTTTCTGTTACCATTTGGATATGCTGTATTGGCCTATATGATCATGTATTTATACCATTTAATAATCAATACAAAGGTATTGGAGTTTCAGACCGTCTTGTGTACATTGTTTTATAATGTCCTATGAACAACTGGAGCGTGACTGACTCTTATGCAATACTCTGGAGTGGAGATGAAGCAGAGAAAAAAGAAAATGACCTATTGCTACGAGTTTCAGTCTCTGCCCAGGCCACGTAATCACTTGACAAGACGTGTTTGTTAAGCTAAAAAATAAAGAAATAGGAGATTTCTTAGAAAACTTGGCATGTTCACGAATTGGCAAAGAAAATATAATCACGTTTATATAGGTACATGGGTCTATACGCATAACAGCAGATATGCAGATAAATAGTTATCGTAGCGAGGAATTAGTGAAATAAAAGAGGTGTAGGGTAATGGAAGGGATTAGAGGAGATAAAGTTATTCCACGAACAGGCAAATGTAGTATGAAGATATGATTTGAATGAAAGGAAAGAGAAACAAAACGCAGATAAAAACCTAGACTGTCGTACAAATTGTGAGGCTGTAGAAGAAAAAAAGAGATAGTGTTATGCTGCCAGAATTGTGGATATTTTGCAAAGTGACGCATTAAACTCAGCCGATTTAAGTGCCTCGTATTAAAAAAAAAAGAGGAGATCTGTAACCCAAGCCCGACAACTCTGGTCATCTGTGAAGCCAGCTCTGGAGGTCGAGATCACGGCCTGTTAAATCGAGCAGTTTCCTGGTTGTATTAAATGACGGCTCTCTTATTGTGATAATCCCCTGGTCATGTTGGAAAGTGAGTGCAAGCCGATAGGGCCAGCTTACCGAGAACTTCTAATGGACGAGTCTTCTTTTCCTCTCACACTTTCCCCGGCCCTCGATTTCATTTTTTTCCCATGTGAAATGTGTGAGTCGTTAAATGAGTGAGAAAAAAAGATGTTTTTCAGTTGATTTTTTAGCATTTTGTTGCTAGTAATTCCTTAATTTCAATGTTTCTTCCTCAAACGCGCTTCTTGGTTATACCCTCCTCCCGACTCTCTCTCTCCCTCTTTTTCTCTCTTTCTCTCTCCCCTATCTCTTTCATCATTTTCTTCTCTATCTTTTTTCTTGTTTTTTTTCCCTTCTCTCTCCTTTGCCTTATCTCCAACTGTCATTCTGCTTGTTTGCTTCTCTGTCTGTCTCTTTTCTCTCTCTCTCTCTCTCTCTCTCTCTCTCTCTCTCTCTCTTCTCCTCTCTCTTTCTCTCATTTCTTTTTCATCGTTCTTTCTTTGATAGATTTTTCCTCGTTTTAACTTATTCCCCTTTTAGCCTATATGCCTTCTCTTTTTCTCTGTAACTATGTCTCCATCTCTTTTTCTCTGTAACTATGTCTCCATCTCTTTTTCTCTGTAACTATGTCTCCATCTCTTTTTCTCTGTAACTATGTCTCCATCTCTTTTTCTCTGTAACTATGTCTCCATCTCTTTTTCTCTGTAACTATGTCTCTATCTCTTTTTCTCTGTAACTATGTCTCCATCTCTTTTTCTCTGTAACTATGTCTCCATCTCTTTTTCTCTGTAACTATGTCTCCATCTCTTTTTCTCTGTAACTATGTCTCCATCTCTTTTTCTCTGTAACTATGTCTCCATCTCTTTTTCTCTGTAACTATGTCTCCATCTCTTTTTCTCTGTAACTATGTCTCCATCTCTTTTTCTCTGTAACTATGTCTCCATCTCTTTTTCTCTGTAAGTATGTCTCCATCTCTTTTTCTCTGTAACTATGTCTCTATCTCTTTTTCCCTCCATCATTCACTTGTTTCCTCCTTTACTTTATTAAGCTGTTCTATTATTTCGTTCAAAACTTATTGAGTTTTATTTATTCTTTTTTTTTGTGGTAAGTTTGAGTGCCTCTCCTTTACTCATGCCCTCTCCCCCTCCCCCCTCCATTTCCTCTGTCTTTCTACCTGTCTCTCTTTATCTCTCTCGGTCTCCCTCCCTACGTTTCTCAGCCTGTCTCTTTCCACCCTTACGTTAGTGCTTATTCTATCCACGCATTTCTCTCTTCACCCAGTCAGGATCTGTGTGACCCACTTTTAGTTTCATACAATGTATAGTTATTTTCGTAAATACTTCACAGTTTTTCTGGTGTTTGTCATTCATTCATATATATATATATATATATATATATATATATATATATATAAGTGTGTGTGTGTGTGTGTGTGAATGAATGAATGACAGACATGGGTGTCTTCAGACGGATATTATATCATTTCTTTGTCGCTCTCTGTCTCTCTCCCTCTTATCACCTTTTTTTTATAATCTCCCCTGATCAAGACAATTTTGCTCCCAATCTTAAAGCGCGCCTATCATTTAATCGGAAACAAATCCAACACGAGTAAGAGATCGATCTCCGCGATTATCTCTACCTCATCTAAGTCAAGATTACAGGCTCGGGCTGGGACTAAAGCTCTCAGCCCGATAAGAAGTCCACACCGGGTAAAGGTTTAGCCCTAACGAACGTTGCTCGCCTCTCGACTGGAGAGCCGAACGGGCGTCTCCTGCTCCCTCTGTTGCAAGATCGCGACAAACCAAAGGGCAGACGACCGAAGCTGGCGCTGGCCGACTGGTGGAGGAGAGGCGATTGGCCCAGCCGGCTCCTGTTTGAACTCACCAACAGATACAGCGGTAGTTCGCTAATGGCACCCTGTTGGTGGCCTTATCTCATTTTGCCTTTCTTTTTTGTATTAATGAAGATCTTGACTTTTACAGGTTCTGCTTCACCGCCACATTAATATTTTGGACGATGTTGCGACCGATAACTAAATTTACCTGGTTGGATACTTAAAGGAATCTTTTTAGAATACGGCCCATCACTTTGGTGAAAATAAAAACATGGAAAGTCTTTCTAAGTTTTATCAACAACACTAAACCTAAAATCAATTTCAAAGTAAAATTCAAGGGGGCCAACACATTAATCTAGGTATACAAAGGTTTAAAATGTTGGCCTACGTTGAAAAGTTTCATAATAACGATGTAGGAGGTAACCGTGAAAAAATTGATTTATAGTGTTCAAATGCGGCCACCTCCCTCCTCCTTAGAGAAAAACATGATAAAAGCTGAAAGTTTTCTTTGGATCTTTGGGTCTAGGAACCTCTCAACAACGTGGTAAGGGTGTCAGCATTTGGTTGGGGTAGATCGATCGTCTTTTCAATAGAACTTCTCAAATAGATGTATTTATTAGTTATAGTTTTATCAACACCAACGACTACCTTCACTATTTAACCATTATAAGTTAGTAGTCAGGTAAAAAAATCTGTATGTAGCCTAGTAAAATATCTGCTTTCGTTCACAGGACCGATATAAAGAAATAAAAGGGGCGGTTCAGATAAGGAAGACAAAAGATTTCGATGTCCATAGGACCCACCAAACCCCAAAATGTAACTGGATCGGGCTGAGACGGCTTAAGCAGCTATGATATTTCTAATCTTTTACCCGGCTCTCTTCATCGTTCTCCGCCTCTTCACTCCATCGATTCTTGGCCAGCTTCTGCCCAATCCCCGAACTTCCGAGAGAGTTAGCCGGCGCGCACGGATATTGACTGCCGTCTGGGGCGTGCGGTGCTGCGCGCGCATTATCGCGGATGAGGAGCTCTCTGACTTGATGACGTCACGGAGCTGGTGTCGATTTCCCCAAGTTAATGGCGGGAAAAGATGGCAGTGTTGATTCACCTGACACTTTAGAGTGATATAAAAGGCCATGGTTTTCTGTTCTTTTTACTCTTCATATTTTTTGTCCATCCCTTGATGCCCTTTAAAAGCTCTCTGGGTAGACCGCGCACTAATGGCATGATTTTCGGACGGCGAGGGGAGATAAAAGTGCCGGGATACTTTAAATCGGCCAGTTTGGTGATTGTCTTGGTAACAGAGACACCATCCATGTAACAAACAAAACCAAACCTAGACTTTACCAGTGGATAACTCAGTCTTCTCTTCACATGTGAAATTGTCCTTCTGCTTATATCCATTGGAAGTGTCTGATTCAGAGTAATATGGGTAAGTTTGAATAACAATCTAAAGAAATTTCCGGTAAATTTATCTCTAATTAATTATAAATGAAATTATTGAAATTAAACTAGTATAGGTATATCTTTGCTAAAACGATCGCCAAAATCACAAATATTGATCTTTCCAATTGGTATTTGAACTTCTATAATCAGAAGTGTAGTCTAGGAAAGATACTTAGCTTTTTATGGAAATTATTGTAAAAAGAAAAACATAAAACATTTTTGTATTATTTCCAAACGTATTTCGCATTCTAAACCCTTTAGAAGATTATGATATCAGCTGTTCGGCTTTTCCATTATTTAATATTCGTGTAAGTAAAATATTTCTTATTAAAACTTCTCTAGGTTTGTTTTTCCGGTTTCACGAGCAATGTTAAATTTGGGCGGCATTAAGTTTTAAATTAGCCGAGAACCAAATTATTTTCTTAGGCTGATGATGTTAGGTTCAGCCAGAGAGCTGCTAGTGCGGGCTAGGGCCAGCACTGAGTATGGAGGGTCGGGAGTTTGAATGTCACTTTCTCTTCCCTGCCTTATCCAGTAGAGGCTGAGTGCGGCGGTTGTTTATCCATGTCACTTAAGTTTCTAAATCACGTTTTACTGAACCAGGGGTCCTGAACATACACTTAAAGATTTAAGAACAATCAAAGAGGAAATAACGAGGATGTTCCAATAATTCTAACAATGGACTCACTTCAAAGTCGTAGTGACTGACCGGTCACTTTGTGGGGAGACACAACTCATTTTGTACAGCGTGTGAATGAAAATTAGGTTATCCCGCGATTCCGTGTCTGGTGAGGTCTCTCTAAGTGTGGTGTGGGTCCCATCTGTTCAGCACCGCCCTGGCTTCACGGAAAGTCTCTGTTTTCTAGGTTTTCTACATATTATCCTTTAAGGAACTTATTGCACATGGCACAATGCATGAATCTCTCTGCAACAATATATTTAAGTGCGGATGTAATATTCTCTGGTTCACAGTTACACAATGGATAGAATAATGTAATATTCTCTGGTTCACAGTTACACAAAGGATAGAATAATGTAATATTCTCTGGTTCACAGTTACACAAAGGATAGAATAATGTAATATTCTCTGGTTCACAGTTACACAAAGGATAGAATAATGTAATATTCTCTGGTTCACAGTTACACAATGGATAGAATAATGTAATATTCTCTGGTTCACAGTTACACAATGGATAGAATAATGTAATATTCTCTGGTTCACAGTTACACAATGGATAGAATAATGTAATATTCTCTGGTTCACAGTTACACAATGGATAGAATAATGTAATATTCTCTGGTTCACAGTTACACAATGGATAGAATAATGTAATATTCTCTGGTTCACAGTTACACAATGGATAGAATAATGTAATATTCTCTGGTTCACAGTTACACAATGGATAGAATAATGTAATATTCTCTGGTTCACAGTTACACAATGGATAGAATAATGTAATATTCTCTGGTTCACAGTTACACAATGGATAGAATAATGTAATATTCTCTGGTTCACAGTTACACAATGGATAGAATAATGTAATATTCTTTGTATGAAGAATTGAATGAAAATAATTTTGTGGTTATCACTGCGAATAAATTTCTAGTGTTACGCACTCTGTGAAAATTGATTCTTTATTCTATTTTATTCACGGTGAAAAAAAAAAATTTGAATTTTCAAACGCTCTCGCCACTTCGCGAGTAATGAAACCTCAAAATTACGCCATTTATTGAAACAAATTATGCCGTTTCTAAAGAAAATGTCAAATAAATCGTTACTCTTAGATTTTTGAGAGTTCTTGAAATGGCAGAACCTCTACATGAAACATCCGTCATTAAAAGGACGAAGATTGTTCTATTATCATAGCTGGTAATTTAAGTATGTCATTCACATAGATAACGTTTCGCATCATATTTTGAATTTCAAATGTAAAACAACATTCTTTCTTTCTCTATATCTTTCATTTGAAATTAAGTAAACCAAAAGATTTGCCACAAAATATCAAGAGTAACAACCCGTCTGAGTATTAAAGTAGATCAATGGCTTCTACTTTGAAATAATTGCATCTGTTAAATGTAAAATAAACAGGTGATTCGTTTTCAATTCGTGCTGGCCTCAGTTCCCTCTTATCTCTCTTATAAGGCTGCATTTATCCAACTAAATACTGACTCTCACAGAGCTCTAGGCTTGGGGGTGGAGTAAGACCAATCATCACCACGCTGATTGGAATAAAGAGGAAAGTAACAAGGACAAACTGCAGTTTAAATAACTGGGATTCATAAAGCTGTTTCATGAATTACCGGAGCTCGCTAATCATTATTATTGTAACTTTTCTCATTGTCTTCACAAATTTTAATGGGTATAACTTGTGTAAGAGAGGCGGGCAATTATCTTTGCATAATCTGATTTATTGTATTTATTGTTTCTCTTATATATTGTTCAAGATTTGAAGTGATATTTAGTATGAAAAAATTAAAATTAAAAAAAAAAATGAGATGTGGCTAAAAATCTGTCTATGTGTCTCTCTCGCTTACTCTATCGTTCTCTCTCTCTCTCTGTCTCTGTCTCTCTCTCTCTCTCACTCTCTCTCAATCTCTCTTTCTCTCTTTCATCTCTGTCTGTCTGTCTCTCTCTGTCTCTTTCTCTCACTCTCTCTCTGTCTGTCTCTCTCACTCACTCTCCTTCTCTCACTCTTGTTGGTTTAAACACTAAAACAAGAGAGAGAAACAAACCCAGCCCGTCTCTGTGTAGAAGCTCTCCCGTTATATGCTCTGTCCGTTAGGCCGCACGTTACCCGTGCCTGTTGCCTGCGAGGTTTGCGGTGACAAGAGCTACGGCAAGCACTATGGAGTCTTCTGCTGTGACGGATGTTCTTGCTTCTTCAAGCGGAGCATCAGGAAAAATATCAAGTACTCCTGCATAGGTAAGACGCTGCACAGTTAGCACGGATCTAAAATACAGTCAGAGCGTTAATTTAGATTGAAAAGATAACAATAATATAATAAAATTAAAAAAAAAAAAACAGCAAAAACAAAAAAATCAAAACAAAAATATGATTTTTCTAGCGATGTGCTAGTAATGTGAAGGACTCAGTATGTTTGTTTTTTTTTTTTATTGTTACTGACAAAAGCTACATTTCGAAAGTTATTTTTTCCGCCTTCACAGGTCTTACGATAATGTTTGCCGGTAGTAATCAGTTTGGGAACCCATTGAACATAATTATAATTATGACTGGCTGACATTTTCTTCTATTTTTTAACAAGCTGTAAATGATTTAAGAGAAGAAAAAGGGGAGAGGAAAGGGGGGGGAGAGAGAGAGAGAGAGAGAGAGAGAGAGAGAGAGAGAGAGAGAGAGAGAGAGAGAGAGAGAGAGAGAGAGAGAGAGAGGGTATAATCCACTTCTATTATTTATACTGTTTGTGTTTGCTTGGACTGTAATCCATCCTATACCTTTCATTCAGCCCCTTGATAACAGTTGTATTTAAGATTGTCTGAGAATGTTGATGATACCGCGACATCTTCCACTCAGATCAACTCTACCTTGAGGACTCATGTTACTTTGTATTTCTCCTTCCACAACATTTTTTACACATGTGTTTCTCTCTGTGTGACCCTCAAAAGAAAAAGGACAAGTCTGAAAGATTAAAATAAATCGTTTTGTATCTCTAGCTATACATGCTTGCTGATTCATGCAGCCATTAGAGGTTTGGAGAATAACAAAATTATATTGACAAAAAATGGCGACCAATATCAGGGCCCTACCTTTGCTAGACTGATACTGTAATTTTTGCCCATTTTTACAGGAAAAGGAGGCTGTCTGATTGACAAAGCTCGAAGAAACTGGTGCCCTCATTGTCGTCTGCAAAAATGCTTTTTGGTCAACATGAACAGGAATGGTAAGTTCAGAAGGCTTCCCCTTTTGATTAACCTGACTTGGGGTTTGTTTTAATTATTTTTTTTTCTGAAAGTGGCCTTTTAAACAATAGATAACTGAACGATAAAAAAGATGAAAAAAGAAAGAAATAGATGAACAAATAAGGAAAAGAGGGAATGGGATAAAGAGAAGACAGTCAACAAAGATGAGAGACACTTGGTGAGACTAGGAGGGGAATAATCCAGAGAGAGAGAGAAAGAGAGAGAGGGAGAGAGAGAGGGAAGGAGAGAGGGTGGGAGAGAAAGAGAGAGAGAGAGAGAGAGAGAGAGAGAGAGAGAGAGAGAGAGAGAGAGAAAGAAGAAGAAGAAGAAGAAGAAGCAGAAGAAGAAGAAGGAGAAGAAGAAGGAGAAGAAGAAGAAGGAGAAGAAGAAGAAGAAGAAGAAGAAGAAGAAGAAGAAGAAGAAGAAGAAGAAGAAGAAGAAGAAGAAGAAGAAGAAGAAGAAGAAGAAGAAGAAGAAGAAGAAGAAGAAGAAGAAGAAGAAGAAGAAGAAGAAGAAGAAGAAGAAGAAGGAGCAGGAGGAGAAGAAGAAGAAGAAGGGGAGAAAGGAGCTTTTGATGAGTTCATCAGTAAAACGAAAACCTTTCACTCTTTTCGAGTCTCAAAGAAATCCTACAATACGAAAGACAACAGGCAACAAAAGTATTTAAAAAATGAAAAAGGAAAGAAAAAAAAACCAGCAGCAAAAATCAACAATCAAAATATATAGAGCAAAATGTAAGGGGTAAAAGAAAAGAACGCTGCACTAAAATTTCTCGCATTGATCATTAAAATGGAAGTGAAAGGTTCAAAGTGCTGACAAGTGTGCTGCAAACATCGTTCTTGACTACTTTCAGTCGATTTATAACTCCATATATTGATTGAAAAAAAAATCAGAATAAAAATTATAGTATTGAAATGATCGCATTGGTTGATCATGGAAGAACATCAAATCGTAAATAAGAGTGAGATGTTATTGTTTTGTTGTTGTTGCTGTTGTTGTTATTGTTGTTGCTCTTGTTGTTGTTGTTGTGTTGTTGTATTTTATGCTTATTATTCTTTGGGTTATTCTTGTCTTTTTTTTTGTTTTTGTTGGCGTTGTTGCTGTTTGGGTTGGTTTTGGTATTGTTTAAAAATGTTTTATTATTATTATTATTATTGATGATGTGTTATGATGATATATAAGTAACGTCTTTTTTTTAAACCACTTTTTTATGAGTATTCATGAAATACAAAAAAAATTTAAGCATTTAAATGGTCAAATGAAAGAGACGTCAAAGGCATATCTGCGAAGAACGGGACAACGTGTGACAAAACCCACTCTCATCCGTTTAAACTAGAGCAAGGTTCCTGCTGCCAGGGATGCCAAAAAGTGCCATAACTCTTCACAATTGCTGTAACTGCATTGCCAGTCAAAAATTGCTTCTCGAGCCTAATTTGATTTTTTGACGCAAGCGTGTTTCGCTGATTGCTGTAAATATTTGATGATTTTTCTGCCGAAACGTTCTCAAGGCGTCAAGCCAAGATAATTGTATTAAAATTTGTGATTTTCTGGTGTCCGCAAAAAAAATTCTAATATGATCATTGCACATCCAGTGGAAGCTGGCGTAAGTTGAGCACACAATTTAGGCCGTCTTTAATCTGACAGGAAGTTGAAGACAAAGGGGGGAAAAAAAAGGGTGAAAGTGTGTTAATTTGTGTGATGGCCGTAAACACAATCGATTGGTCGTGGTGATAGCACTGAGGGTGGGACTTAAACTCCGCTCAGATCAGAACGTTCGGTATACTGTCCTGACATTTATTTTCAACCTCCCCCCCCCCTTCTTTTTTGTTATTATAGTTTTAGTTTTGTTTCCATTAAAAATGCTTTCTTTTCCTTCAGGCTTATTGTAATTTAAAAAAAAAAAGAAATGAATAAACTTGCAGAAGATAATAATAGCGATACTATCAGAAACGAATTTGACCGAAAGAGTAAAACTTTTGACAGAAATATCATGAAAGGTCGTAAGAAAGCTAACTCGAAATTAAGCAAAGCCTATTGATTCACGATAGAAGTACCTGCGATGAACATTGAGCACAATTATCATCTGGAAACGACCAGTTCAACATGGGACATCACCAAGCCACTCGGTCTTAACTATTTTTACCTCAAGTCTCAGGCATCCACGACCGTATCACAACTGGGTTCACAGAATTAAGTCTTTCCTCCAACAGGCATGCACGACCGTATCACAACTGGGTTCACAGAATTAAGTCTTTCCTCCAACAGGCATGCACGACCGTATCACAACTGGGTTCACAGAATTAAGTCTTTCCTCCAACAGGCATGCACGACCGTATCACAACTGGGTTCACAGAATTAAGTCTTTCCTCCAACAGGCATGCACGACCGTATCACAACTGGGTTCACAGAATTAAGTCTTTCCTCCAACAGGCATGCACGACCGTATCACAACTGGGTTCACAGAATTAAGTCCATCCTCCAACAGGCATGCACGACCGTATCACAACTGGGTTCACAGAATTAAGTCTTTCCTCCAACAGGCATGCACGACCTTATCACAACTGGGTTCACAGAATTAAGTCTTTCCTCCAACAGGCATGCACGACCGTATCACAACTGGGTTCACAGAATTAAGTCTTTCCTCCAACAGGCATGCACGACCGTATCACAACTGGGTTCACAGAATTAAGTCTTTCCTCCAACAGGCATGCCGCACTTTGATATCGCGCACACGTCATGCTTATATTCATTTAAACAAAAATTCAAACCTTGCTCAAGCTTCTTCCAAAATTCAAAATTTGCATGAACTGTGTAGAGGTCTAGGCTCAACCGCTTTTCTTTGAATGTTTTTACACACTGCTGACTTAATGGCCCTTTTATTTTGAAGGTCTTATGTGGTGTTTTTTTTATGGCTTGTATAGATTGATGTCTCTCGCAGGAACACATTTTGCTCCTTCTGTTTAATAGTTTCCTATCGAAGTGCGATTAATGAAATAATGGAGACCTTTATTAAGCTTGCATATTGCTTATCACAAGCATCATCTATCCAATGTGGTTCCAAAAGGCTCAGAAGGTTACGGAAATAAACAGCTTGAGGATCAAAGTTATCTCAGGATAAAGCCATCATTTTCTTGTAATTTTCCTCAGATATAGTTTTCGTCATATGATTGTCCATACCTATAATCAAAATCTTACACGGGCAGTGGCAGAGGACGAAGTCCATGAAATTTCTCATTAGACATGTTTTGTTGTTAAGTTCAGAGGACTAAATTATATAAGTATTTTTTTTTTTTCGAAACAAAAACTTTGAGATCTTGTCATGATTATTTTGTTGTTTGTCTGTCCTGTACTGCCAGCTGTACAAGAAGAAAGAGGACCGAGGAAGAACAAGGGCCGCAAGAAGACCTCTGGTGTCCGGCGCTCCTCCATGACACAGCTGGACAATTCCCATGAGAACATTTCCCAGCCTCAACCTCTCTCCGTACTTCCGTTTCCTCCATCGTTGGATACGATCCGGCCATATTTGAGTCACCCTGTCGTAGCGGCACCCATGTCTTGGGGGACTTATTTTAGCGCGTTCCGACCCGTGGCGCCTAGACCTGTGTTTCCATGGCAACCAAGTGGTGGTTCATCTGCAGGGAGACTGGAACCTCATGCCGCACTGCTGGCAGACATAAGCGCCACTCTTGGAGAGAGGGGGCGGAGTTTGAAGACCTCGACATGCGCAGGGTTGGAAGCGCTCGGTGAGTTGATCTAGCTAGGAAGTTTTGTCAGTTTCTACCTAACAAGGGGTATCTCCTTACTCAGTCACCGTGTACAATCTGTTTGGATGAGATATCGACCATTGGATGGTTTGAGAATTATCGATTTTTAGAAAATATAATTATTTATATTAAAAAATGTTTTATTCCTTTGCTGTTCTCATACTAAAAAAGATTTTGAGATATCCATCAAAGTTAAGGTGCGCTACCATAATCAGTGTAAACCTTATAGTTTGGTGCTATAGGATGCGTTTTGACAAGAAAAAAAAGCTTTACCCATCAAGCGATCGAGATAAAAACATAACTTGATTATCTTTCTCTCTCACTCTTTCTCTCTCTCTCTCTCTCTCTCTCTCTCTCTCTCTCTCTCTCTCTCTCTCTCTCTATCTCTCTCTCTTTTTGTGTATCTGTCTGTCTGTCTGACTCTCTCTCTGTGTCACTATGTCTCTCTCTTTTTCTCTCCATCTATCTGTGAAAGCGATGACTGATTTACATACATTTTGGAAATAAAGTATTATATATCTTCATATTTGATGCGATAAAGTAAAAGCGGATGTTATTTATTCATCTATCATTTTTTTTCATCTTAAAGTAAAAAGAAAACAAAATATTGAAATAAAAAAACTCTATCATTAATGAACTGTTTGAAATTCATCCTATTTATACATGAAGACTTTGGCTCTTGTTTAATTAGAGTTAATTATGATCAATGTGATTCTTGGTTAAAAATTATTACTATTAGTTTCCTTTTTTTCTCGAACAAGGCTTCTAATAGCTGAAAAACCCCATTTTTTTGTGTGATTCCTGCACACATTTATACTTCAGGTTTGATTTCATGTTTGTACATCATATACAGAATTTTATATCTGTTTTATATTTTTTTCATTGTGCATAAAATTGAATTGAAACGCGGTGTAAAAAACAAAACAAAACAATTAAAAAACAACAACACCACTGATCACACACTGTTGTAGACTTGGTAGTAGATGAAACCGTCAAGGAATGAAAGCCTGGCGAATTCGTTTTCTAAATGAGCGTACTATTCTCACAACATTAAGTAAGTATTTAGAGCATTTTGGTTGTTCAATCGGCAAAATATCACGACATGGAATAACCAGTACACACTCAGGGAAGTTAAATGTTGTAATGGTTCATTGCTACTTTACTAAACTTTGAACATGTCATTAAGTGTGTCGAGTTCTTTTTATAACGTGCTTATGAGGTTAAATCACAAAATAGTCAATGTAGTTTTTTGCATCATAAAATGAGTTTTTAATATCTACAATTTGAGATGCTGACGCCATTTTTTAGTCTATCTCAAGTTGGAATTTTTCTCACACTGGCCAACTGTTATGGACTTTGGCTGCTGCTAATAATTGGGACGAAGGAGTTGGAACTTTTAGGGCATCAGGATGAAGTCATGAGGATTTTGTTTCCGAATTGGTTCTTTCTTCTCTGACTTTTCTCTTTTTTTTCTCTTTGATCCGTCGGGACGAAAGAGTTGACAAAGTTGGATTTTAAAGAGCTAAAAATCTTTTAGCTTTGCATAGAATAAGCACAAGAATCTTTGTATTTTTTTTTCCTTTTTAACAAGATGACTCTGGTGATAAAAAAGAATTTGTACAGACACTTCTAAGCAAGAACTCCTTGCTCGTGACTTTAAATTCACAGTCACTTTTGAGTTGTTTTGCATTATTGACCACAGCGCGGTCACTTCTAACCAGTGGTCAATACCATCAAGGTCTACTTTGCGAGAACAAAACGGAGGTGAATAGATCGATAGATAAATAGAAAACAGATAGACAGATAAATAGATATGTAAGTTGATAGATGGCCGATAAATAAATCCACAGATAGATGGATAGATAGACAAAGAGAGAGGTAGAAATAAGGCACAAAGTAGAGATAAAGAAAGAGAGAGAGAGAGAGAGAGAGAGAGAGAGAGAGAGAGAGAGAGAGAGAGAGAGAGAGAGAGAGAGAGAGAGAGAGAGAGAGACAGACAGACAGACAGACATACAGACAGAGAGAGAGAGAGAGAGAGCGAGAGAGAGAAAGGGAAAAAGAGATAGATAGATAGATAGATAGATAGATAGATAGATAGATAGATAGATAGATAGATAGAGTGAGAGAGAAGGGAAGGAGTGAGAGGAAAAAGGAAGGGGGGAGGGGGGGGGGTTGGAATGAAGAAGTGAATGAGATCCTTGGTAAAGTACCATGTTAAAGTAGTTTCAGAAAGTCACTTCGATCAATTAGCTGTAGCGGCTATCAATTGTCCTCACTGGTCACAGTGTTGCTGGCATTAAATGATCTTGAATTTTTTAATCTTCCCAAAAGATCGCAACCGGCTTTACAAATATTAATTGAAAGATCGAGAAAATGGAAAAAAAATATATTTAAATAATTATAATTAAAAGCATCTAAAATGTTTCACATTTTGCCTTGATAATTATGCAAAACAAGCAAAACAAAACAACAACCACAAAACATCAATAAAACAAAATAAAAATCAACAACATTATGGCAAATAGTTTTTCTTTATTTTCCCCTTTTTTAATATTGTTTATAACCGTACCATCTCGCTTTGTCTTTCTTTTAAATCTGGAAACCGTGATTGTAACACTAAAAACAAAGTTAACTAAAGTACTTAAAACAATGTTTTGTAACAAATCACTAAATTGGTAGCTGCTGAAAACTAATCTTATGGCGCTTATGTTTTATTACTTAAGGCGACCAATTCCATCACTGTGGTTCATTTCCATTTTAAAGCTGAGAGATTTTTGTATGGAGCTGGAAAAAGCTATTAAGAGCTAAATTATATCGATTTCGCAAGAGATTTCAAACAACCCGATTACGATCACTCGCTGGACCTACAAGTATTAATAGCCGTTTGGAAAAGATAACCTGCAAAATTTTTCTTTTGAATTATAACAAATCTCCCTTGTGTTAGAAGGCAAAACGGTTCATTTTTCTTTTTTCGAAAATTCTTTTTGAAGTATACCACAATTTTATTTTGTGTAAAAGGAGCAATGATGTAAGTCATATCATAAGAAAGGAAAAGTAACGTAGAATAGAATTATAACATTTTCTGTGATTTAAAAAAAAATGCGCTAACTTATTACGCTAACTTATTATGATCTTTGCAGCACAATAATTTTGTTTTAATTACTTTCTTCAAACTTAATATTCTGCCTCGAAAGTGATTTTTTTCCCCTCCAACAAACGGAATCGCTGCTGCTGTAGTTGTTGTCCTGAGATTTGTCCCATCTTAGCTGTGTTGCAGCACGACGTATATGCTGCGTTGCGCTTAAATCACTAGCATCGAGTCGGATTCACATTCAGATTTAGTATCCGGCAACTGCAAAACAGTTGGAACCATTGAATCCCATGATGACACTGGCTAAAAAAAGCATTGCTCTTCCGTTTCCTTCAATAAAAAAAATTACATATAATGTATTATTTATATATGTATATTATGCTTGTTTATTATATTAGCATTTCGTAATAGTGCTCGACAAAGAGGAACGTAAATAATG
>JAWDGP010002236.1:62500-149649 GCA_033675545.1 Elysia crispata
TCTTTTCTCATCATACCGTTTAGTTTTTCCACAGGCCTGATAGGCCTTGAGAGTGAAATCGAAAAAAAGAAGCGATCTTTTAATTCCCTACCAAGTCATTATTCTTTAAACACAGCAAATGTATCATTATCTCTCCATACATACCAGCGTAATTTTTGCCACAGATCCACCGCTACCAGCCCTCCCATCAAGCGAAAAGCAGCAACAGCTGTGCCAGATATTGATCGCCTCCCTCCGGCGCGCCCAACACAACCAGCTGTTCCGCCTATTGCACGCACGCGACCAGCTCCTGCTGCTGGAAGCACGCTGGGCGGAGCTATTCCTTCTGGCAGCATCCCATTGGCCAGCTTGCTTGAGTGACATGGTCGATAAGCAGCGGGATAGGGCAGGAAGCTTGGCGAGGGTGAGCAAACAAGAAGGTTAAAACGGCTCATCTATCGATTTCTATCGCTGGTTGGTAGTGACTGATAAGGATACAAATTGAAACAGTCTGTTGTGACAAAAATGATAAAGTTAAAAGAAATTCAAGAGGCTAAGTTTAAGTGGTTACAGACAATGATAATTTATCGACTCACTCATCCTTATGCAAACGAAGAAAAAAAAAGAGAAAAGAAAAAAAGGGACAATCAAGACTAAACTGAAATGTACTTTGTTTCACATCAAAAAGTAATAAATAAAACAAATAAAATGAAAACAAGCTCCCTCTTTCCTTCCCCCTCTCCCACCAAACAAAAAAAAAGAAGAAAAAAAAGACACCTTCCCTCTCACATACACACGCACGCGCACACACACACACGCACGCACGCGAACGCACGGACGCGCACACACACACACACACACACGCACGCACACCAAAACCCAATGCTGATATTGAAACTAATTTAGCCTTTTTCCGTACCTCTTCGTAATCGCATGCAGAAGACAGGATAAAATCGAAGTATAACATGTAATTTAATGCTGGTTTACGTATGTTTGGAAATAAATGGGAAATAAAAGTTTATTGACATCTAGAAAGGTGTATATCTAGTTGAACAATCGACAGTCACAGTCGTGTGTTGAATCTCTCAACCAGTCTCAAATATTGAAATGTCTCGCTGTAAGAGGGAAATTAGATTAAATTTTAAGAAACAGACATAATAAAGATGCAGCTAAGACTTGAATATTTTAATTCTCTCTCTATCTTTCTCCTCTCTCTCTCTCTCTCTCTCTCTTTCTTTCTCTCTCTCCCTCTCTCTTCTTCTTCTTCCTCTTCTTCTTCTTCTCCTTCTTTTCTCTCTCTCTGTCTCTCTCTCTCTCTCTCTCTCTCTCTCTCTCTCTCTCTCTCTCTCTCTCTCTCTCTCTCTCTCTCTCTCTCTCTCTCTCTCTTTTACTTTGAGAAGCCCTTCGTATGTGCATGTATGTAGGTGTGATTTTTTTTTCCACAAAAGACACCGGTTTTGCGTATAATATACTGTGTAGCATAATCAGAGCTTACATAATACTGTTCTATGAAAATATCAGTACTTGTTATAGCTCAATACCGTAACAATGTTTTTTTTTTCCTTTCCAAGAAGCAGATATGCTATTTGTTATGTTTGTACACTTCTAAGAGTGCTTTCAATTCCCGGCAAGTTTATTAAGATTGAAAACTGTGAAATTGATGGCATTCGACCTGTACTTTGCTTTACTTTTTACTTTATGATATAGTTATATTATTCTTTGTTTCTTTCGAACAAATGTTATTGCCACACCATCATTAGTATCATCCACCTCAAACTTAATGGGTTTTAAAAAAAAACTATTTCTTCGTAAATCCAACCCTAACGTACTTCCTCCAACAACAACAAATCACTACTATCACTTTTGTCATATCAACATCATTATTCATAATAACCTTCACCATCATCATGTTTAACTTCAGCTCCCTCCCGTGCGCCCTTATCGATCTCATCATTTTATTTTCGCAACTATCAGTCGCCACTATCTGATTCACCATCTTCTTTACTATACCACAACCTCTCATACTAATGTGCTATTTCCAGGATCCGTTACTGGACCACAGACTGACCAGGATCCTGACAGCCGTGAACACCGCCCATGTTGACCTCTCAGAGCTGACCCTCCTGGAATCCCTCACGTTGTTGAGACACGGTGAGCGGTTTGACTCGAGTTCTTCCAGTGACTGGAGACAAATGAAGCGAAAATACACTGTACTGGTAGTAAATTACGATTTGTCAACATGGAGCTTTCAGAAAGTACTGGTAAATTGTTAAAACGCAGTCATCTACAGCGGTTATTGTTCATTTCAGAAAGAAAAAGCATACTTTAAGTATAACTTTTTATCACAAAACTGACATACATGTAGGGGGCCTACCGCCAATAGCTAGTGCAATAGTCAAACTATCAGAATGACGCAGATTTCAATCATGAAAGAACAAAGCAAAAGCATGAAAGCCCATGATTTACTCAAGAATGAAGAAGCACAGTAATTAAACATAATAATAATAATAATAATAATAATAATAATAATAATAATAATAATAATAATAATAATAATAATAATAATGATAATGATAATGATAATGATAAGAATAAAAAAAAAACAAGTCCTTGGCTATCCTCATACTGTCATAGTCCCACGTCAAATTTCACGGGCAACAACTATCGGATTCGACTTTGTAATTGTAATAGAAATGCAATTTAAGAGTTCAGTTTACTTATGGAAACTTAGTATTGTGCCGTATCAGCTAATCCTAAGTAAGACTTTCGATACATTATAAACATGCACATGTAGTTTGATTTGACTTTCGGCATTAATTTAACCGTCATAAAGAGATTAACATTTTTCCCATTCCAGATCCAAACGACTCTCTGGTCGAGGCAAGGCGCCTAGAACTACTGCAGAACCAGGCCCAACTGGCGTTGTTCCACTACTGCCTCTTCAGCCACTACAAACAAAAACACTTACAGCAGCAGCAACAACACCAACAACGTGGACACTTTCTCCCTTCTCAACTCAAGGCATCGAGTTCTAGTGTTTCAACATCTGCGCTACCCCTGCTCGGGCCAGGAGTAGGGCCAAATCTGACGTCCCATCTTCAAGCCTTGATGGGCTTAGAGAATGGTTGTGGACCAGTCAATGCCACGAGTCCTTACAGGGTGGATGGTGGCCATGTTGAAAACGGCTCAGAGAGACTAGGGAAACTGTTACTTCTGCTCCAATTACTTTCTACAGTTCTGGCCGTTGACGTAGAGAGAATTCTTTTCCCAGATTTAAACGTAAAGGGTCTTATTCGGTCTATGTTTTCTGGGTCTTGAGCTTTCAGGAGGATTCAAGGCATTTCCTTTACACCCTCTCTTCCCTCACTTTTCGTGACCACTCGTCTATTTCGTTTTCTCCTGGTATTACAAACAGAATGTCATGTAGTCTATTTCTTCAGTTCAATCAACTCCATCATTATCTTTGGGTTCGCTATTACAATCTTCGTATTGCCGTGCTAGTCAGTTTTCTTGCTATTACCATTGTAACAAGACTATCTAGGATTATTATATTCTCGCTCTATGAACCCGGTTCACTCACTTTCAAGGAAAATTTCTGAGTGTGTCAACATTGTTTATCAGATGTCAAAATTCTCCCTGTCGATGTCGAGTGGGAAGATAGATTAATATGTAACGAAGAGGGTACCATACCTTGCCATGCTTTTGAAGTTTTGCAAAGAGTCGGTGTAAATCCTTATTATTTAAACCTCTACATTGTATCGTATTGTGTTCACTTCACCCATTGCATTCTTATGGTTCTGTTCTAGACAAGTCCAACCTTTAACCGATGCTGAAATCGCAGCGTAACCGTAATATATTAAATAATTAGAATCTTCACTTTCTCCTGATGTTCCTGAATGTTAAATCAGTGAAAATCCTGTAAAGCCGCATTGTGAAATCAGCACCTAGTACATGTACATGGCACGGTTCTGTAATGTTCTAGTAAAATTTAGTTTAGCCTTGCTCTCCCTACAGTGTGTAAGTGTGGAGAAAATATACAGACCGCTAAGTTGACCTGCGAGGATTTCATGGGAACAACAGGGTTGGTGCGGTGTTTTGTTTTTTCTCTGGTCCATGGCGAACATACTGAAGAATTTTTTGTTTGTTTTCCTTCTTCATACTGAGATTGATCTGCAGTGCCATGTTTATAGAAGGAATTGATTAGAAATTTGCATCTTATATCTTGCTTGCAGTAATCCTTATATTATGTCAGTATTAAACTTGACATAATAAAACTTTTATGTATGATGGTGACGAATTTTTTTATATTGGACATATGATTCACTAGAGAATCAGCTATGTAAAGGTTGACTGTAAATGTTTGACCCTCTGAAACTTTCAAAATTGAAAGTTTGAGTTAAAGACCAATTTTTAAACACAAACATATTATTTAATAACAAAATGGAAAGCCTAATCCATATTTTTTGTATCTGTATGTAAAACTGTTTACTTAATCATACAAATAAACAAAAATGATAGTTATAACGGAATGTTAATCTTGTTCAATTTTTACCTCTAGTTATGAAAATGCAGATACAATAGTATTAACAAAAATAAATGTGCAATCAATGAACGAAGGAAAAATTTAAAAAAATGTAATGGAAATTCTCATGCTTTTTATTGCCATTATTCTGTATCACAGTTTCAACAAAGTTCTTCCACTGTTTGAAGAAAAAAACAACATAATTATGTACAACATAATCCTACACTAGATGCACCTTTGTATTTTTCTTTTTTTATGTTTACAGAATTAATTCCCTTATTTTATTTATTTACAGAGTGTGTTTGTTTTATCTCTTTCCTTTACAACATCTTTTCAAGTTTAATTAGAGTATCGTATGTCAAACAGTTTAAAAATAAAAGGAAAAAAAGATAATATTGGACATTTACCAAAAAAAAAATTGAAAGGTTATATTCTAACCCCATGTCAAACAGCTATGGGTTATCCGTTAACAGATAGGAATTCCCCATCTTCATCTGAACCACTATCTCTAGACCAATAGAAATAGTAAGCCATGCTTGATCACATTCATTGCTGCTAGTATCAGATACTAATTCTTATGCAAAATTGATACTTTTAGAGCACAAAAGTCCAGAGAAAACCATCCAACAACAAAAAAAAAAGTTAGCTATTAGTTATTTGACAACATGTATTTTTATCATTTGAGAAAAATTGCATTTATTTCACACCAGGACATGTACATATTTAAACATTTTGCTTAACAAATCAAAGCAATGATAAACTGATTTGTATTACATGGTGACAATATAACTTGAATACCGTTAATTTATAAATGGATGCAAAATTTTGGAAAATGGTTCTCAAATTCCATGGACTGAATTATTGTATTGAACTACCATAGCACCACACAGAATAATAATGCCATTAAGTCAATGTGCTAAATTGAAATTGTTAGCATATTTTGTAAACTACCAAATTATTTATAGATATATTAAAACTCTCATTATGACATAGGTTTGAATAAAATGAGCTGCTTCAAATTCATGCAAGGCAATGCACCTATTGGCAATTTTTTCTGTGCCTTCAAAGCATTATAATTAGAATTTAAAAGGACCTTTAAATAGAACGAAAAAGCACAGAACTAGTTTTTTCCACGTTTTCACAAAAGAATATTCTTCCATACTGCAGCTTTGAAGAAGTATAATAAACACACAGCGAAGAAATGATGTTTCACTGAAAAAAAAAGATAGTGAGTTATTAATAAGCAATTAAAATGATAAGCAAATAATAATTGCCCAAATAAATCTGTATGAATGTGACATAAAACATGAAGACTCATATAGGCGCTTCATAGTAAAAACAAGTGTAAAAGCTGCGTCAGTCTTTTTGTATTAAAAAAAAATTAATCACTACTTTCAAATACTCTGGAGACTTAGTTTCTGCACCAATTTTGACGAAATTTAGACGCACCTATTATACTTCGTTAAAAAAAAAAGATAAATCGTAAAACAAAAACAAAAAACAGAAAAAAAAAGCAACAAACTACTTTGATGTTGGATAACAGAAGGGACATACATGGAACTGTGCTTATTGGACAGCTAGAAGTTTAATCTTTTTATCCTCCCATTAAGGTCAGTAGTGTTACAAACCTGAAGAAACTTTACAAACTTTTAACACATGAAGAGCCAAAAAATTGTCATATAGAGTCTATTCTGATCTAAGGCGCCAGGTTTCACAATCTCCCGTTAGATGCAGAAGTAAATGTACACAAAAGAGGACATGAAATTAAATGAATCAATATTAAGAGAAGCTAACCGCCCCCCCTTTCGAAAAAAAAACCAAGGCAATTGCTTTTAGCCATGTGACGAAAAATGAGAAACTAGAAATTCCTGTGATGAATGGAATGATGGAGAAGAAAGACTGCAGTCATTATCATTGGGGAGACCATTATAGATGGAGAAATACAGTTTTTTTAACCCATGAAGAGTGAAAGAGGCATTGAAAGCATTCAAAGATCAAGCAAGGTGCGTTGAAGGAAATACATGTAGTTACAAAAGCTTCAAGGTATGACACTTGATGATGATCATAAATAAAACATATGGGAAGCTCAGTCTGTATCAGATTACAAAAATGTCTTGGTTAAACAAAGGTTCTTGGATATGATATGGCATTATATTGGCCCTGAATTAGACATAAATCTCTTCTATTTTCTTGTCAGTTTTGCAGATTACTATTGCAATGTAGATTGAAAAGTAAAAATTTAATACAAATGCATTATAAAATTCAAAGAAAATTTCAAATACATATACTGTCATAACTAATACTGGGTATGTTATCAGTGAAAGGAAAATTTTGAAACTTTTATACAACAGACTGTGGCAGGTATAAAAAAAATCTATGAAACAGGTCAACTTGTAATTACTTCTAATTAAACAGTTTAATCTAGAACATAATCACAATGTATATCAGAAGAACATTTTTGGCATAAACAGCACCCATTTTGTCCCAAAGCACAACAATTTACAATTAAAATTAATCATTTTAATGAATTAGAACGACTATGGCACACTCTTTGGTAAAGTACAACAAACTCAATGATATCTGTTATGTAATTAAAAAGTGGAAACAAGTTTCATCCTAACATTAAATATCAGAAAAAAAAGTTTTTCTTGTAATAGTCATGGTCAATATGAGTATACTACACATGCAACGAGCTCCAAAACACACCATCCTTTACATTCTATAGTGAGCAGCAGGCCACCAGCTACAAGAGTCATATATCATGTCTAAAGAGAAGCCTTTCCGGCAGGTCAGCTACATGACAATTGTTCCCGAGTTTGTCTCTGTCTGACCTCAGAAATCAATAAATTAAACATGTTTTATATCATTTGATGCTGATCATGTTGAAGGCAATCACTATGAGCTGATTGTGCAATACCTCCTTCTAACATTGGTAAAATCTGTGGGTTTCTGTGGCTATTAGTCGCTTAGTATTCTACACATAGAGTTGCTTGTGAGTATTTTGAAGTACAGTTTTATTCAAATTTTTCTTTTTTTAATAAATATATATCTCAGCAACCAAAAGACACATTTTTTTGTGATTAGTCAACTTTTAATCAACAATTTTCTCTATTCTTTGACAAAAATTATGTCCATTCATTTCTTTCAGAGTTGCTACAGAAACATAATTTTTATAGGCTTAGATTCCTAATAGTCTGATTCTATCTCAATCTCAGCTTTGATTTTGATGAAGAAAATGTATATAATTACAGTCATGCATTTTTAATGAACTGATACCTCTATACAGATTGTCAAGTACAAAACAATGCCATGGCTCATTCCTATTTTGAACATGTTCCTGTGTAAATGAACTATGTTGTAAATGGAGCAAATTAAATTGTGCACTGACAGCTAGGAAAACTATGGTAAACCTCGTTTTTGTCAAGCTTCAGTAGGGGATAGTTGGCATTGACGTCAAGATTGATGTGGATGATAGCCATCCCATCCTTATTTGCCTTAAAAGTTTGCCCGAGATGAAAATGTTAGCAAGAGACACAGTGCGGGTATTCTCAGTTTTGTTCGTCAGGTATCATCTTTAAGTAAGACTAAGAGACTGCCAATAACCTAAAGCTATGACTAATCTTTGGCCAGCAGTGATTGCTGTTTCTCTTCACACAGGAAAAATGTTGCTCAGCATGCATCAAACAGAAGCCTCAACATGATTTAGCTGTTAATACACACCAAGATGTAGCATCATCAAGAGATTCTGCATCCAACATCATCAGCAATGAAGGTGAAAACATTTCTTTTGAACCCATACAAACACCTTGGCCAAACCTAACAATCATTTCATCTGTAACTGTAACCAACTGTAACCAATCAATACACTAATCTCTTTGTTCTACAACGAATCTTCTTATTTTAGATGCAGCAACATCTCACAAACAATTGTTTCTGATCCCAACAATCCACCCATTGTTGCTGTGGAAAAGAATAATGTCAATGTTGATGCCACTAGCATCACAGGTTAAACAGCAACAACCAAAGCCCCCAGTGCAACACCAAATACATTTTCCTTTTAATTTTTCACACAGGACGTGAGTTTTGACACATCTTGCAATAGCGCCTTCAATGGCAATGGCAATGCTAATGAGGATGATACTAATAATGCTGTTGATTTTGATGATAATGATGGATACAATGTGAACCATATATTTAAGTCCACAACTTTCTCAAAACAGACCATAGACAACAGCACATCACCTACAGTTAAAGATTTAAAGTCGCTGTGAATTTTACAAATGCTTAAAAAGTCTCTGAATGCCCCTTTTAACTGACTGAAAGCACCCATTTCATCAAAGCAAATCATTTGCATCCCAGGAAGGGATCAAAATCAAATGCCAACAAAAGGCCAGCATCCTGTGCTTGAAAAAATAACATTGCCAAGAAAGCAATCCACACAAGTGTGGACACCTACCAGAGGAAAATGTAGACATTTAACAAAATTTCAAATCATGCAGCTGGAAGTACAGAGGAGGCTATTGATACTCTCTTAGTATCAGAGCTGAGAAGAGTACCCCTTAAAAGAAAACGGAATTAAAAAAAAAATATCAGGCTAAAGGGTTTTGACTAATATTTAAAAAACAAAACAAAAACAAACCTTAATCATTAAAGAGTTATTGGAACAGCAGCATTTTTACCAAATGTGTGTTACATTTATCATAAAACTTTATCGCTTTCGACTAGGCATGCTGGGAGAACCAGGCACTGAAAACAGCCAGGAACCTATAAAAAAAAAACTCCAGAGGAGCTATGGTATTCGATATGAGCCTGAAAGACTGAACTTGATTTTAAAGTCTCATCTTCTTCAGTTTGCCCCTGACTTCAGCACCAGCAAGTCAATTCAAAGAAGAAAAGAATAACCAAGATTCCTGGAATAAGTCTACCTGACCTTTGAACTTTCATAAGATAAGTAATAATGATTCAATCATACTTTGGCAAATATTCATTTTAAACTTAATTGCAACGTTTTCTTTCTGAACTGTGCATACCTAATTCAAAGACACTATCAAAGTTGTGACTATTTGAGTACACCATCATGAACAACCACAGACCAAGTTTTCTACAACAGCTAAACCTGCTAAGAAAATGCTGTTTCCACTCATTCTTGGAAATACATAGATGAACGGATAAGAATTTTTGTGAGAGGCATTGTAAAGTTCTAGGAAACAATACAATTAATTTTTTTCAAGTTGGATCACTTGAAACGTCTTAAGTTAAAAATTTATTTGGAACATTAATTTTAAATTCACTTATATGATCTTTTATGTCTCAATTTAACCATGCATATTCTTGATGCCAATAAACATGAACACTTTTATTTTGAAACACAGTTGGACTTTTACATTATTTTGTGTTATACGAAGAGTAAAGTGCCATTTAAACTAGCTAGTCCAGAGCCCTATATTAAGACATCATTATGGCTAGATCGCTGTAGGTATCGGAAAGGAAAAATAATCTTTCGTGATCCCATTTAGATAAGACACACATGGTGGCACTCATCCCCAGCCTGGCTCAACTAAAAATGCCTCTTTTAGAGTGCCGTGACTATGGCTATGCATGGGTTGAATAATTGCAAAAATATAAAATTATATAAATTTAATCCTCAAATACTTGCTTCCTTCTCAACTTTTAAAAAAAAAAATTTACATGATATATTAATAATTATAATAAAACAGTTTAAGTACACAATCAAATAAGACAATTGTCTAGTCTTAGATAGAAGCTTTGCGAAAAAAAGGCACCATACAAATAATTTTAATTGTAGCAGATACAGCATTCTGACACATATTCCAGCAAAAGAGAAAGTTCTTTGTTCTAAATAATAAAGATATCCTCACTCTTTTGACTTTCCTCCTGTCCATCTATCCTCTTTGCCTCTCTCTTTTAAACTTGTACCTTGTTCTCTTTTTTATAATCACATCCTTTTCACAGCTCTCCATTTCGATAGAACTTTTGTCATTTCTGTTGCCTGAGGAAGCTTGCTACCATCATACCATAATAGCTTGGATGATGGTTCACAAGTAAACGCTGTTTCCAAGTGTGAAGCCCTCCAGCCTGTTCCATGAAAATAAGCAATTTTTTTTTTTCAACACAAAGTCAAGTCATGATGCACTCAGTACAAAATAGATCTTAACAGGACAGTTTTACGATGAGATAATAGTGGAATATTCTAGAAAAAGAATTTCCTTCAGTTTCCACAACTAAAAGAAATGAAACATTCTATCAGTTATATAATTATTTATTATGACTAAAATACATTAAAAAACATAAAATTCCAATTCTGGCCGGAATCAGAGGGTATTTAGTGGAGTCTGCAGGTTTCCGACTCTTTAAGTTTAAATCAAACATGTTTTATTAGACTGCAAATCTGCATGAACTACTTGTAAAAAATTCATAATTTAACTCAAAAAGTTTGTTATCTGCAAAAATTTTATTTCAGAGGAGATCACTGTGGTAGCATAGCTGAACTCATTTTTATTTATGATAAAAAAAATATCATGTGACAACATATAAATCAGGAACATCAATACTAAAATAAACATATTGGAATGTTGACTCATGTTCAAATTTGACATTATTCTATTTATCAGACCCAATTTTGATGAAGTACAGACAAAAAAAAAATCTTTTTATTGTCTTCATTAAACGAAGCCAATTTTACAAAAGAGCAATACTAGCTATTTTTCCTTAGTTATGTAAAGCCCACCAGAAGTGACAATGTATAAGCAGGTGGGATCAGGTGGTGTTTTACATATGTGGAAAATGTTATTGAATGGAAGTAAGGGGACTGGAGTAAACATATGCGGATGGTATTAGCAGGATTAAGTTTAAATTCACCCTTATGTAAAACTGTTCTTTTATAAATGTTCACAGAAGTAAAGTCCAAATAATAATAAGAGAAAGAGTTTTTTTTTAAATGGATCACATGGCGGCTCACATTTCACATGCAACTTGAAAACTTTTTTCTTAAGTCTCATATACAGATATTTATAATGTCATTATAATTATTATTATCACAAATCATCATCATCATCATCATTATTATTATTATTATTATTATTGTTATTATTATTATTATTATTCATAATAACTTTATTGCTACGATAATATTTTTTTTCATCATTATTATTGTTATTATTCAACACCCACTCACCTCCATCAACCCATGGAGTGTAACAAGACCAGTGAAGCCACATGACAAAGCCTTATCCACAACGCTGGCTGCCTTCACTGTCAGAAATTCTCCGTTTAAAGATGTTACCCAGCTGCTGCATGCCTACTTGACAGAAAAATTGTGAAAAAATAGTAAGGTTTGTAAATGTTTATCAGGTCAAAGGTTAGAAATGCTTTACATCTATTGAATAAAAATCATTTTGAAAATTGAGAACACCTCATTCTTTTTTTCCCTTAAGTAAATACTATTGGCATATAAATATTAACAAAAACATTTGCTATTTCAGCCCCAATCTAGATATATTGACATTTTAATTTGCCTGAGTTTTTCTAAATATTTTGCAACTAACCATCAAAATTTAGATGTTGGAAATTTTGTTACAATGGTAGAGTTGCATTTGAAAGCAAATTCTTTACCTCAATAATATTTTTGAAGTTCAAAATAAATTTTGCATCTCTTGAGAGAACTGTGAAATTTTATGCAACATTCATTATTCTCCAGGAGAAGTGCAACTCTCTAAACACAATAACAAAGACTATAAAAGTAGTAGCACAAATATTAAACTCACTCATATTGCGTACGACATCATTAACATCACTTTAAACCTTTAAAATGTACACAGAAAAAAACTTATCATCAAAACTAAGGCCTTTTCATGGATAGATGTTTTAACAATCTTTGTTTTGATCACTTGATCTTCTAATACTATAAAACTCTGTGACTCACTTAAAACGTCCATTGAAATTTCCAATACACAACTATAATTTCAGTTCACTCTGATTAAAAAGCAAACCTGCTACTTGTGCCTAGCTTCTTGTAATTTTCCCCAACCAAATTTCTAATGCAAAGAGTATATGATACAACACAAGAGCCTGATGATGAAATCGACCTTGACAGACATTGTTAAATTTTTTTTCGTATTTTTCAATATCTTGTTAACTTTATTCTTATTTCTTACATTGCAGAATAATTAGCACACTGAAAATACTTATGAGCAAAAAATAAACAATAAAATAACCAGGGCTGTAATTACGATTTAATAGCTATCGATTACCTCAAATCATTCATGTAGCACCAGAGATTCTGTTCTAAAGTTATCACTTTAAACCTACTATTAAGCACTTCGTGACATATAACGTATGACACACATCCCATTTTTCGTGACAAGATGCCTTGACCACGTACATTGTATATCCTCGAATCAGCCGTAGATGTGTTTTTACTGTGTAAAAGATATACTGAATGGAAAGTAATTTAAAATTAGATTCCATAATTGAATTGAGTGATGTTGAAAATATATGAATCATACTACTCTTAAAACCATGGCGATTGAAAATACTTCTGTCACGACGAGGTAAACTATTGGAAAACCCATGGATCTAAAAAATTATAAATTTACGCCTCATTTACAGTGTTAACTTAAAAAACTTTAAAAGACGAGGTAAAATCTAGTAATAAGAAAACCTGTCATTTGTTGCTCAAATGCTAGGGATTAAATTTTCCACAGCTATATTTAAATTGGAACCAAAATACTGACCTTATCAAATGGCTCTGATGTATTTGAATAACCATATGGCCCTGATGCCAGATGAGTGTGAGCTAAATCACCACTAATAATGATGACAACACGCTTTGGGGATCTCTCTAGAATCTCATACAATGAAGCCCCTAAAAAAGAGCAATTTTTATGCAATATGCATTAAAAACACAAAAGTTAAGTTATTAAAATGCCTATACAAAATATAGAAAGGAAAATTGTAAAAAAAAAAGTTCCAATTTCCAAATTTTATCATCTTTTTTTCTTGTTCTAGGTACAATCAACAAGAATGAATATTGCTTTGGATTTTTTAGAACTTTGGAAAAATGAAATATTCTTAATCATCAAACTATATATTACTTTAATGATTGCGATAAAGGCGACACAAAGAGAAATTTTCACATATTGGGTTTTAATTATTCAATTGCATTGGCCCTTCAAAGGGTGTGAAACAATTTCAAAACTAGCTTTTGTATGGACATCCTGAGCTAATATGTCATTTTAGAGCAAATGCAGAACCCATAGGGTAGAAGATCTTTGTCAACCATAGAATCTGTTTTAAAACATAGGCCTACCTGAAAAAGTGATGCCTTATATAAAATATGTAGCATCCCTTAGTCTATTTCAAAGGTGAAAAAAATTCCCATTTTAATTTAAGAAATCAGTCCATTGAACGTCATTAAAATGAGAGCTTACCCTGCCTATATCAAACACGATATCATGAAAATGATTCTCTGAAGGATGAAGCGGTCAAAACCAAATCTGAGACAATGAAAACTATTTGTGTCATTAAAATGTAGTGCACGTATACATGGACCTAAATTCAAGAGCTCAGGTATCATCTGCACATCCTCTGTATATCTCCGGCTGGGTTGAGACAAGATCATAAATTTGATGTTGCTTGTGTTCAGGCCACGGATGAAATGGACTGGAATAACCTCACCCCATCTGGAAAATAATAGAGAGGAATAAATTTGTTTTGAGTTACAAGACTTCTTTTCTAATTATGTCAAAATTAAGGTTTATCAAAGCAAGTCCTGACTCTTGAGTGTTTAGCTCATAGGAGGACTGGGTTTTTTTTTTAAATCACTGACACTTCTCTAACTAGATCTAGTACTTGGATTCAAAAAATTGTTTTACAATAAAGAATGATTACTACTTGTACAGCAGTTCAGTATACACTCATAACCTTTGCTAATTTTTGTGTTCATAAAATAAAATATAATCTACGCAAAGAAACATTGCTGGAATTCACCTGCAAAATTTAAATAGATCAAGATAATGGACGCAGTTTTTTTGGTGTACCTGAGTGGAAATGGCTCGCTGCTTTGACCTGGAGGACCAAAACCGCTAAGCCCTGAAACATTTCTGTGATGGAATAAACTGCTTACTACTTTCATTGTCATGTTAGCATCTATGTTTATTGAAGCATTGTAACAGCATGGTGGGCACGCACAGTTATCTGTATCTGCTGTCCCATAAGCTGCTGGATTTAGATAGAAAACGAAATTACGTAAATCTGCAATTCCATGAGGCGTGCTTAGAAGAATCAAGTCTGGATTTAGCTTTGAAATTTCTTCACCGACAGTGATACAGGCTTCATGAATTTGCCACGCTTCTTCCAACGATGTAGAGTTTGTTGTGTTAAAGTGGGTGGGGTCCAATGCTATTCCACCGTGAGGCATCACAAAGTTCCCGATGAGTTTACTACTCACAGAGTAGATTGCAAAGATAAACACGGATGCCGGCCTGATAAACATTTCCTTTCTTCCAAGTTGAGCTCTTGACTCCAGACAGCATACATTTTTTTTAGTACATGTAAATTTTGATGTAGTCTTCCAGCTCTACTCTTTCTAGATCTAGATCTAGCTCTTCGCCGTATCTGGGGGCAGGACTTTCTTTGTTGACACATGACTGTTAAAACCGTAACTTGTTCAGTTTCAATGTTTGTATCAAAATCAAGAATGCTCAGTAAACGCCAAACCGGTGTTATTACTGATTTCGAACATAGTAAACCAAAGTGCATGTTCCCTTTACATTCCTGTAACATGCTTATCGAAATCAATTTCCTTCTGCCAATTTTTTTGAAGCTCAAAATACAATTCTGCCTATCGAGTCAAAGTATTAATTTTGTGATGATTCGGCATCTCAATAATCTAGATTCTAGACATAAAATACAGCTTTAATTGAATAACATTAATTTTGTTCTTCCAAATTGCTCGAGGTGATTTCAGAAAATAGCCACATAGAGGCGAAGAGACGTTTGCGCCTAAGCTTTTATACAATCATGTAATTGTTTGATTCTTTTCTTTTTTATTTCTGATAAATCAAGGCAAAAACAATTCCAACCAAAATCGAAATATGCCATCTTTGCGTACCATATTATCTCCGACAAAACAACAATTTTTGCCCTTGATAACAAATTATGTCTTCAGCTTTTTTTCTTTTTTTTTTTGGTTGTGCCCTGTTTGTCTCGTATCAGTGCTATTAGAGGTAACAAAAGTTTGACCGTAACTATAAGTGCTGCTAGATTAGTATTGTGTACCAAACTACGAAAATCGTGGTTTTGACGGAAATTTGACATATAAAGATGTTTACATTTTTAGAAACTACACTGTGTCTGATTATGTAACAGTTTAAATTTTGTCACTATCTTGAAAAATAAGGAAGTTATGAGAAAGTTGAAACGGAGAAAAACAAATTCAAAGTTTGGCAAAAATTTTTACAGCATTAACAGACATACAACACACAAAACAAACTAAAAAAAAAACACCAGTAGATTAGTATAACCATGCTCTGTGATATTGAAATGAATTTAATTACTTTTGTTCTCAAAGAAATATTTGAAATACAAGCTGAAAAATCCATTCTACGAAAGGGACAATGGTGTCAATTTGCCTCGGCTGGGTTAAGTGTGCGTATAAAAAATAGGCTTATAAATGGTCTTGATATCTATCCTTAAACACACATGATGCAGATATATGCCTCTATTTATGTATATTTACCTATTATCTAGATATCTTGATAGTTCTTATTCTAAACACAAATCAAGATCCAGAAATTAAATCCTTTTGAGATCACATAACCTGAAAGTAAAATCTATATCTATCTGAATCTATTTGAGTCTAGCTGCTGTTAATATTTAGGCCCTAGATCTAGAACTTTCGTCCTCACAGCTTTTTTTAGATTCTTTACTTAGATCTTGCATTTCAGCAAGTAGATCTATTTCAGACGGTTTTAGATCTGCCGCCGCTACATTGTGTGCGTACTTTCAGTTTCATTCCTGCCATCTCTATCAAGCTGTACGTACAGGAAGTAGTTCGCACATTCATTTTTTTTAAAGAAAATAATAATCACATTTTTGCCTTTAATTTTCCAAAAACACTATTATGGAAGAAAACGATATTACCACTCCAATCTTCAGTGCAATTTTCAACTTAACACCAAAAAATTAAAACGTGTCTATGTGGTTTAGAAATACTCGGTCAGATGATCCTCAATTTTCGCCTACCTACACAATATATCGATGCTTTATAATATAATCCATTAAATGGATTTAAAAAAATCCATTTAAAATATATATCATCATGAAAGCCTTGTAATTTTCTTTCAATTCCTTTTTACATTTCCACTTATGCATATATTATGTATTTGCGTGATCGTGTGTGTGCATTAAAAAAAAAAAAAGAGGGGGGGGGGGTTGCGTGCTTGTGAGTGTGAGCTGATAAAAGGGCAAATGGGCTATATCATACTTCATATGCAACAATACAAAATAAGCAAAAATGTCTTGGTAAAAAAAATTCAATAAAAAATGAAAAGCATGGCTCACATATGAAAGTGTTGCTACCCAATTATCAATCCCCAACTCCTGTAGTAAGTTGTTAATTTTCAACGAGTGCTTCCTTTCTCACCTCGCTTCTTCTTGCGGATTTGGTGGGTAGTGGGAGCTAAGCCTCTCGAGAGGATGTTTTGGTTGTTGGGGCTGCAGTGACAGAGGAGCCATTGTGTCTCTGTACCGTCTCTGTACCGTGCTTCTCAGCCACAAACTCGCGGAGCTCATTGTAAAGTTACGAAGCTTCTCAGCCACAAACTCGCGGATCTCATTGTAAAGTTACGAAGCTTCTCAGCCACAAACTCGCGGAGCTCATTGTAAAGTTACGAAGCTTCTCAGCCACAAACTCCCGGAGCTCATTGTAAAGTTACGAAGCTTCCCAGCCACAAACTCGCGGAGCTCATTGTAAAGTTACGAAGCTTCTCAGCCACAAACTCGCGGATCTCATTGTAAAGTTTCGAAGCTTCTCAGCCACAAACTCGCGGATCTCATTGTAAAGTTACGAAGCTTCTCAGCCACAAACTCGCGGATCTCATTGTAAAGTTACGAAGCTTCTCAGCCACAAACTCGCGGATCTCATTGTAAAGTTACGAAGCTTCTCAGCCACAAACTCGCGGATCTCATTGTAAAGTTACGAAGCTTCTCAGCCACAAACTCGCGGATCTCATTGTAAAGTTTCGAAGCTTCTCAGCCACAAACTCGCGGAGCTCATTGCAAAGTTACGAAGCTTCTCAGCCACAAACTCGCGGAGCTCATTGTAAAGTTACGAAGCTTCTCAGCCACAAACTCGCGGATCTCATTGTAAAGTTACCAAGCTTCCCAGCCACAAACTCGCGGAGCTCATTGTAAAGTCACGAAGCTTCTCAGCCACAAACTCGCGGAGCTCATTGTAAAGTTTCGAAGCTTCTCAGCCACAAACTCGCGGATCTCATTGTAAAGTTTCGAAGCTTCTCAGCCACAAACTCGCGGATCTCATTGTAAAGTTACGAAGTTTCTCAGCCACAAACTCGCGGATCTCATTGTAAAGTTTCGAAGCTTCTCAGCCACAAACTCGCGGATCTCATTGTAAAGTTACGAAGCTTCTCAGCCACAAACTCGCGGATCTCATTGTAAAGTTACGAAGTTTCTCAGCCACAAACTCGCGGATCTCATTGTAAAGTTACGAAGCTTCTCAGCCACAAACTCGCGGATCTCATTGTAAAGTTACGAAGCTTCTCAGCCACAAACTCGCGGATCTCATTGTAAAGTTACGAAGCTTCTCAGCCACAAACTCGCGGATCTCATTGTAAAGTTACGAAGCTTCTCAGCCACAAACTCGCGGATCTCATTGTAAAGTTACCAAGATTCCCAGCCACAAACTCGCGGAGCTCATTGTAAAGTCACGAAGCTTCTCAGCCACAAACTCGCGGAGCTCATTGTAAAGTTTCGAAGCTTCTCAGCCACAAACTTGCGGATCTCATTGTAAAGTTACCAAGCTTCTCAGCCACAAACTCGCGGATCTCATTGTAAAGTTACCAAGCTTCTCAGCCACAAACTCGCGGAGCTCATTGTAAAGTTACGAAGCTTCTCAGCCACAAACTCGCGGATCTCATTGTAAAGTTTCGAAGCTTCTCAGCCACAAACTCGCGGATCTCATTGTAAAGTTACGAAGTTTCTCAGCCACAAACTCGCGGATCTCATTGTAAAGTTTCGAAGCTTCTCAGCCACAAACTCGCGGATCTCATTGTAAAGTTACCAAGCTTCTCAGCCACAAACTCGCGGATCTCATTGTAAAGTTACCAAGCTTCTCAGCCACAAACTCGCGGATCTAATTGTAAAGTTACGAAGCTTCTCAGCTACAAACTCGCGGATCTCATTGTAAAGTTTCGAAGCTTCTCAGCACAAACTCGCGGATCTCATTGTAAAGTTACGAAGCTTCCCAGCCACAAACTCGCGGATCTCATTGTAAAGTTACAAAGCTTCCCAGCCACAAAGTCGCGGATCTCATTGTAAAGTTACAAAGCTTCTCAGCCACAAACTCGCGGAGCTCATTGTAAAGTTACGAAGCTTCTCAGCCACAAACTCGCGGATCTCATTGTAAAGTTACGACTGCCACTTGGTGTCGAGACATAGTGGTTGTATTCTCTTTGGTAGTGTGGTTGGTAAGGACAAGGTGACTTCATTATAGCTGCTGAACCTTTCACTCATTATTGTCTGAAAATAGCTGTGGGCCCACTCTGCCATCTTTGTAGAATGTGAAATGGTGATACTTCTTAATCTCATCCAGCCTTTTGTAGAATCTGCCGAGACGGGCGGTCCAATCGTACATAGGGACAATTAACGTCCCTGTCTCGTTACCACACAACAGTGCAATGTTTATCAGAGAGGATTAATTGAATAAATTGTTTGCAAACACGTATAACTATAAGCAAATGTCTATACATGCAAGTCACACCTCTAAGCAATATTTCAAGTCAGATTTTACTTTAAAAAGTTAAATTCTAAGAACTGTTCTAGAGACATTTCATAAACGCTTTGAAATTCCTAAGAGACATACATCTTATATTCTGTAAAATGATGTTCAAACACCTGTTATCATGAGGTAAAAGCTTATCGAGGTGTTGAAGACATTTGTTTCTCATGAGTGCTAAGTCACCACACCAGAGAGATTCGAGAACGTTATTTTTGTTTGTAACATGTTGGGTTCTTTGTAGAATAGTTGAAAGTTGTGCTTATTACCTTTGTATATTCTTTTCAAGAAAATTTCTTTAAATTCTATCCTTGTAGCTGGCTTTGAAGAAGATTTTGTCTTCATGATGTTTTAGAACTCGAAGAATATTGTTTGAGAATAATTATTGGCTGTTCGTTACTCTGTCTGTCTGTCTGTCTGTCTGTCTGTCTCTCTCTCTCTCTCTCTCTCTCTCTCTCTCTCTCTCTCTCTCTCTCTCTCTCTCTCTCTCTCTCTCCTGGAATTTCAGAACCTTAACTCTTTCCGTTAGCTTCGACGGACGCTCCATTGATATGGGAGGTCAAGGTCAGTTTATCAACTAACGCTAAGTTCAAAGTCTTCTTAAAAAAAAAAACAACGACAAAAAACAAAAACAAACAAAGCACGTCCCCCTCCCCCCCTCCCTCCTCTTTCAAACCGCGTTTGCGGTTTAACTCTTCTATATCTGGTCATTTTCACGAATTTCTTTCATGATTCGAATTATTTTAATGTTTCAAACTTCTCATGCAAGCAAAAACAGTTCCAGCCAACCTGTTCCCATGATCTATACCATTGCAGTAAAAAAAAATATCTGTTCGGCCATCAACAACCCCTCCTATCACTGGACATCAACCATGTAAGCAATGAAGAACGGGCGTTCCTCCCCCTCCTTCTCAGTCCTGACATTCCCGTAGGTCAACACCAGACTTCCGTTGTTTCCCACTCCTGCACCTTTAACCTTTTCAACCATTAAACTGCTGCTCTCCTACTTCACACTTTCTCTCTACGTCCACCGATCAGCGTTTTCTCATTCCATACCAAAATTGGTCTCTTCCTACTTATGTTCAACCATTAAACTGCTGCTCTCCTACTTCACACTTTCTCTCTACGTCCACCGATCAGGGTTTTCTCATTCCATATCAAAATTGGTCTCTTCCTACTTATGTTCAACCATTAAACTGCTGCTCCCTTACCTCACACTTTCTCTCTACGTCCACCGATCAGGGTTTTCTCATTCCATATCAAAATTGGTCTCTTCCTACTTATGTTCAACCATTAAACTGCTGCTCCTCTACTTCACACTTTCTCTCTACGTCCACCGATCATGGTTTTCTCATTCCGTATCGAAATTGGTCTCTTTCTTCTTATGTTTATAATTATATTGTTCGAGAATCCTCCGGTAGGGCTACTGCAAGTAATTTAGCAATTATGAAGCGCACAAAAAAGAATCTTTTCTATCACCATAATACCTACAAAGCTGGTTGTTTTTTTTTCTTTTTAATTTATTGTTGCAGGCAAATATTTGCAAATGGTTTAAAATAATAAAAAGGAGATTTAACAAGAAAAGAAGAAAAATTAAATCACATTTCCAATATCACGGGGCACAAAAAAAAAAAAATGTAGTGAATATACTTGTTGCCTCATAAATTTGGTCGAATGTCTTAGGTTAAGACAAACTGTAAAAATATACATAGATGGTAGACAGTTCAATGAAAGTTTAAATATATGATTATTGCTTTGATAAACGTCGCCAAATAACCTTGGTCTGACTAACTTGAACCAAATTGCAAGAATAAATTTCTATATTTTCCTTTGTCTATTTACCGAAAAACAAATCTAGATAAAGAAAAGGCTACAGTAACTGTCTGTAGATAATGAAAAGGCTACTGCATGTAAATAAAGAAAAGACTAATACCTCTACATAAACGAAAGGCTACTGTCTGCTGAAGTGAAAAACTAAGTTATTTACACATTGTAGAAGCATGGTAACATGAAGAAGCTTTGACCAAATTTATGAGGCAATAAGTATATTCACTACTTATTTTTGGAATCCTAATGTGCAAGACAAGTTGATTGGAATGTGCTAATTAAACTATTTTATTCTAGGTTTTACAAAACAAGCCTGCCACAAGACCATATTTCTACCGTCACCGTTTTGCTTTATTTAGTTTATTGTCACATATTCAATTTTAGATTCGCTAAAACTCTTTGATTTACATCCAAACAATTCCATTGATTCTTATCCAACTTTTCTCAACCTTTACCTGTTTAATGCTCATTTGTCTTGTTCAATATCTACCACCTCTGTGCAACTTTATGTGTCTTCGTATTGATCATTCCCTGAATCTTTCAACAGATACATACTGATCTAATTTGCTAGAGAGTGTACTGTCAAACACATCTGGTGCTGTCGTAGAATCCAGACTTGAGGTTTGTCTAGTGTGACGTTGAGGGAAGGTTTGCGTTTCAAATAATTTATGTGGTACTAGCCCCTGCATCTGATTGGTTAAGTCATCCTCAAACGTATCCCAAATCCACTAACACTTACTGTATCAATGATCAAGGTAACCCGCTTTTATCTGAATTGGGAACGAGACGAAATCCACAGTTCACTAAAGTTCTCACACACACACACTGTATCTTCAATAGAAACAGAAGGCTCGAAACACCAGGATATTAAAGTAAGTAACTAAATGGAGATTTTGTGTATAAATGCCCATTCAAGTACTCTCAATAAAAAGTATGTACGTTCTACGATTTAGAATCACCTCTAGCTAATATATAAGATTAAGTAACCAGAAATCAAGTTCACCTTCAACTTACAAAAAACCCAACATATTTTGGCGCGTTAAAATGAGCTTTGCAGCAACATGCCTAGAATTGTTTCTTAGTGAGAGATTTAACTGTGTTTCTAGCATTAGAAGGTGATCGGTTTGCCCATTCTGAAAAAGAAGAGAAGCTTCAATTTGTTTTCTCGATAAAGCTACCTTTTTCTACTTCTTTAAGATCAAGAAGATGATAGAATATTACCGTGTTCAGTAAAAAGTCTTCAGAATAATCGCCAGCTATCGTGAGAATAGAATGATTACAATTCCAAAAAAAAAAAAAAAACAACAAAAAAACAAACTGAGGAGATGTAATTCTTAACTGTTTTTTAGAGTCAATAGGTATCAGAACCATATAATTATATTGGCAATCGGAGATCTGATAATTTTCACATGAAACCAAAACAGGATCGGTTTAAGTCACGATAAACATCAATTTATTTTTCTAGCAGAATGGTGAGATTTTTGACCAGCCAAGGTTGCCATCACTTTATTTTGGAGCTAAACCAAAACACCAAGTTGACTTCCATAAAATGACTTCCATAAAATGAAAAGCAAAACAAAACGAGCATTACTTGTAGCATAAAGGAACAGCCAACTGAAACGACAATCATTTCTTTTTACGCTATTCATTCAATAAGAAAACAAAATTATAGAAAACGCATACCTTTAGTCATCGAGGATAACATAGTTCTTACTACTGCAATAGCAAAGCTTTAAAACCTTTCCCTATTTTTTTTAGTGTTCAACATGTTATAGCTCTTTTCATAGTAACTCTCGAAACAAAAATGTAGTTCTATTTGATTTTTAAATCGAAGTATTTTCAAGTGGGAGATCATGAACTTTTTATTACTTCCTCAGCTCTTTTTTTTTTGCAATGAAAACAATGAATTAAAAAAAAAAGAAAGAAAAGGAAGAAAAAAAAGAAAAGAAAAAAAAGTAAATTTTTTCAGTCGAAGTGTTTTCTTCTGGCAGATCTAAAAACTTAAAGCTCTCAGTTTGGATCAGGCATGATGATCCTGCATATTGCCATTGCGACTCTGCTGGCTGGTAACGGCTTGAATGCTATTGTGTACAGTGAGTAAAGACGGGTTGATCTCTCTCTACATCTCCTTAAAGTATAAATTATACTTAAGTGTAGATTACATAGAACGTAGCAGCCATATAAGACGGGAAAATCAAAAATAAGTTTTGTTTTAATAATATCTGTTAAGATAAGTTACTGTTGTGATATTGAGAATCCAATAAACTAACAGGTAATACCATTATGCTGGTGTTTTTGTCCTATTTGTTTCTTTAATGACATGTTGAAAATCATCTATTTGCTTATAAACTTGATATCTTGTTCTGTGATACAATCTCGGTCATTAATTCAGGATTTTATGATTTAAAAAACCATCCCAACGCTGACAGTCGTTACTATCCCATCTTGGCATCATTGTGTACTATTCTACCTTTTCACAACGATTTTCTTCATCCCTTTCTTTTTTATTTTTCATTCATTACTTTCGCCCTTTTTTTCTATTTCTCTTTGTTTGATTCAGTTTGGGGAATTCAAACTTTTATCTCACTCTCGTTCCAACTAAATTTTCTACATTAATTTTTTATCTTTAACACCTGATCCTTCATGACTTTGACTGTTCTTAACTTCCTGGTTTATTCACTTTGTGCCCTTTTAAGTTTCTCTCATCCTTCTGTCAGTCAACTTCTCGCCCATACACCACCAAATATATGAATACCACAATAACAAACACTTCATTTCGCCCCCCTCCCCGCCCCTCATGTTCCCTCCGAGCTCAGGAGAAGACCAGGTCGCATGTTCCCCTGGCTGGGTGGAAGTCACCCAACACGAGTTACAGGGCTCAAAGACGTGTATTAAACTTCAGCATGTCAAGCAATGTTGGGCGGACGCAAGAACTGCCTGTCAGAGGGATGGTGGGGATCTGGTGAAAATACTCACCAGGACTATGAATGACGAGATTATGTGTAAGAGGGACTAAATCTCGCCGCTATGGCAGAGAAGGAGGAAGCCAAAAATATTTGGAAACCTATGAACGAGGGTGTCATGGAAATGAAGGACTTGGCCTTATATATCTCTGTCTCTGTCTGTCTGTCTGTCTGTCTGTCTGTCTGTCTGTCTCTCTCTGTCTCTGTCTCTGTCTCTGTCTCTCTCTTTCTCTTTCTCTGTCTCTGTCTCTGTCTCTCTCTCTGTCTCTCTCTCTCTCTCTCTCTCTATCTCTCTCTCTGTATATATATATATATATATATATATATATATATATATATGTGTGTGTGTAAGAATTAATCTCATATATTATAGAGTGAGTAAGACAAAATATATATAGCAACTTATGAATGAGGATATTGAAATGGACGAAATACTAAATCTTTTTTTATTTAAGAGGGAAGAAGCCACAAAATTAAATACTAGTGTTGTTGTTGTTGTTGTAGTTGTTGTTGTTGTTGTTGTTGTTGTTGTTGTTGTTGTTGTTGTTATACAATATCGTTTTGCTCTCTTTTTATCATGTCTTTAACGTTAAGCTTATATTTCCAGCATACGCAATTCTGAAAACTTTTCTCCGAAACTCTAAATTGTTTGTTTAGGTTATGTTCGTGAATCGAAACATATATTTTTTCGTATGAACTTCCACATTATTCTTGGGATCCCTTTATCTTCAGATCAAGTGTCTCTCTATGAAGGAGAGTCTTTTTGGTTTGGTTTAAGAGGTAAAATGAATGCACAGTACACCTGGCATTGGTTGGATGAGTATGAGGAGGTAAAATTATAATGGTCAGCCCGTTTAGGAAAACCCAAATTTATTTATAGATGATTTTAAATACTTTTCATCGTGTAGGTTTACATAAATACATAGCAATGAGTTGCCGCCCATCAGTGCATCTTTAGTCCTAACCTTCTAATAAGCGTTTGATAGAATCTTGAGACATCGAAACTAGAGAATAAGAGAAGTTAACTAATTTTGTAAGACCCAAAAATATTTACAGATTGCATTTACACATTCTCAAATAAATGACTGTGCGGCTAAGAATCCCAGCAAGACTGTGCACTTTCGTGCGCTTAAACAAGGAAATACACAACTTTATAATAAGCGTTTAAACGGATCTAAAAAAATATTCGAAAAATACAGAATTAGTCAATTTTTTTATTAGCTGATTTCCCAGAATGCATTACGAGATGTTTTGACGATTTATATACCTCTTTACTGCATTCTTTGCAACTTGAAACCTCATGGTGGATAAAATTTCTGTCTTATAGAATTACGATTCTTAAAACGCATTGAAAAATAAAAGATTTCTTGCCTTTCACTCCATTTTTCATTTTCCTAATTCTCATATCTAGTGTTGCATAACATGGCAAACTTTGTTAAAAAAAGAGAGAGTTTTGCCTCAGCTATAAATTAATTAAAACCTATGATTATCATTATCCCAATTTGATTTCAACATTTTCACTGTTTTCGAAAAATAATGAGAGCGAAGATGTAAGGTAAGATATAGACTGAGCGAATTCTGATTCGAACAAATGATGAAAAAAAATGTTAGGAAAAATATATCTTTTTTTTTTCAAATTTGTACCTTGTTAGATGTAAAAAAAAAAAAGCGATTTATTTCTCTGAATGAGTCTTTCAATTCATTTGAAATATGTTTGTGGTGGTTGTTTGCTGGTAGTCCACAGTTCTTGGACTTGGAGAGAAGGGGCCCGAATGCTGACTCCAGGATTGTTTTTTTTTTTTTTTTGGTAAAAAAACCACAACTATGCCATTACAGCATAGCCTTTTCGATGGGAACGGCTTGTCCAGGAGCTGTCGTAAAGCTGTTTGAATATAATAGTGAAGAGTTGCTATAGCAAAAAAAAAAAAAAACCTAACAAAAAACAAAAACAAAAAAAAAGTGTGGAGATTTTATACATTAATGGTTCTATCCTTAAAAAAATAAGAAGAGGTCCGAAATTCCTATGTAGTAAACAAAAACTGGGAACGTGTGGCGAGATAAATTTCAACAAGTGTTACAGGAGAAAAAAATCCATCTATAAAATACTTTCTCGATTTGATCCTGATGGAAACCATAGGTCGTTCCCATTCATACAGAAAGCAACAAATTGGAAATATGGGATGAGGGAATAGACAGGAAGGGCTAAAGGAAGAAAATCCGTTTCTATAAAGTTTTGATTCTTTCCTCAGTGCAAACAGAACTGATTCAAATTCCCATGGAGCTAATATCAAAATAATGGAAATCTGTGCTGAGATGATTGTCAGAAAGTACTATAGCGAAATTCCGTGTTTGTACATTATATATTCTTGATTTTTCCCTCAGGTGGAACAGAGTTGGTTCCAATTTCCATGGAGCAGACATCAGTTGAGAATCTGCGGTGAGATTAGCAGACAGACGGGGGAGAGAGGCTCATGGAGGTACAGGATTTGCTCGGAGCCAAAAAAATTCATCTGCCAAAGACTTCCCATCAATCAAATCAGTAAGTATATACACACATTTCATGATTATTTCAATTTTTTTTCCCTGCGAACTTCATTGTTTGCACTAATCATTGTCGTATAGATCTAGATAAATATTATAGACGAGTATCCAACATAAAATACCTTTCAAATCTTGACGTAATGATAAACGGTTTAAATTCAAACACATTTCGGTACCTACATGTGTATTTTAAAGCTTGAATTCCAAGCTCTAAGGTCAAATTAAAACGTTGCATGATAAAAAATAAACAAAAAACAAAAACAAGGCGGTTTGGTACGTGCTCAGACATAATGTGTAGTGCTTTTTTTATTTTTAATTGAAATAAAAGAAAAAATATCATTAGCTGCCTACGCTCTAATATAGTTGCATACAAAATTGGAATTGAGTATTTCATGGCACACGTACATTACATTCATCACTAAATATTGCATTTTTTCTCATTTCCTTTTCACCTTGTCAGACGCACGTAGTGAAATTAAAATAAAAATAAAGATGTGGTCAGGAAATAATTCATTAAAAATAGCCCCACTGTTTCTTCTTAGCCTAGTCTCTCAATACAAAATCCACTACCATTAAAACATATCCAAGCCTTGTCCGCTCATAAAACTTTATTATGAGTTTCTTCTTCATCAGTGAATTTAAAATAAAAGAACAAAAAAGAATAAAAGAGAATGTGAATTTTGGTGTATCTCTCTAAGCAGGCAATGAAAACTTTGCGTTAGTATAAATTTTCCCAGAGGTGACAATTTGTATAAAGGTAAGGAAGCGTCTCAAAGACCCATACATACACTTTAAAATAGGCACGGCCTTCTTAACACCATCATGTTATCAGTTCTTAATCTGATGTGCCGAAAGGCATAAAAAATGTTGTGTCCAAAAAAATAATTCAAGAGTAGGAGATAAAGGGGACACACCATCAGTTATAGTCAGGAACAGTCAAATGATTGTCTCCATTGGCTAAAGGGGTAAGAGAATCCCAACCGACTGGGTTCGAATCTAAAGCGATACAAAAATAAAATGTGTAAATAAATAAACAGGTATCAGACAGACCTCTAGGGGTCATGGCCTCTTTGTGGGCCGGCCCCACTGAGGGTTATCAGTTTAGGGTCGAAACTCTTGAAGGTAAAGGAACTCTTTCCTGAAGCCATCCTGCCATCTAGCTCCCGGGCCGGGGAACTCTTTCCTGAAGCCATCCTGCCATCTAGCTCTCGGACCGAGGAACTCTTTCCTGAAGCCATCTTGCCATCTAGCTCCCGGACCGGGGAACTCTTTCCTGAAGCCATCCTACCATCTAGCTCCCGGCCGGGGAACTCTTTCCTGAAGCCATCCTGCCATCCAGCTGCCAGGCCGGGGAACTCTTTCCTGAAGCCATCCTGCCATCTAGCTCCGGGCCGGGGAACTCTTTCCTGACGCCATCCTGCCATCTAGCTCCCGGGCCGGGGAACTCTTTCCTGACGCCATCCTGCCATCTAGCTCTCGGGCCGGGCAACTCTTTCCTGAAGCCATCCTGCCATCTAGCTGCCGGGCCGGGGAACTCTTTCCTGAAGCCATCCTGCCATCTAGCTCCCGGGCCGGGCAACTCTTTCCTGAAGCCATCCTGCCATCTAGCTCCCGGACCGGGGAACTCTTTCCTGAAGCCATCCTGCCATCTAGCTCCCGGACCGGGGAACTCTTTCCTGAAGCCATCCTGCCATCTAGCTCCCGGACCGGGGAACTCTTTCCTGAAGCCATCCTGCCATCTAGCTCCCGGGCCGAGGAACTCTTTCCTGAAGCCATCCTGCCATCTAGCTCCCGGACCGGGGAACTCTTTCCTGAAGCCATCCTGCCATCTAGCTCCCGGGCCGGGGAACTCTTTCCTGAAGCCATCCTGCCATCTAGCTGCCGGGCCGGGGAACTCTTTCCTGAAGCCATCCTGCCATCTAGCTCCCGGGCCGGGGAACTCTTTCCTGAAGCCATCCTGCCATCTAGCTGCCGGGCCGGGGAACTCTTTCCTGAAGCCATCTTGTCATCTAGCTGCCGGGCCGGGGAACTCTTTCCTGAAGCCATCCTGCCATCCAGCTCCCGGGCCGGGGAACTCTTTCCTGATGCCATCCTGCCATCTAGCTCCCGGACCGGTCACTGCCAGACACAAACCTGCTCACAGTTGAGAAATAACAGATAAGACGGTTTTTAAAGAATTTTCAGAAATATCCTCATATTTCCTTTAAATGAAATAACCTTTAGTTTTTTATTCGCAGCAACAGAATTTAAAACTTTCGACATCTGCTCGGACGGCTGGATGAAGCCCCCCAGTCTCAGTAGGAGCTGTGTCAAGATATTTGAGGAAGACCTTGACTGGCAGGCGGCCAGGGACGAGTGCAAGAGACATGGGGCGGACCTGGTTCAGATTAAAGATGCCCGAAAGAACAAATTCATCAAGTGTAAGAATCTTAACTTTTATATTGAGACGTTAACAGTGATGATGATGATGATGATGATGATGATGATGATGATGATGATGATGATGATGATGATGATGATGATGACGACGAAAATAATGATCATAACAATAACAACAACAACAACAACAACAACAGCAACAACAACAACAACAACAATAATAATAATAATAATAATAATAATAATAATAATAATAATAATAATAATAATAATAATAATAATAATAATAATAATAATAATAATAATAATAAAAATAATAATAATAAAATTGAGGGTGAAACCTGCGTACACTTGCTTCTCTATATTTTGCTTTCTAATTCAGTGCTAAGTGTAAGATGATTTTAGCTTAAATAAGCAATGTTTCTTTATCATTGCTTAGATGTTTTTGAATTAATTGACTTAGTCCATGTCGCACTTTCTATCATTTTTAACAACATCAAAAAAAAAAAATCGGCAGGGCATTGCTAAAAACACGAGGCCTTAAACTCAAAAACCCACGGTAGAAGTTGGATCCCGCGAAGAAAGTTCTTTGGATTGCAGGGCGTACAGTCTAATCCCATAGCCATTTTGTCCCCAATCATTTATTTAGTGCACATTTGAAACTTTCCTGAGGAAGCTTCAACAAGCATAAAAAGCACATAGGCTGTGTGTTTGGATAAGATAGATAATACTTTTCTTTTTTTTCTGTTTATGAACCTACATTTTCTCAGATGATTAGCTTTCGAAGGTCTCAATTGTTGCGCAAAGCAGAGAAAGATGCAGATGCTTGTCTTAATGTCACAGGCACCCACTATTGTAATTTCTATAAGAAAAGAGGTTCTGGCTAATACCACCCGACGGATAGGCTAAGACAGTGTTGATTAAACGAAAGCCAACCTTAACACCAGGTCACCCAAACCAAGTTTATATATTAATTGTCAGAAAGGCTTGATAACAACTCTTAAAACACCACATAAAGCTTAAGTACAAGAAACAATAATTATCAAGACGTAAGGGTAACCGATAGGGCATGGTGATAAAGATGTAAGAGTGATCACTAGCCTGTATTGGCGTCAAAAGGCAGCCAAAAGAGTGGACAAGGACATCTCAGAATACACATCAGTACAGCGTTCGTCAGGGCTAGGTTCTTTCCCTGATACTCGTATTCAACATATACACAGAACTCATCTTCAGACAATTGGTGTACCTGGAGAGTACATCTATAGGAGGGAGAAACATTAATAACCTGAGATATGTTGACCTTACAGGATACCAAGTTAGAGAATTTGGTCACAGCAGCAAAAATAGATGGTGAAAAGGCTGGACTAGGTATGAACGTGAAGAAGACCAATGGTTGTTTCAAAACCAGAAGGTGGCAACATCAAAGCAGATATTCACATCGATGACGAAACCCTAGAAAAGGTCAGAACTTTCAAATATTTGGGCCAAACGATAACTCCAGATGGTAAAATTGAAATTGAAATAAAAATTAAAAAAGCAATTGCCAAAAACAGCAAATGTACCACCTACTCACATCAAGAAAAATATCTATGGAACTAAGCCACCGACTGCTGGTACGATATGCCTTCTCTGTGATCCTGGATGGATGCGAACCGTGGACGCTAACAAAACACTACTGGACAAAATAGAAGCATGTGAGGCATGGTTTCTGATTCGTGTGGAAAATCAGTTGGAAACAATGAAAAATGAAGATGTTGTAAAGAATTTAACAACTGACAAAACTCTTCTAAACACAATAAAAGCAAGGAAACTCAATTTTTTTCGGCCACACCAAAGGCCACAAGTCGATTATGAAAATACATCCTAGAAGGCGAGATGGAGGGCGGAGAGGACCAGGAGGCAGGCCATGGACTCAGTGGGGCGACAACATCATGGAGTGGTTAAGGCACAGCTTAGCAGAATGTACGAGACTGGCTAGTCAGAGAGAGGTGTGGCGTCAGATTTCTAGTCAACCCTGGACCAAGGACGGTTCGGAGATTGATTGATTGATTGATTGATTGAAGGGTAACCGAAACTGTATAAGAGTTGTAAAACGGTATCAAATAGTCGCTAACTGAGACTCAAGGACAAAGGGATCAGTCACCAAAAAGAACTGTATTTCAATCAGAAAACCTTCCACCTTTTCTTGCGGCTTCCTCAGTATCCTTAAGTTCAAGTTGCGAAACCTTAACGTTGTTTTACTATAATAGAAGCATGTTGATCCACCATTTTATTCTCTAGTGATCTGAACCTGGCATCCATAACATCTCGACATTTTACTTTCAGACCGGGTGGCCATGCGCGGTGAGCACTCCTACTGGATTGGTTTACAGAAACAATACAGCCACATCTACTTTTGGCATGGAAAATACTTCTCGGTGAGTTTAGTTTCCATCAGGTATAAATTCGCCAAATGAGGAAAACATCTAAACAGGATAGTAAAGTTTTGTACAAAAAGTATTGGAATCTATAGTTATATAATTGATTCAGCTTGTCACTTCGCTCTCCAGCGACCTATCAGCCTGCTATTATTAGCTCTGTCCCAACCTGTCAGACAATGAAATCTTGAGTCTGTATTAATTTTTTTGGCGAGTCGAATATGGGAAGGACACTGTTACAGAAGGCTTTGCGAGGCATAAGCTGACCATACTGTTAAGGCGTGTGATTAACTAGAACGACAAATACTAACACAACATGTAATACTATTACTACAACAACAACAACAACAACAACAACAATAACAACAACAACAACAACAACAACAACTACTACTACTACTACTACTACTACTACTACTACTACTACTACTACTACTACTACTACTACTACTACTACTACTACTACTACTACTACTACTACTACTACTACTACTACTACTACTACTACTACTACTACTACAAAGACTACTACTACTACTACTACTACTACTACTACTACTACTACTACTACTACTACTACTACTACTACTACTACTACTACTACCACTACTACCACTACTACTACTACTACTACTACTACTACTACTACTACTACTACTACTACTACTACTACTACTACTACTACTACTACTACTACTACTACTACTACTACTACTACTACTACTACTACTACTACTACTACTACTACTACTACTACTACTACTACTACTACTACTACTACTACTTATTCTACTTCACGCACCTGTTGCCACACTTTATTTCACGCTAGAAATTTGTTTCATGGCATTAATTAGACCTTTTACGGCCTTTACAGCTACAAAACTCATCACAAGCTTAAATCTCAATATGTTTACAGTTCAAGAATTAATCAGTTATAAAGCTTTTCCCTTCAAGCAAAACGTGGACCATCTCTTCGGGCAGTAAAACTTGAACGCCGATTGATTTTGAAAAGCTTACTTTTTTCTATATGTTTAGTTAAAAAGCTTACTTATTTTTTTAGATCTTTCGACTCATTTTACCAATTTTTACACTTAACGACCAGAAATGATCGCCTATCTTATACGTTTGGTACCTTTTTATTCACGAGTTCCAACAGTTGACGCTAAGCTCAATACAAAATATTATCTAATAGTCTTGACCTGATCATAATCCGAATTATCCTGAGAGCCTAATACTGATATTACGTATCGCAGGAAAACAGTCTAATATTGCTAGGAATGATAACTTTGGTGAAAGGACAGAATCTCGAGGGATTTTAAGATTCGCTCAGAATAGAAAGACTAGAGATGAAAATGTTCATGCCGCGGCACCAAAAGAATATTTTGAGTCAGAGTATATGAATCCAGTAACAAGTTCGATGTGTTTGTTTGGGTGTATTGATGCTTATTAGGCATGTAATTCAATCCGCAGATGTATTTTGATTGGGGTGAAGGTCAACCTAACGGTGATGGAGAAGGAACATGCGCGGCGATGAGTGACACGCTTGCTTGGAAATGGGGGCTGAAAAACTGTTCAGAACAATCCAGGTTCATTTGTGAAAAACGCTCAACGCAACTCTCGCTTCTTCGACAAAATTATGGGACACATGGTAACATTTTCTTGAAATTTTAATTTAATCTACGATATAATAATATTATTATGTGTACAAAATGAATCGATAGAAAAAAGAGCTCTTACAAACCCGTGGCTTTGACAAGATTGGGTTTTAGCTCAATTACCACACAACTGTAAAGAAATGTAGTGGCATTAACGAGGTAATTTAAAAAAAAAAATTCTAAATCCAATGCCAAGAGCAGGATCTAAATTGGATAATAGTCATAACAAACGGACTTGAAACTTTCAAAACTAAAAACAAAGGAGTCTGTGTTTATCATCATCATCACCACCACCACCACCTTCACCACCACCATCATCATCATCATCATCATCATTATTATTATTATTATTATTATTATTATTATTATTATTATTATTATTATTATTATTATTATTATTATTATTATTATTATTATTATTATTATTACTATTACTAGATTTAGTATTAGTATAAGTAATACTACTAGTAGTAGAAGTATTAGTAGTAGAAGTAGCAGCAGCAGCAGCAGCAGCAGCAGCAGCAGTAGTAGTAGTAGTAGTAGTAGTAGTAGTAGTAGTAGTAGTAGTAGTAGTAGTAGTAGTAGTAGTAGTAGTAGTAGCAGTATCAATGGCGGTAGTAGTAGTAGTGGTAGTAGCAGCAGTAGTAGTAGTAGTAGTAGTAGTAGTAGTAGTAGTAGTAGTAGTAGTAGTAGTAGTAGTAGTAGTAGTAGTAGTAGTAGTAGTAGTAGTAGTAGTAGTAGTAGTAGTACTAGTAGCAGTATCATATGCTGTAGTAGTAGTAGTAGTAGTGGTAGTAGTAGCATTAGTAGCAGTAGTAGCAGTAGTAGTAGTAGTAGTAGTAGTAGTAGTAGTAGTAGTAGTAGTAGTAGCAGAAGTGATAGTAGTAGCAGTAGTAGTAGTAGTAGTAGTAGTAGTAGTAGTAGTAGTAGTAGTAGTAGTAGTAGTAGTAGTAGTAGTAGTAGTAGTAGTAGTAGTAGTAGTAGCAGTAGTAGTATTGTAGTCACCACTACTTAGACCAAACACAAATCCTGTCCAGAACATGATTATGCTTTTGAACCATAAACAAAGCCAAAGATATAAATTGTGGAACATAAATATCTCTAGACATCATGATGAACTAAGGTGGATGAAAGCATTCTAAACATTTTATTGAAGTGAAGAGAGCCTAAAACTCCCCTTCACTCTGATAGTGTCTTGTCAAGCCGGATGGGTGAAGAGCTCGACCAGCGGTACTTGCTTCAGAGCGTATCTCCAGCCTCTAACTTGGTTCCATGCCAAGCGCGCCTGTAAAGCGCACGGTGCAGACTTGGTGAAAATTGTGGACCGCAGAATGAACAATCTGATCGCCGGTAAGAATTCTTGACTCTTCTGTGGAATTGTCCTCAAGAGCAAAGTTGTAGTGGGTAAGATTTGTTGATTCTATTATTGATTTATCCTCAAGGAAAAAAAGTCAGAGGTAATAATAAATTTAATTTACAAATGATTTATTTTCAAGACCAAAGTGAAATTGGGAGAGATGTGTTGGATCTTTTATTTAATTAATTTCAAGAAAAAAGTGAGTAAGAATAATAATAATTATATTGATTTAACCAATGATTTAACCTCAAGAGAAAACTCAAAGCGGGTAAGAGTATTAAATGAATCTACCATTGATTTCTCCAGCAGATAAAATCATAATGGGTAAAGATCATTGAACCCTATACTGACTTTTCCCAAACGAACAAACTGATAACGGGTTAGAAATCTTGAATCTACCAAAGATTTATCCTCGGTGTCAATAAAGTATTAACATGGCCTTTTTTCATATAGCTGTTAAACTCGTTTTGCACATTACTCTCACAAAAATAAGGCTAAGCTAAAGCATGGAAGTGTCCAAACTTGGGCGTCCAACTTCCAGATGTTTCACATTATATCCAGCGTTGGTTAATATCAAGTATTATTAATTTTAGCCTAGACTCAAACATCTTAAACGACTACTTAGACTCACTTTGCTGTGTTAACTCAAAATATTTGAATGAATAAAAACTCGACTAATAGATCAGCTCAAGAAAAACTGAACTGCAGATGGCATTAGCCGTCCTTTCACTACTGCTTTTATTATCATTTGTGGTTTTCTAGCTCTTATATGTTTTTGTTAGTATTATTGCTTGTGCTGTTCTTTGTTTAGAGAAACTATCTCTAGATCAACTCCAACCGTACTGGATAGGGATCAATGACTTTTACGAAGAGGGGAGCTTTCATTGGTTGGATGAAGTCGATAAGGTAATGGAATAAATTATCTCATTAATAATAGTATAATTCACATAGGTGACTCCACTCTAGAAGTGTTCTTCATATAGGTGACTTCACTCTAGAAGTATTATTCATAAAGGTGGCTTGACTCTAAAAGTATTATTCATATAGCTGACTTTACTCTAAAAGTATTATTCATATAAGTGACTTTACTCTAGAAATATTATTCATATAGGTAACTTTACTGTAAAAAATTTATTCAGATAGGTGACTTTACCACAAGAGTACCGTAAAATAGATGACTGCACTAAGAAACATCTTTCACACAGGTGATTTCACTACAGAAGTATCTTTCACACGGGTGATTTCACTATAGAAGTATCATTCACAAAGGTGATTTCACTACAGAAGTATCATTCACACAGGTGATTTCACTGCAGAAACATCTTTCACACAGGTGATTTCACAACAGAAACATCTTTCACACACTTGATTTCACTATAGAGGTATCATTCACACCGGTGATTTCACTACAGAAACATCTTTCACACAGGTGATTTCACTACAGAAGTATCATTCACACAGGTGATTTCACTACAGAAACATCTTTCACACAGGTGATTTCACAACAGAAACATCTTTCACACAGGTGATTTCACAACAGAAACATCTTTCACACAGGTGATTTCACTACAGAAGTATCATTCACACAGGTGATTTCACTACAGAAGTATCATTCACACAGGTGATTTCACAACAGAAGTATCATTCACACAGGTGATTTCACTATAGAAGTATCATTCACACAGGTGATTTCACAACAGAAGTATCATTCACACAGATGAATTCACTATAGAAGTATCATTCACACAGGTGATTTCACTATAGAAGTATCATTCACACAGGTGATTTCACTATAGAAGTATCATTCACACAGGTGATTTCACGGTAAGAGTACCATACATATACGCAAGTTTACAACGTCAGTATCATTCACATAGGTGACTTCCCTAAATAAGTATTATTAATAGATGTATTATTCACATTTATGACTACACTACAGAAGAAACATTTACATAAGTGACTTCACTTCAAGAATTTAATTAATTACCTAGCATAGTCATACAGCATTCCACCCCCACCCCTTTCCTCCGCTAACTCACACACATACATACAGGAGTACAGCTACAAGCTATCCTTTCTAAAGTAACGTTGTTTCTTGTTTTTTTTTGATTAATTTCTTCAGCCGAAGTATACCAATTGGAGATTAGCTTTTAAGAGCATTGCAGCTACTGGTCTGGACTGCGCTGCCATCCACCCAGGTCTGAACAACGGAGTGTGGATCACCGAGCTCTGCCAGATATTTACTAAACACCCTTATGTTTGTGAGAAGTTACCCGGTATGTTGGTGGAAGCGTGACGGGACCAAATCAATGTTTTATCCTTTTCTATTAAGTTACACTGGTAAAACATAGCGATTCTCATATAAGGAATGGCGAATGACTTATTTATTTCAATTTTGTTTTAGAAATGCCAGCAATTTTAATGATTTCCTTTCACTTTTTTTTTGTCTTGTCTCGCTCTAAATATTGTTGAAAAAAAGATTTTTTTGTATATTATTTCTATTGTTTTATATAACCATGCCACTTTTTCTTGCTTGTGCTCCAACAGTATAAATAAAAAAAACCAAACTGTCATGAAGACGATCTTTGTGTCTCCAGTATCTCTTTATAACCTGCTCTGTAAGTCTTGCCATCTCCTGATAACTGTCTGATTTATCCCAGTCTATCAGGAATTCTCCTACAGGGGCAATGTGTAGTGGGTGGAGTGAGTAAAAGCAACACTACCGTAATCATACATTCTTCCCATACCTGCTTGACGTCGTGTTTGAAGTTCTATGTTTTTAGTTGTCCCCATGTCCCTCACGCAGTCTCATTCAAATCTGAGCTCATCGGTGCCGCTATGTTACTGTAATGACTTGAGCTGTGAAACGAACATTGGATCTGGATTTAAAAAAATTCTCTTAGTGGAGGGTTAAGCAAGAAACCCTGTTTTAACATACCAATCACATCAAAAGATATATTTACGTGAAAGCTTCCGCAAAGAAAGGATTTATATCCATTTTATAACTATTCCAATTTATTTTATAATCTTTCTTACTGCTCATTACACCACCATAAAATAACAATTCTCTCTGAGAAGAGAAGCATTGTTCACAGGAAATTCAGATAATTAGACCGACAAGATAATACGGGTGTACAAGACTGGGATTTCATTTCACAAAATTAGCTTAACGCAGTAATTCTTTAAATTCAACTTAGTTTGTAATCGAATAAATCTCGTCGGTAATTGCGTGCAGGCCCCACACCGTGTTTGAATCCGAATACCCACGGCTGGTTTGGAGTGAACTGCAAGCACAAGTGTCACTGTGCTGACTCGGTTACGTGCAGCAAATACGACGGTTCCTGCTCTGGGCCGTGCGGTTCTAACCGGTTCGGGCCGGCCTGCCAGTACGGTAAGCTTGTCTAGCAGTCTACTGGGAGAGGAATCCAACACACAAGTGGGGATGCAGGAGGTTGATCGTGTTTTAAGTTTTGTTTCTTAATCTACCCAAGAGGCTAAAGAGAATGATCCAAGGACTAGTAATATTATGTTTATTAAACACTTCTAAAGCACCGGACTATACTTTCTCATTTAATTGTGTTCAGACGTTTTTCATTTCTTTTCTTTTACCCTCTTTTTTTACTTTTCTTTTCACTTTATTATCAAGTAAAGTATTGTAGTGTATATTTAAAAAAAAAAAAGGAAAGAAAAGATAATATGTTTGCCCGATATTTTTGCCAAAAATGAAGCAATTTTATGTAACACCAGCATTGCTTTGTTAGGTCATAGTCAAGTCATAAAGAAAAGAAAAAGAAATCAAATATATAAGGAAGAAAAAAAACCCCAATGTGTTCGCGCATTCCCGCAGCAATGATGAGGTTCCAAGTCCAGCCATCACTGGATTGGTTAAAGGATAAAAACCAGGAAACCTGCAACGATGAAGGAACCGAAACAATCAAGCTAACACTGGATACTCCCGTCTTTGTTAAATCCATACATCTCGTGCTCAAAAATGCAGGTAAGCACACAGATTGCAAATCTTAGACGTCAAAACTACGGGACTAATAAAAGTACACAATAGCAAGTATTTCTCGGTCATTTTCCCTGAAAACTATATCCTAACTATTGCTGAGCATTACCTAAAACTTGAGCTCTTATTGCTCTCGCGATGAGTAAATCATACTGAATGTTTGCGCATAAGAAGCGGGCGAACATTCTGCAACAAAGGCTTGAAAGTAGTAGTAGTAGTAGTAGTAGTAGTAGTAGTTGTAGTAGTAGTAGTAGTAGTAGTAGTAGTAGTAGTAGTAGTAGTAGTAGTAGTAGTAGTAGTAGTAGTAGTAGTAGTAGTAGTAGTAGTAGTAGTAGTAGTAGTAGTAGTAGTAGTAGTAGTAGTAGTAGTAGTAGTAGTAGTAGTAGTAGTAGTAGTAGTAGTAGTAGTAGTAGTAGGAGGAGGAGGAGGAGGAGGAGGAGGAGTAGTTGTAGTAGTAGGAGTAATAGTAGTAGTAGTAGGAGTAGTCGTAGTAGAAGCAGAAGTGGTAGTAGTAGTAGTAGTAGTAGTAGTAGTAGTATTAGTAGTAGTAGTAGTAGTAGTAGTAGTAGTAGTAGTAGTAGTATTAGTAGTGGTAGTAGTAGTAGTAGTAGTAGTAGTAGTAGTAGTAGTAGTAGTAGTAGTAGTAGTAGTAGTAGTAGTAGTAGCAGTAGTAGTTGTAGTAGTAATGTTAGCAATTGTAGTAGTAGCAGTATTAGTAGTAGTAGTAGTAGTAGTAGTAGTAGTAGTAGTAGTAGTAGGAGTAGTAGTAGTAGTAGTAGTAGTAGAAGTAGTAGTTGTAGTAGTAGTAGTAGTAGTAGTAGTAGTAGTAGTAGTAGTAGTAGTAGTAGTAGTAGTAGTAGCAGTAGAAGTAGCAGTAGTAGAAGTAGTAGTAGAGAAGTAGTAGTAGTAGTAGTAGTAGTTGTAGTAGTAGTAGTAGTAGTAGTAGTAGTAGTAGTAGTAGTAGTAGTAGAAGTAGTAGGAGGTTGGGGAGCAGGAGTTTTCACCCAAGTTTTAAAATTGACTCCTAGTTTCATTTATTGAATACTGTGGGACTTTTTTCTGTTACTCATGTGATAATATCATCTTGCCAGATCAACTTCAGAATATCGCAGTGATCATTTCTAAATCACCATATGAGAATCGAAAAGAATGTAACGCTCATGAGAGTGCATCAGCTGTATGCACAACAAACGACGTTGTTCATGAAATCAATCTGGTAGGATCTGGAGTCAAGCATCTTTGTTACTTACGAATATTCGAAGGTTAGTGTCCATAGAATTCTTTTTTTTTTTTGCACTTCAAACAATGTACTTGATTTTTTTCCTTTAAATGATGCGACATATCTAGAAGGTTTCCAACCTCAAGCCATAATAATTAAATCCATCATTTTCACTCAAATTTTTTTTTACAATATTGTCTCTGGTCGAAATTATTTTTATTTAACGTAGATATAAACAATGATTGAGCAGATTGAACAGAAGTCCCTTTAGATTATTTCACAAGGCTTCCTTGCTTTTGAGAAAAACGTTTGTTGTTTTGACAAGTAAACCGAAATATAGCCAAACTGAAGTCGTCATTTCTAGAGGAGTAAAAAAATGTGTGAAAAATGACGAACATAAAGTTAAAGTATTGGAGAAAATTCTATATTTAAGCTTTTATCTTATAAAGATTACAAAAAGGTAATAAACAGAGATATTTATATTTCTCATATCTACTAAGCTTTCAATACGATTATTTAAAGAATGATAGATCTGCTTATCAGCACTAATAGAAAATTCTTTGAAATTTGCCTGTTTTTATCTGTGATACATTGCTAGCTCTTATTTTACTTTCGCTTATTGAAATTACAATATTACCACTCCTGAACAATGAAAACAAAAAACAGCTAGAACATACTAGATTTGAAAATTGGCGAGTCAAAATTTTTACCCTCCACCCCCCCCCCCTTTCCAAGGGAAAAAAAAACTGCTAATCTAGGGCAAAAAAAGATGAAAAGCTATAACAATGATACTTTTTTCCCCACAATCTAAAATATTTATGTATTTATGCCTTCACATTTATCTAAAAACTTTTGATTTAGGCTTATAAAAAAAGTCTCCATTGCCAACTCTTGTTGATGCCTGAAAATTCCAACCTTGATCTAGATCTAGTCTTTACCAGCCTTACAGATTTGTTTCGCGCTCGGTAACCTAAGAATTTTGCCCATCATTAGTTCCCATATAGTTATAGTAGTTACGGAAGTAAAGCACCTACAAGCGTAACGAAGTAAAATCATAAAAAACGGTGAAGATTTGTGTACATAGCTGATGTTAATGCACATGTTACATTAGTTGTAACCGTCATTGCTGTTATTGTTGTTGTTGTTGTTGTTGTTGTTGTTGTTGTTGTTGTTTTATGGTTGTTGTTGTTATTGCTGTTTTATGGTTGTTGTTGTTGGTGGTGTTGTTGTTGTTCTTTTTTTTTTTTTTTTTGCTGCTTTTGTTGGTTCTGTTGTTGTTTTTGTTGCTATTATTATTATTATAATAAAATTATTATTTTTTTCGGTTTTATAGTTTCTTTGTCCCCCGAACTTAATATCGTTCTATCTCTTTTTCTAACTTTTTTTCTATGCTTTCTGTTATCTGACCTACCATGTATAACAAGGCACACGCATGTGTGATTTCTCTTCTCTCTTATAAGGAAACGTTCGTTTCGAAGCAGAAAACAAATCTCAAGCAGACATCGCTTGGTTGAACGATAACATAGGCACCACTTGCAATAATAACATTTCAGATGTTCTGAATGTCACACTGGATAGACCTAGGAAACTAGAATGGGTCAGATTCTTTTTCAACAGATCAGGTATGTCGCTGTACAGAGTCAAAGATTGGGTCAACAATTACGTTGAAAGTTAAACCCTTGCACTATATACTTTTTGCTATTTTATCCCATCTAGGCTGAAGTAAAAGGCTTTAATTTTAAATAGATGTGTTTTATATATATATATATATATATAATATATCAGTTTCTGGAGCATTGATGAAACGCAGCTTTTTTTTCTTTTTAGCGATCTTTGTAACAGACATCAACTATTTTAAAAAAGATCAGAAAGCTAAATTTCATTAAAAGAGGATGTTCTGCGTGTTGCAATAATGTACTATAAAGATTAACACTTTCTGTACCTTTCCTTGTTCTATAATAAGATTCTTCAGAGGACAGATCTATAAATATATCTTCTCATGTGTCGTTATATCACCAGATTCTTCAGAGGACAGATCTATAAAAATACCTTCTCTTGCGTCGTTATATCACCAGATCACCAGAACAGATCTATAAATATATCTTCTCTTGTGTCGTTAAATCACCAGATTCTTCAGAGAACAGATCTATAAATATGTCTTCTCTGGTGTTGTTAAATCACCAGATTCTTCAGAGGAAAGATCTATAACTATACCTTATCTTGCGTCGTTATATCACCAGATAACCAGAACATATCTATAAATATATCTTCTCTGGTGTCAATATATTATCGGATTCTTCTGAATCACCAGAACAGATGTATCAATATATCTTCTCTTGTGTGGTGATATCACCAGATTCTTCAGAGAACAGATCTATAAATATATCTTCTCTGGTGTTGTTATATCACCGGATTCTTCAGAGAACAGATCTATAAATATATTTTCACTTGTGTCGTAATATTACCAGATTATTCAGAGAACTGAATCTATAAATATATCTTCACTTGTGTCGTTATATCAGCAGATTCTTCAGAGAAAAGATCTATAAATATATCTTCTCTTGTGTGGTGATATCACCAGATTCTTCAGAGAACAGATCTATAAATATATCTTCTCTTTTGTCGTAATATCACCAGATTCTTCAGAGAACAGATATATAAATATATCTTCTCTTGTGTCGTAATATCACCAGATTCTTCAGAGAACAGATCTATAAATATATCTTCTCTTGTGTGGTGATATCACCAGATTCTTCAGAGAACAAATCTATAAATATATCTTCTCTTTTGTCGTAATATCACCAGATTCTTCAGAGAACAGATCTATAAATATATCTTCTCTTGTGTGGTGATATCACCAGATTCTTCAGAGAACAGATCTATAAATATATCTTCTCTGGTGTTGTTATATCAGCAGATTCTTCAGAGGACAGATCTATAAATATATCTTCTCATGTGTCGTTATATCACCAGATTTCCAGAACAGACCTATAAATATATCTTCTCTTGTGTCGTTAAATCACCAGATTCTTCAGAGGACAGATGTGTAAAAATACCTTCTCTTGCGTCGTTATATCACCAGATCACCAGAACAGATGTATCAATATATCTTCTCTGGTGTCATTATATTATCGGATTCTTCTGAATCACCAGAACAGATGTATCAATATATCTTCTCTTGTGTGGTGATATCACCAGATTCTTCAGAGAACAGATCTATAAATATATCTTCTCTGGTGTTGTTATATCACCAGATTCTTCAGAGAACAGATCTATAAATATATTTTCTCTTGTGTCGTAATATTACCAGATTTTTCAGAGAACTGAATCTATAAATATATCTTCTCTTGTGTGGTGATATCACCAGATTCTTCAGAGAACAGATCTATAAATATATCTTCTCTTTTGTCGTAATATCACCAGATTCTTCAGAGAACAGATCTATAAATACATCTTCTCTTGTGTCGTAATATCACCAGATTCTTCAGAGAACAGATCTATAAATATATCTTCTCTTGTGTGGTGATATCACCAGATTCTTAAGAGAACAGATCTATAAATATATCTTCTCTTTTGTCGTAATATCACCAGATTCTTCAGAGAACAGATCTATAAATACATCTTCTCTTGTGTCGTAATATCACCAGATTCTTCAGAGAACAGATCTATAAATAGATCTTCTCTTGTGTTGTTCAATCACCAGATTCTTCAGAGAACAGATCTATAAATATATCTTCTCTTGTGTGGTGATATATCGAGACTCTTCAGAGAACAGATCTATAAATATATCTTCTCTGGTGTTGTTATATCACCAGATTCTTCAGAGAACAGATCTATAAATATATCTTCTCTTGTGTCGTTATATCAGCAGATTCTTCAGACAACAGATCTATAAATATATCTTCTCTTGTGTGGTGATATATCCAAACTCTTCAGAGAACAGATCTATAAATATATCTTCTCTTGTGTGGTGATATCACCAGATTCTTCAGAGAACAGATCTATAAATATATCTTCTCTGGTGTTGTTATATCAGCAGATTCTTCAGAGGACAGATCTATAAATATATCTTCTCATGTGTCGTTATATCACCAGATTATTCAGAGAACTGAATCTATAAATATATCTTCTCTTGTGTCGTTAAATCACCAGATTCTTCAGAGGATAGATCTATAAAAATACCTTCTCTTGCGTCGTTATATCACCAGATCACCAGAACAGATCTATAAATATATCTTCTCTGGTGTCATTATATTATCGGATTCTTCTGAATCACCAGAACAGATGTATCAATATATCTTCTCTTGTGTGGTGATATCACCAGATTCTTCAGAGAACAGATCTATAAATATATCTTCTCTTGTGACGTTATATCACCAGATTGTTCAGGTGACAGATTTATAAATATACCATCTCTCATGTCGTTAAATCACCAGATTCTTCAGAGGACAGATCTATAACTATACCTTATCTTGCGTCGTTATATCACCAGATAACCAGAATATATCTATAAATATATCTTCTCTGGTGTCATTATATTATCGGATTCTTCTGAATCACAAGAACAGATGTATCAATATATCTTCTCTTGTGTGGTGATATCACCAGATTCTTCAGAGAACAGATCTATAAATATGTCTTCTCTTGTGTGGTGATATCACCAGATTCTTCAGAGAACAGATCTATAAATATATCTTCTCTTTTGTCGTAATATCACCAAATTCTTCAGAGAACAGATCGATAAATATATCTTCTCTTGTGTCGTAATATCACCAGATTCTTCAGAGAACAGATCTATAAATATATCTTCTCTTGTGTGGTGATATCACCAGATTCTTCAGAGAACAGATCTATAAATATATCTTCTCTTTTGTCGTGATATCACCAGATTCTTCAGAGAACAGATCTAGAAATATATCTTCTCTTGTGTCGTAATATCACCAGATTCTTCAGAGAACAGATCTATAAATATATCTTCTCTTGTGTGGTGATATCACCAGATTCTTCAGAGAACAGATCTATAAATATATCTTCTCTTTTGTCGTAATATCACCAGATTCTTCAGAGAACAGATCTAGAAATATATCTTCTCTTGTGTCGTAATATCACCAGATTCTTCAGAGAACAGATCTATAAATATATCTTCTCTTGTGTCGTTAAATCAGCAGATTCTTCAGAGAATAGATCTATAAATATATCTTCTCTTGTGTGGTGATATCACCAGATTCTTCAGAGAACAGATCTATAAATATATCTTCTCTGGTGTTGTTATATCACCAGATTCTTCAGAGAACAGATCTATAAATATATCTTCTCTTGTGTCGTTATATTAGCAGATTCTTCAGAGAACAGATCTATAAATATATCTTCTCTTGTGTCGTTAAATCACCAGATTCTTCAGAGAATAGATCTATAAATATATCTTCTCTTGTGTGGTGATATCACCAGATTCTTCAGAGAACAGATCTATAAATATATCTTCTCTTGTGACGTTATAACACCAGATTCTTCAGGTGACATATTTATAAATATACCATCTCTCATGTCGTTAAATCACCAGATTCTTCAGGGGACAGATCTATAACTATACATTATCTTGCGTCGTTATATCACCAGATAACCAGAACATATCTATAAATATATCTTCTCTGGTGTCATTATATTATCGGATTCTTCTGAATCACCAGAACAGATGTATCAATATATCTTCTCTTGTGTGGTGATATCACCAAATTCTTCAGAGAACAGATCTATAAATATATCTTCTCTGGTGTTGTTATATCATTAGATTCTTCAAAGAACAGATCTATAAATATATTTTCTCGTGTGTCGTAATATTACCAGATTTTTCAAAGAACTGAATCTATAAATATATCTTCTCTTGTGTGGTGATATCACCAGATTCTTCAGAGAACAGATCTATAAATATATCTTCTCTTGTGTCGTAATATCACCAGATTCTTCAGAGAACAGATCTATAAATATATCTTCTCTTGTGTCGTAATATCACCAGATTCTTCAGAGAACAGATCTATAAATATATCTTCTCTTGTGTGGTGATATCACCAGATTCTTCAGAGAACAGATCTATAAATATATCTTCTCTTTTGTCGTAATATCACCAGATTCTTCAGAGAACAGATCTATAAATATATCTTCTCTTGTGTCGTAATATCACCAGATTCTTCAGAGAACAGATCTATAAATATATCTTCTCTTGTGTCGTTAAATCACCAGATTCTTCAGAGAATAGATCTATAAATATATCTTCTCTTGTGTGGTGATATCACCAGATTCTTCAGAGAACAGATCTATAAATATATCTTCTCTGGTGTTGTTATATCACCAGATTCTTCAGAGAACAGATCTATAAATATATCTTCTCTGGTGTCGTTATATCAGCAGATACTTCAGAGAACAGATCTATAAATATATCTTCTCTGGTGTTGTTATATCAGCAGATTCTTCAGAGGACAGATCTATAAATATATCTTCTCTTGTGTCGTTATATCACTAGATTCTTCAGAGAACAGATCTATAAATATATCTTCTCTTGTGCCGTTAAATTACCAGATTTTTCAGAAACCCTAATATATAAGTATATCTTCTTTTGTGTCGTTAAATCACCAGATTCTTCAGAGAACTGAATCTATAAATATATCTTCTCTTGTGTCGTTAAATCACCAGATTTTTTAGAAAGCAGATTGATCAATATATCTTCTCTTGTGTGGTGATATCACCAGATTCTTCAGAGAACAGATCTATAAATATATCTTCTCTGGTGTTGTTATATCACCAGATTCTTCAGAGAACAGATCTAAAAATATATTTCTTCTCTTGTGTGGTGATATCATCAGATTCTTCAGAGAACAGATCTATAAATATATCTTCTCTTGTGTCGTAATATCACCAGATTCTTCAGAGAATAGATTTATAAATATATCTTCTCTTGTGTCGTTAAATCACCAGATTTTTTAGAAAGCAGATTTATAAATATATCTTCTCTTGTGTCGTTTTATCACTAGATTCTTCAGAGAACAGATCTATAAATATATCTTCTATTGTGTCGTTATATCACCAGATTCTTCAGAAAACTGAATCTATAAATATACCTTCTCTTGTGTCGTTATATCACTAGATTCTTCAGAGAACAGATCTATAAATATATCTTCTCATGTGTCGTTATATCACCAGATTCTTCAGAAAACTGAATCTATAAATATACCTTCTCTTGTGTCGTTATATCACCAGATTCTTCAGAGAACAGATCTATAAATATATCTTCTCTTAAGTCGTTAAATCACCAGATTTTTCAGAAAACTGAATCTATAAATATATCTTCTCTTTTTTCGTAATATCACCAGATTCTTCAGAGAACAGATCTATAAATATATCTTCTCTTGTGTCGTAATATCACCAGATTCTTCAGAGAACAGATCTATAAATATATCTTCTCTTTTGTCGTAATATCACCAGATTCTTCAGAGAACAGATCTATAAATATATCTTCTCTTGTGTCGTAATATCACCAGATTCTTCAGGGAACAGATCTATAAATATATCTTCTCTTGTGTCGTTAAATCACCAGATTCTTCAGAGAATAGATCTATAAATATATCTTCTCTTGTGTGGTGATATCACCAGATTCTTCAGAGAACAGATCTATAAATATATCTTCTCTGGTGTTGTTATATCACCAGATTCTTCAGAGAACAGATCTATAAATATATCTTCTCTTGTGTCGTTATATCAGCAGATACTTCAGAGAACAGATCTATAAATATATCTTCTCTGGTGTTGTTATATCAGCAGATTCTTCAGAGGACAGATCTATAAATATATCTTCTCTTGTGTCGTTATATCACTAGATTCTTCAGAGAACAGATCTATAAATATATCTTCTCTTGTGCCGTTAAATTACCAGATTTTTCAGAAACCCTAATATATAAGTATATCTTCTTTTTTGTCGTTAAATCACCAGATTCTTCAGAGAACTGAATCTATAAATATATCTTCTCTTGTGTCGTTAAATCACCAGATTTTTTAGAAAGCAGATTGATCAATATATCTTCTCCTGTGTGGTGATATCACCAGATTCTTCAGAGAACAGATCTATAAATATATCTTCTCTGGTGTTGTTATATCACCAGATTCTTCAGAGAACAGATCTATAAATATATTTCTTCTCTTGTGTGGTGATATCATCAGATTCTTCAGAGAACAGATCTATAAATATATCTTCTCTTGTGTCGTAATATCACCAGGTTCTTCAGAGAATAGATTTATAAATATATCTTCTCTTGTGTCGTTAAATCACCAGATTTTTTAGAAAGCAGATTTATAAATATATCTTCTCTTGTGTCGTTTTATCACTAGATTCTTCAGAGAACAGATCTATAAATATATCTTCTCTTGTGTCGTTAAATCACCAGATTTTTCAGAAAACTGAATCTATAAATATACCTTCTCTTGTGTCGTTATATCACTAGATTCTTCAGAGAACAGATCTATAAATATATCTTCTCTTGTGTCGTTATATCAGCAGATTCTTCAGAGAACAGATCTATAAATATATCTTCTCTGGTGTTGTTATATAAGCAGATTCTTCAGAGGACAGATCTATAAATATATCTTCTCTTGTGTCGTTATATCACTAGATTCTTCAGAGAACAGATCTATAAATATATCTTCTCTTGTGCCGTTAAATTACCAGATTTTTCAGAGACCCTAATATATAAGTATATCTTCTTTTGTGTCGTTAAATCACCAGATTCTTCAGAGAACTGAATCTATAAATATATCTTCTCTTGTGTCGTTAAATCACCAGATTTTTTAGAAAGCAGATTGATCAATATATTTTCTCTTGTGTGGTGATATCACCAGATTCTTCAGAGAACAGATCTATAAATATATCTTCTCTGGTGTTGTTATATCACCAGATTCTTCAGAGAACAGATCTATAAATATATATTCTCTTGTGTGGTGATATCATCAGATTCTTCAGAGAACAGATCTATAAATATATCTTCTCTTGTGTCGTACTATCACCAGATTCTTCAGAGAATAGATTTATAAATATATCTTCTCTTGTGTCGTTAAATCACCAGATTTTTTAGAAAGCAGATTTATAAATATATCTTCTCTTGTGTCGTTAAATCACCAGATTCTTCAGAGAACTGAATCTGTAAATATATCTTCTCTTGCGTCGTTATATCACCAGATTCATCAGAGAGCAGATATATAAATATATCTTCTCTTGCATCGGCCCTCTCTATTGAATACCAATGTGAGAATCCAAGAACTTTGGAAGAAGGAAATCATGTGGACGTCCTTTGCCGCACTGACCGTCCTGTGGATAAGCTACATCTTGACGGTCCAGGAGTGAAGCTGCTCTGCGGCATAGTGTTTAGCAATGGTTAAAAAAACCTTACTAATCGCCGTCTATTTGTGTTTCAATCCTGATTTCTTATTAATCTAAATTTCCCTCTGAATCGAAAGTTGATTTCTCTTCCTATATCTGTTCTCTTTTATTTATACTTTTTTTTTTTCAGATACACCATTCCGATACAAACAGTAAAAAAAAACCTAGACAATTAACTGAATTTTACGATTTATTTTGATCACTTAACCTTGAATTTGGCTTTATAAAAATTGCAATATTAATCTTTCTTTCACATGCAGAAAAATATGAAGATAACATATGGAAATTGTCCATTTTGTAAGCCGCAAATCACAGGTTCGAGAAAAAGGTTGCTTATTTGCTAGGAAACCAATAGAATTGAAACTGGAGATAACAAAAGTTATGCCTGAATGCATATCTATCTGTCTGACTCCCTCTCTCTCTCTCGTTCTCTCTCTCTCTCTATCTATCTCCCCTTTCTCCTCCAGAGCGGATTTGTAAGTCTTATTGTTATACCTTTATCTGTCTTACGCTCCGAGACATACACATATTCTCTATACCGTAGGGCTAACATCACTGAAAAATGACATTTATCTCTTTGCTCTACAAATTTGATCAGTCCGGGTAGAATATTCGGCTGAAGGAACCGGTTCAACCCGATTCTCTTGGCTGACTGACAACGATGACAGTACCTGCAATGAACGGAGTACCAACGATATCACAGTGACACTGGATACAGCCATTTCTGTCAAGTGGTTCAGAATGGTGCTGAAATCAGGTAAGGCCTACATGGCTAGAGATTAGGTCCACCATTTATGGATAGCCACCTCCGACGTGGTTGTGGATAGTTTTACATTTCCTTAGTTGATCCTTACTATTAAGCTAGGGATGGGATCAAATCTTTTTATTAGATAGCAAGCCGAGACTCGAAATAGGGCACACAATATCGTTGTTGTTTATCAAACGCTCCAACAGTTGAACCGCTTGTCATCCCAGCCCTCTTTATATAAGATGCGGGAAGACAAGCTAAAATCGATCCATGTTGAAAAGTTTTGAAATATCAAGTGGATGTTATTTTTATCTAAGCTTTCTCCCAAAAACATGTTTTGGTAAAATGAAGCTTTTAAATCTATATATACTAGTCAGTAGAAATGCTAATAGGAATCTAATAAAGAAACTCTTTAGTTAAACGACATAAGTCTGTCAGAATAATGATTTCAATAATGATTGTTTGCTGATACGATATTAACAGTAAATACTATTTAATAAGATGGCAAATGTATAGGATCAAAAACTAGTTTCGAATCGATTTTTTTTTCTTTCCAAAAGAAATCAAAAAAAAAAAAAAAAAAACAAAAAAAAAAAAAAAACGAAATGTGACGTTTCTTTCGAAAACCTTAATTAGGAAAGAAAATGAAACGATATTTCAGCTCTTTACAATAAAAACACTAAAAAAGAAAAACGTTTGTAACAAAGATTGACATACCATTAATTAGCAAACGTAAATTGTCGAAAGAAAAGGTATAAAAAAATCGTTGTAACAAGAACGGATGATAATCATGATCCTAAAAAAAGACTCTGATTTAAACAATTCAGAATCATCTTTCGAAAAAAAGAGGAATATAACATAACTACACTTTGTATGTAAAGACAGTCCTGGCCCACTTTCCAATTTGATTTTTTTAAAAATTTGATGGAATTTTGTAAAACAATTACAAACTAATGTTAAATTAAGTTTTAAAAAAAGATGATATATTTAACAAAAAAACTGAGATTTTAGGACAAGAAATGATCAATGAATAATGGAAATACGGGTAAATATCGCCAAACATTTCGCACATCTTCAAGAGAGCAAATAATTTGCGTGTAAATTTCCTTCATCATTGGACGCAAATGTATTTCAAACATAGGGAAGCATTTCTTTAGGAGAAGTATATAGCTGTGTAGATTGGCTACTTTGAAAATTAAATTTCACTGCTCATTATAAGACATCCCATTCAAAACAAACCAAAACAAAACAAAAGTAGTCTCTTACGTAAACATAAGTGCACATTTCATGCAGTTTTTCATCTGATCAGAAAACTTTATCTGAAACTCCCTTCAGCATCAAATCGCTTTCTGTGGATCGAATCGCCTTGCCACTCAAAGAGAACATAGCTTATACCTATAGGCCACTACGCTCCCTTGTATTGGTATAAGCTATGTTCTCTTTGAGTGGCAAGGCGATGGGTGCCGAAGCATCTGTAAATCGATGGTTCTAATCCCACCAATTCAAGCATTTTCAGTCATTTTCATTTAAAAGCCTTACCCTAACCACTGCTGAGCACTACCTAGAATTCTAGCTCTTATAATTATTACTTTTATTAACCCAGTGGTTTGCCTCCACTAGATCTAGTAGTAGTAGTAGTAGTAGTAGTAGTAGTAGTAGTAGTAGTAGTAGTAGTAGTAGTAGTAGTAGTAGTAGTAGTAGTACTAGTAGAAGTAGTAGAAGTAGTAGTAGTAGAAGCAGCAGCAGCAGCAGCAGTAGTAGCAGCAGCAGCAGCAGCAGCAGCAGTAGTAGTAGTAGTAGTAGTAGTAGTAGTAGCAGCAGCAGCAGCAGCAGCAGCAGCAGCAGTAGTAGTAGTAGTAGTAGTAGTAGTAGTAGTAGTAGTAGTAGTAGTAGCAGTAGTAGTAGTAGTAGTAGTAGTAGTAGTAGTAGTAGTAGTAGTAGTAGTAGTAGTAGTAGTAGTAGTAGTAGTAGTAGTAGTAGTAGTAGTAGTAGTAGTAGTAGTAGTAGTAGTAGTAGTAGTAATAATAATAATAATAATAATAATAATAATAATAATAATAATAATAATAATAATAATAATAATAATAACAATAACAATAATAATAAACTTTCACAAATAACACAACCGCCATCAAATAATTGAAAAACTCTATTTTAAAAAAAAATAGTAAAGGCTAAAACAAAACTTTTCTCAGTAACAATACCAGTTAGCTATCTAGGCTTTCTCGGATAATTTATTTATGAATTATTTTTCGTAAAGCTATTTTGTCTTCTTAGATACCTCTGACAGGATAAACTTACATTACAAGACGGCGACGTCCCAAACCTACAGCCGTGAATGTGAAAGGGTACATGTAGCTCGAGTTGATTCCAAAACATTCGACCTCTACTGCGCAACATCTGACCTGGTCAGGCATCTTCGTCTGTTCGGACCGGGTGTAAAGCAACTGTGCTCTCTTTATATAAGCCAAGGTAAAGCTAAATAAATAGATTTAAAAAAAGAAGTTGAAATGGATTTGTTCACCAGTATTCACAAAAGTATTAAAAAGAAATTTAAAAAGTACCCTAGTGATGTGTGTGTATTTGTGGGGGGGATGGAAAGATGCCTATTAATTTATCTTATGCAGATTATTGTTTTAATGTTTAATGCCCAGAACATTCGTACACCAATATTTGCTATGCGATTTATTTTATTTTTTTTCCCCCTTGGTTTACTCGGTGCACATGTTTTAACAGATCGAGAAATGTTCGAGAGAACAATTGGGTATTAACGCACTACTGCCTGATTTAAACTTAATATTTTTTAAATCAGATAATAGAAAATCCTTCTTGTGTTTTCTCCTTGCTCTGAATAAATGACTATACATTTGCTTAAATTCAAATTCCGAAATTAGAATGATTTGTAAGAATCCTCTACAAGAAAAAAAAAAACTTTACTTACAATGAAACGTGTACTCGAAATAAAATTAAAAGATTTAAAATATCGTATGTATATTTCATAAATTTCCAAAAAGTTGTTTGTTTCAGCAAGTAAAACCTCTATTTTCCAGTTTTCTCAGGATTTAATACTTCTTTTTCCTCAGAAAATACTTAAAATCCATTTGTAGGTTTCTTCATTTACATCGCTTAGAGCAAGAAGCGTATTCAGTTTGGTATTACAATCAAAATATCAAAATATAGATACTACTTTCCTATGACGTTTAGAAAAACAAAAATATATTTATTGGATTGTGTGCTAACGTTTTTAAACTTCTACGTGAATGCTAAACAAAAGAAAAAACAAAACCCCTAAACCAAGAAAAAATTCTCAATCTATTTTCTTCTTAGGAAGAAACGTGGCTGTTAAAGAAGCTGCAGAGCAATCTTCTAAGATGGACGTGGACCTGCACGACGCCAGCTTCGCTGTGGACGGCCGGGAACAGGCGGCCATGGCGTCACCATCTAGTGAGGCCTCTTCGTGTACCATGACCAACATAGACAGTCCTAGCTGGTGGAGAGTGACTCTGTCTCTGGATGCACTCCTCACAGTGATTTATATCAGTCACAATGAAGATGGTAAGCCGAAGGCAAGATGTCTAGATTCTATGTATTTTGTTTTTATTAGATTAATAAAATTTCTGAAAAGTAAAATTGCTCAAGTGGGCTTGATTAAAATGTATCTATTATTTTGAGATTTGATGAAGTTTCATAAGTAGGAAAAGGAATGTTTCAATACTAAATAGTTATTACCAGCATGCTTTACATGTACTTGTACATAGGTTTGCAATGACATAAACACTCAATGTGAAATTTTGTAGATATTCATCAAAACTAAAAACTAAAGATAATTAATGACAAGACATTGCTACATACACATAAATCAATGCAAGATTCAAATGTCATTTATACATCGGTCAAATCAATGCTAAACCAAATGTAGCGTAGCAAGACTTTTTAAATCAACGCCTAAGATTAATTCACGTACGTTGTAATGCAATGCCACATTCTTTTATTAAAAATTTATCATACTTCAGTGCCACAGAAATTTGGAGAAAGTACAAAACTCAACGCCAAAGACATTTTTATATTCCTCATCAATCAACACTAGAGATATTGTGGCGCACCATACATCACATCTCAATGCAAAAGCTATTTCGTCATGAATCACAGCTTATATCCCAAAGATATCTGCATAATTATTTTTTTACCACTGAACTTCTAAGAAAGACAAAATAATATCCTCAACAAATCTCAAAAACATCTTGGACATACAACCGAAACCCACATTAAAGATACTAGCAGGAGTATCATTAGTGAATTTTCATTATATTTTAAACTTAAATCACATCTCAATGCAAAGGATGTATAAAAATACCATTTCGCAACCACAGGGATATATGGATATACCATACATTATAATTCTACTCCAAAAATATCTACACATATGTAATAGTTCAATTCAAAGTAAATTTGGAAATATGTGTCATTACTCAACGCTAGAGACACTTCTGGACATCAATTTATCATAACTGAATCCAAAAGGTATTTGAGCATTCAATCTCAAATATGTTTGCATAAACATAATGACTTATATTGAAAGATATTTTTAAATGCATGAGAAGTCACCACTAAAGATATTCAGAAAAAAATTCATATTTCAAATGTGAAAAAAAAAAAACCAGACACAAATTATAATTCAGGTTAAAAATAAATTATTCGGAAACACATCATATCTCAATGTCAAAAAAACTCTTTTTGGCTCCAGTGGATACCACGAATACTTATTTTCGCCGGAAAACTGAAGAATAGCAGAATGACCCGTTACATAATATAATAAGTCCTGCTCCAGAACTATAGTGCATAGAACAATACTATTAGAACAGACAATAAGCAGACAAGAAAGTTATTTAAATAATATAAAAAATTGGGCAAAAAACTGAAAAATCCACATGTTAAAGATCACAGAAATAGATGCAAACAGTTACTTTCAATGTATTCCGTTTTGCCACAGATATTTATTGAAAAATGTTTTAAGAATAACATCTAAATATTTCCTTTTCCGATTTAATCATTTTCAGAAGAGTATTTTACATTTGTACAACAGAATGACAAGTTTGTCTTCATCCTTTTGTTCCTTGCGTCACACAAACAGACCACATGAGAAGCTTTTCTCTTGTAGCTGAATCAAGAGACGGTCAACAGTACACTCACAACGACACTGGAGGACCGGCGCCACAAGTATACACGGTGGTGCCATCTCCTACAATAAGTTTTCCAGTCCATACCGTGCTGATCAGGGCAAGGCAAGGGCAGCCTTTGGCTCTGTGTGAAGTTGGCATTTTTGGAGGTGAGACTTTAATTTATGTTTCTTCAAAACGTTTTGGAATGCTTATAAAAATATTAAAATGAATCCAGTATTAATTTTGTTTATGCTTTTAAACGTAGACTATACATTTCTGAAAGAGAAGGGAGATCTCATGAGTAACAATTTTAACTCTTGGGAATAATAAAAGTCATAGTAATAAAAATAATAATAATGATAACAACAACAACAACAACAACAACAATAATAGTAATATTAATGATAATGATAATAACAACAAGAATAAGAATATAAGCGTAGATAATGTTATTTGCTGTGATACAGAATGGCATGTTTAGATATTACCGCATGAACGTAAAAAAAAATTAAATTTGCCATGTCGTTAAAGTAAATGTCATTTATTCAAACTCCCCAGAAACGGTTTGTCCACAGGGTCAGTTTGGTCTTCGATGTCAGTGGGCCTGCAACTGTCTTCACACCCACTCCTGTCTCTCCCATAGTGGAGGCTGTCCGTACGGCTGTGCAAACGGTTTTCACGGCGAGGACTGTTATACACCGAAAGATTAAAGGCTAAGGGCGGTGTACACGATACAAAAATCAACTTTGTCTCGTCAGTCTTTAATCTGGAAATCACAATCATACTTATTTAGCAAAATTCTGTTGCAGGTTAACCTCATTTGATAGGAAAAACAATGATAATAAAATGATTTTGTTAGTATATATTTCATACAAGGGTGATACCTGTACACACCAAGGAAAACACATTCCGAACTTCGGTCAATAAAATAGACAAAACAACGGCCTCAAAGAATTTAGTCGGTAATTTTAAGCAATGTATTATTTGATTTACTTTGTTCGAAAAATAAAGTGATCAGAAAGGAAATTAAACAATTGTTCACCTTGAAAACAAGCTGTACTGTATAGGCCTACAACTGAAACTAGGCTACTATAATTATGAAATATATGTAAGTACCGTATCAGCTAACTTTCCGATTTATTGAAATATGCTGTCCTGATGAAACTCTATTACAAAATACCCAGTCGTGATAGAAAATAATCAGATAATTAACTGCTTCTCTATACAAGCCAAAGAGATACCTAGTTCCCATGCAAGACATATATGCAAGGAAATTAAACATATGACACGGAGAAAGCTTCTAATTGGGATATACAGCTCTGCACTCTCAATAAATTTATGTCACCGAGACCGATAAAACTTCAAATAACAGCTGTGAAAGACATTCAACTGCATCTCCCAGAAATTATAACCCACGATGCGACAATGTAAAAGATAATCATCAAGTAAACGTTTAGCTTTCTGCCATTCTTTCACAGCTCAGTAAAGAAAATTAAATGAGATTGACACGACATTGTTTATCGCATAGGGTGCAGTAAATGTAGAAAACAAAATAATCTCTAATATATCAATATCACAATACCCAGAAAACTGATTATGGATCTCAGGTCAGTGGTAAACCATGTTAACATCAACACCACACAGTATTTCGGAGCATCTTTCATGGTAAGACTATATCGGCCTCCTGGACCGGTTGAAGATGAGAAACTCGTTGGATGCGCCCTCTGGAAACAAAAAACTTACAGCATCAACTCCATCGGAAATATAATTATATTTTCCTGCATGTTTGATACAAGCATGAAGGAACGCGCTCAGTTATCATGAACTTAGAACGCTCTGGTTGAATGTTTGTGAGGCAGAGAAATAAAATATGGAGGAGGGTAGATAGAAAGGACGACAATGGACTTAAAAACAAAAGATCAAGAAAGAAAGAGAAATTTAGTGAGAGAGAGAGAGAGAGAGAGAGAGAGAGAGAGAGAGAGAGAGAGAGAGAGAGAGAGAGAGAGAGAGAGAGAGAGAGAGAGAAACAGAAAATGCAGATATTTTTTCTTTTTTTTTCATTCACCACACAGCTACACGTCTTTAACGACCCGAACGTAACTTCATAATGTAATTACATTTCAAGCTGGTCACAAGATGATCGTTATTGTTACCTAATGCGTTAGAGTTTGCGAGATTTCTGAAGTCAAACTTGCTTATCAATACATTTCATTTAATTTAGCAGTGTAGATTCAGGGCATCAAGTAGCTGGTAACATACAGTTAGGTTAGTTTAGTTTATCTTATTGATGACAGTCAACACTAGGATGGTGCTTAGTGGTATGTCATGTAAGTCTAGTGGTAGACAGTCAACACTATGAGGGTGTTTAGTGGCATGTCTTGTAAGTCTAATGACATACAGTCAACACTAGTAGAGCGTTTGTTTAGTGGCATGTCATTTAAGCCTAGTGGTAGCCAGTCAACACTAAGATGGTGTTTAGTGGCATGTCATTTAAGCCTAGTGGTAGCCAGTCAACACTAAGATGGTGTTTAGTAGCATGTCATTTAAGCCTAGTGGTAGACAGTCAACACTAGTAGAGCGTTTGTTTAGTGGCATGTCATTTGAGCCTAGTGGTAGACAGTCAACACTAGGATGGTGTTTAGTGGCATGTCATTTAAGCCTAGTGGTAGACAGTCAACACTAAGATGGTGTTTAGTGGCATGTCATTTAAGCCTAGTGGTAGACAGTCAACACTAGGATGGTGTTTAGTGGCATGTCATTTAAGCCTAGTGGTAGACAGTCAACACTAGGATGGTGTTTAGTGGTATGTCATGTACGTCTAGTGGTAGACAACAAGCACAAGGAGGTTCATGCTTTGAGCAATGTTTAGTAGCAGTTCATGTAAGTCTAGTGGAAGACAATCTGCACATGTAGGTCTATGTTTTTAAGTAGCATGTCATGTGGTCTAGTGGGCAGTCAGTTCTAGGAGGTCCATGCTTTGTTTAGTCATGTCATGTGGATCTAACGGTAGAGAGGCAGCACTAGTAGGTCCATGCTTTATTTAGCCGCACGGCAAGTAGATAAAGCGATAGACAAATCAAAATAAATATCCAGGGTTTTATTATAAAAACATAGACTTTGAAGAAAAAATTATCTTTCTTTTTATTTTTTTTCAACAAATGTACTTCTGCCATTTAAAAAAAAATATTTTCTATTGAACAACGATTTGACGGAGCTAATTTTATTTAGTTTGAATTTGCAGTCCGGGTTTAAGTCCGAATAAATGATTCTATTCACTTTGATCATGACTATTCTCTGGGATCAAAAGAGAGAGAGAGAGAGAGAGAGAGAGAGAGAGAGAGAGAGAGAGAGAGAGAGAGAGAGAGAGAGAGAGAGAGACAGAGAGACAGAGACAGAGACAGAGACAGAGACAGAGAGAGACAGAGAGACAGAGAGAGAGAGACAGAGAGAGAGAGAGAGAGAGAGAGAGAGAGAGAGAGAGAGAGAGAGAGAGAGAGAGAGAGAGAGTCTGCATTTAACCAAACACCAGCCTGTTGGAATGAAAATATTGAAAAAGTGTTACACTTTACACTTCTTAAAAGGTTATGGCTTGGTGAGAAAGTTAATTTATCAACCATCAATTTTTTCCATCATAAATAATAAATGTAACAAACATTTCCCTGCGCTCGATCATGAACCATTATTTCTGTAAAAAAGACTCTTCTATGAAGGAAAAAAATAACTATCGTTAGAAAATATCTGCTTTGGAGAAATACAAAGAACTGTCTAAATTCAAGCTGAAAAAAAAAATACAATACAATAAATATATTGAAAGAAATTTAGAGAATGGATATAAAACTATTTCTTTCCCTTAAATTATGGGAACTTAGAGAAGCATTATCAACGTGTGTCTATCTGATGTACTTGCACTAACTGTTGTTGAAGAGAGCTGCGTTGATAAGCTACTTATCCAACCAGGCAGTCAAATAAATAAAGCAAAAGCTAGGATACACAAACTCACGAAAGGGTTGAAGTTACAAAATACAAACTAAAACTAATGTAGTCTTATGATCCTCAAGACTGTGTTAGAGTTCTTAAGGAGAAAATGTGTGAGTGAAGGCTTTTTATTTGCAGGGTTCGATTTAAAATAAACCATTGAAGAAACATCTTTAAAAAGCTGACGAAAGAGGTTTAATAAGGATTTTTTTGGGTTTTGCCGCTAAAGCAAAACTTTGAACTGACATAAAGCCTCATAATAAGAGATTTAAAAATATGGTTTCAATTCAATACTTCTTTCAATTTCTTTGAGGACATCCATCCCTAAATACTATTGACTATTCCCCTTAATTACGACAATGTTGCTAAAGTGGGTCTTTTGTTTTGGCATACTTTTCCATAACTTCCATAAAACTGTTTGCCAATGTTATGTAACTATGTTTGCATGGCTGATACAAATATAAGTTTAAAGAGGACTATAGGTCTATTCCAAACATAAGTCATTGCATGGTTCAGTCGGTAGAGTGTCGGACTGACAATAGCAAAAGCTGTGATAATTTATACATTTTTAGTGGCTACAAGAGAATTGAAAAGATGTTCTTTAATCAGATTATTTCTCTCCTAAGTTTCTCACGGAATCTCATGCTGACACTGAGACTCTCCGCCAATCCAGGTTTGGTGCTGATGTAGGGTGGGATTCTATTCCACCACAAAAATGTCCCTGTCGAGTACCGAACCTGAGACCTCTTTATCACCATCTCAAAGCTCAACTGACTGAGCTGCCTAGCACAATACAGAAACAAAATGTTACCACCATTGAGCTCCATGCTCCACTTTTCTTTGCATTTTATATAATATGCTTTATTCCCATGGATAGAAAATATGTTGTATTATATCTTCACAGGTTCATTTAAATTTCACTAAGTGCAGATCAATTTTTTTAAAAAATCACCTGAATTGCGCAATTATTTATGATCACTCAATGAACTGCCTTTTGCGTGTTTGACAAAGTGGGTATTAAGTGCTTTACAAACATACTATTGTGCTATGTTAGGGAAATTCTTCTTCACAAAAGCGTGTAGAACGGATGTTTAAAAAAAGTTGTGATTAATCGTGCAAAAATGTCCATGTCATCCACTTATAGTTCACTTACTCGCCCTTTCGCTGACCTTTATGACAGAGATCCTTGTAACGCAGTCTGTTTTTCACGTGATCATTGTAATCAGTAAAGTGCGCGTGAACCATGTCTAGCCATAGTATCTAGAAAACATAGTTACAAACTATTATGTCTAAGGGTGTATCATTATACTGGCCTTTGGACCCTTATTTGATATGGACCTTATGTTTCTCTTCTAACCTTAGATACAATAATGCCTCTGATATTTTGTGACTGCAATGTTCAAAGCAGCTATTTTGTTTTGTAACATAATCAAGTGGCTCCTTAGGACCTTACAACTATGCGTTTCTTGTTGACTTTTGAAACCAAATACTTTTTTAATATAGACATTGTTTCAACACTGATTTTCTAAAACAAAACTCTTTCATAGGCAAGACACTTTGCACTTTACAAATATTTTATCTTCTCTGTGTTCATTTGAACTTAAAATAAATCTTTAATGATTTGCTTTTATATATTTTGCCCCAATGAATATCCAATAATGTCCTATCCAGCAATGCACCTGTGAGCCAAATGGTTTTCCTGAGCTGCCTGTCAGACATGTTCTGGGGTTTGAGCACTTCTTAGAGGAATTACTATTTACTCTTTTAATGTCATCCACAATGTGATGTTAGCTTTTCACCTCTTTTCCTAAACAAGTATAATTATACAGCCAAACGAGTAATAATTTCTTTACACAAAATGCAGTAACTGTAATAAAAAGATCTTTTATTCTAAAACCACCTCATCACCTTATAGTATAGCCTACTCATCAAAGAGTCTAGACTCTATACACTGGGCGCTTAATCAAACGTTATTTTCAAATTCCAACTAATGATATACAAGTACTATTTTTGCACAAGTAGGGTCTAAGATATATTTGCAATAGATTAGCACAAGGAAGTGTACAAAAAAATGCCATGTTCAAAACCACAGCCGATACTGGGGAGGGAGGAGGGGGCCTTTATTTATTTTATTTCCCTGGGTCTTTATGGATTGCTTTTGTTTCGGTTACTTTATTTTTTCTTCTCGTCTCACAGTAATTTTTATCCTCTTATTTATACAATAAATATATATATATATATATATATATATATATATATATATATAAATAGAAAATAAAAGCACCACACTTGGAGGATAACTTGGTCATTATAAAGAATCCTAAAGGGCGCGTGTGTCTCTATAAATAGTAGAATACAAGGTCTAAAAATAAATAGGCACACATCTTTATAATTTCGGGACAAAAAAGAAATAACAAAACTTATCGCCTTCCCAAACTAACCTTGCATTTTTCAACTAGAATCTGTTTGTCGCAAGTCGTGTTTTCTCGCTAGCCATCTAGTATTTCCCATCTTGAATCTGTTTGTCGCAAGTCGTGTTTTCTCGCTAGCCATCTGTATGTTGCAAGTCGTGTTTTCTCGCTAGCCATCTGTATGTTGCAAGTCGTGTTTTCTCGCTAGCCATCTGTATGTTGCAAGTCGTGTTTTCTCGCTAGCCCTGTATTTCCCATCTTGAATCTGATTGTTGCAAGTCGTGTTTTCTCGCTAGCCATCTGTATGTTGCAAGTCGTATTTTCTCGCTAGCCATCTGTATGTTGCAAGTCGTGTTTTCTCGCTAGCCCTGTATTTCCCATCTTGAATCTGTTTGTCGCAAGTCGTGTTTTCTCGCTAGCCATCTAGTATTTCCCATCTTGAATCTGTTTGTCGCAAGTCGTGTTTTCCGCTAGCCATCTGTATGTTGCAAGTCGTGTTTTCTCGCTAGCTATCTGTTTGTCGCAAGTTGTGTTTTCTCGCTAGCCCTGTATTTCCCATCTTGAATGTGTATGTTGCACGTCATGTCAGAAGTAGTCTGCACATTTGTTTTCTTTTTATCTGCACTTCTCTTAAAGATGCAGAGAGTAATCTGTTTAGAGGTCTCTTCTATTTCAATCAAGTGGCACGGCACAGACCAGTAAAGGGAAAAATTGAGGGACTTGCTTCTCAGCTCGATCTTACACACTGATTTATTCATTTGAAAAACCCTAGAATTAATATCAACTGTAATTATCTGACAATCCACAAACATGTTTAATTTCCATAAGCCTGTAACGAATAAATCAGTGCTTTTGTTCTCGTTGTTTATCAATAGGAAAGCTTTTCCTGGAAAGGACAATCAACAAATAGAGAGTTACGAGATATACATCCATAATTCAGTTGGCTTTTCATGGGAGCAAGACGAAAGAAGGGTGAAGGAAGGAGGATTGAGAGAGAGAGAGAGAGAGAGAGAGAGAGAGAGAGAGAGAGAGAGAGAGAGAAAGAGAGAGAGAGGCAGGTACAGAGTAAGAGAAAGACAGTGCGAGAGGTAGAAAGAGAGAGAAGGAAAGTGGAAAAGAAAAGAAGAAGAAGAACATTAACGCCAACAAGAAAACGATGAAGGATAATATCCATGTATCAACCTGACAATCCCCTTTATTTACCGTAATGGAGATGAGAAACATTTAAATGTAAATTGATTTAAAAAAAAAAAAACGGTTGATAGATGTAGATAAAGCAACGTGATAAATCTTAAGTAGAAAAAAAAAACCCACAGACAAGCATAATAAGTAGATACGCAGATTAAATATATTTAATACTAGAGAGACAAACAATATGGCTCCGATATCGGACTGGTAAGCCTTAGTGTGGAAATAAGTCTACATGCGAGATAGGCGAAAAGTATGATTGTATGGGTCCCAGGGCGACAAGTGCACAGAGTCCACCATGACATGGTAGATCTGGTCAGGGCCGGTGTCACAATGCCTTGGACAAGTGGGTCAAGATTTGTGTCCTTGGGTTTCGTTGCGAACAATCCAAAAAGTTTCTCTTAAAGGCTTTGAAGAAATTCTCTTGTTTGTAAATTTTGAGTACACTTGTTTTGATGCTTAAATTATTCTACAGGATGTCTCAAAGTCAGGGCAAATCTAGGGATGCTAGATATACCAAGACGCTAAAAGCAACACATCACCCTTTAAGACTTAGCTATCTCAGAAATAAAAGTAACAGAAAATACGTGGCTTTGAAATGAAATAGACGTAGTTTAAAAAATTATCTCTGCAGACTGACTTTTACCTTAAGCTTAAGAAATTATTCATTTTGCTGCAGACAATTTCTTTCAAAGTAGGATTATTTAAATACCCTCCTCAGCATTGCCAACCCATAGGGGCTATGTACAGTATCTTCAAAGTTTCTTTCGCCATAAAGAGTGGAAAGATTGTAAAAAGTTTGTTGCTAACTAGTCCTCGCGCATATAGCTCCTCACTACAAAAAACAACTCAAAATATCCAAGTATTTGGAATCAAGCTAGTATTGAACAAGTGGAACTCAATTCGGAATTTATTTATTAACTACGGCATGGTTCGAACCATCGCGAAAAAGTCTTTCGACACCTAGGGACGCGTTTTATCACCAAGTCCTGCTCGTCAAGAGTCATTTCTCAATTCATGTTATCCAAAATCTCATTCGGATCACGAACTGATTTCTTCGCTGTATGGACTCAGCTTAACAACAGTTGCAACGCAAAATGACTTCCCTATCGATGTATTTACGCACTAAATCCCTTGCAAATTTTAGAAAATAACTAAGTCATCACTTTATCAAATATAAATTTGACAAAAGACACGTTGGACTTTAATACGACATAAAAAATAACCATTAGTGAACTCCTAAATCTATTTAACCAACAGATTGATGTCTTATCTCTGCATGGCGTGCGTCAGTCCCTCGGACCGAAAAAACACAACATCACAACACAATCTAACTGCCAATAAAGTGTTTCTTTTCGTCAGAGCAAATTGTAAGGTTTAACCCTCTAATTATGTTTACGTCAGAGAGGGCAATCCGTATGTTATAAAAAGTAAAGGAGGAAGAAGAAGAAGAAGAAGAAGAAGAAGAAGAAGAAGAAGAAGAAGAAGAAGAAGAAGAAGAAGAAGAAGAAGAAGAAGAAGAAGAAGAAGAAGAAGAAGAAGAAGAAGAAGAAGAAGAAGAAGAAGAAGAAGAAGAAGAAGAAGAAGAAGAAGAAGAAGAAGAAGAAGATAATGATGATGATCATGAGGATGGGAATCTACCATTGAATAAATGAAACCATCTCAAATCCTTATACAACTATCTCAACTATCTGACTCAAATTAACTTCAGGTAATTTCTCTGCATCTAATTACTTCATGTTCACACATCAATCAATCAATCTTTATCTACTTCACACATCAATCAATCAATCTTTATCTACTTCACACTTCAATCAATCAATCTTTATCTACTTCACACATCAATCAATCAATCTTTATCTACTTCACACATCAATCAATCAATCTTTATCTACTTCACACATCAATCAATCAATCTTTATCTACTTCACACATCAATCAATCAATCTTTATCTACTTCACACATCAATCAATCAATCTTTATCTACTTCACACATCAATCAATCAATCTTTATCTACTTCACACATCAATCAATCAATCTTTATCTACTTCACACATCAATCAATCAATCTTTATCTACTTCACACATCAATCAATCAATCTTTATCTACTTCACACATCAATCAATCAATCTTTATCTACTTCACACATCAATCAATCAATCTTTATCTACTTCACACATCAATCAATCAATCTTTATCTACTTCACACATCAATCAATAAATCTTTATCTACTTCACACATCAATCAATCAATCTTTATCTACTTCACACATCAATCAATCAATCTTTATCTACTTCACACTTCCATCACATGTTTACTTTCTAAGTTTGTATGACGAGCAAAGTAACATTATTGTTTTAAGATTAGCTCATCTAATTGGTTGCAACAACTGTCTTTAAGTTGTCGTTTGTAAGATTTTAACATGAACTGAATATTTTCAGTACATTGCAACCCCCCCCCCCCCACTCTTTACAAAGAAAGAAAAAAAATTAAAAAATAAATAAAAAGGAAACCAAGGAGCTTTAACATCATGTTTAATATTTGTACTATTGTGTTTCTAAAAGTGATAGTGAGGAAATATTAGCGCCACATGATTAATATACCAATTCATCTTTGAAGAAATCGAATTAAACATAGCCGAATCTAATTTCGATGCGACGTGTTTTAAAATGATCAAAGCTTAGCTCTACGATTGTCAGTGCCCGTAACTTTAAAACATACATGTACATCTATTCTGAAAGCAATGCTAGTCTCAGAGATGGAACTTTATTTCTCATAAACTCAGCGTTTCTAACAGAAAATACAAATTATACTTTGAAGAAAGCCTCAGAACATTGCGTGCTTAACAGTATCTTAATGAGTTATAAGAGATGATGTTAAATGGACCATACAAAGTAAAAAAACAACAACAGAAATAATCATTAGTAAACTCGATGAAAACATGAAAAACGATGTAAACTAAAGCAACAATTACAAGAGTACCATCATCATCAACATCAACACCAATATTATCAACAGTAACTGTAAATTACTTTTGCAGGATATGAATTCTAATACCTTGCTGCCTTTTTTCAAAAAGGAAATAACATCTTTTCCCCCTTCCTTCTAGTACATCAAAGTAGAAAAAAAAGTGTCAAAACCTCATAAATGAAGTATTATTTGAATGCGATAGATAATTGGATTTGATTGTCAGTATAAAAAAGGAGCTGTGGTTTTTGCAGATCATAATAACAATTAAAGTGTAAATCAAAGCAGCTGGCTTTATAGATTCCTTTATGATTTAGTAAATTTTTTAAACCAAGTTGTCAATATACACAGAGCATCATCAAGGAGTCAGTACAATCAATGGTGAAACTGGATTAGAATTTAATGTTTGTCATCCTTGTACGATTCTTCAACCTCAGTTTTCCAAAGAGTTTAATGGATAATGGATTAATTAATTATGATAGTTTATTTTGTGTATACACTATCCTCGATAAAGAATATGGAATCTTTTGGTATCTTAATCGTGCAAGCTGTTAAAGCTGGGAAGTGAGAGCCAAAACTTTTAGCAAAAGGCGGAGTTCTCATATGCATAAGGTCCACCTCATCTCCATCTCATCATTAATGCAATGTATTCCCCTATTTTCCATCGATGAGGAATTGTTCACTTTTCTTCGACATTCAGCTAGTCGCATCATGTATTTGGTAGACTAGAGCCTTTACTTTTTTTTAAATCTATCATATTTTTTTTCAAAGACTTTGCAGTTAATAAATGGTTTGGCATTAGTTCATAGCGTTTATTAGTAAGAAAAAAATGCATTCTGAAGTCACATTTGATCTTTGAGTCGGCCTTAATAAAATTTAGCCTTGTGAGATCAACCTTTGTCTAGTCGGAGAGCAACTTTCGCAAGTCATGAAATCAGCTTTTTTAGTTTATCCAAATTCGCAGATTTATGAACATTGAACGCTCAAAGAGAGCTATGTGTTAAACAAATCACAAGGGTCTGTATTTTTATCCCGTAAAACGAGTTTTTCCCTTTCTAATTGATAATTCTTTGCTATTATTATGCGATATTATTGTAAATCCTTTTTTCTCCTGTACATTTGCTACTGTCTGTTAGCCCCTCCTTATCGTTGCAGTCAAACCAAGAGCAGTCTAAAATATATCTCAAAGAAAATCTGTGTAAATGAGTTCCACAAGATGCATCGCCCATGACACTTTTGCTATGTACATATGTCTCAAAAACTGCTCCCCCATTGTACATAAAATAATACGACAAGATAACATTGGACATCGAGTCTATACCCAAGCACTCTAAAGTGAAGAGACCACAGCAGTGCAAACATGTGCAGAAGGCACTCAAATTTGCCAAGATACTACTGGCAAGGGGAATTTTACACAAGCATATAATTAAGCTATTTCCATAAAAGTAAGTCCAATTCGTCTCTATGGTCGTCAAAAAATGTGCACATCTCCCATAATTGATAGCTCGCAGTTGGCTGGTCTTGAGCGAAGCTGTTAAATTAGGGGTTGGAGTAAGCGAGAGGCGAGAGCAGAGACACCAATGTGAGCAAGAGCAAATGTTGGAGCAAGAGAGAGAGAGACAGAGAGAGAAAGGGAGAGAAAGAGAGAGAGACAGAGAGACAGAGAGACAGAGAGACAGAGAGATAAAGAGAGAGAGACAGAGAGACAGAGAGAGAGAGAGAGAGAGAGAGAGAGAGAGAGAGAGAGAGAGAGAGAGAGAGAGAGAGAGAGAGAGAGAGAGAGAGAGAGAGAGAGAGAGAGAGAGAGAGAGAGAGAGAGAGAGAGAGACAGAGAGAGAGAGAGAGAGAGAGAGGTTGACTTGATTAGTTGGGCAGGCTAGATCAGCTAGTTCCCATGCTTATCTTCAACGCAAAGTCATGTCGTCTTGCCTCAATATACCACACATGTAATTATGTTTTAGTCTTTCTCATTCGCTCGTATAAAACCGTCCCCAGCCTCAGTGTAATGATAAATAGGAGTTAAACCGGTTGCTTTACAGGCAAAAAATATACAGCCAAAAACAAACCGGTCACATTCGTTACATGTAGTAATTTTGTGAAGATAACCTAAATATTCCATATCTAATAAAAAAAAAAAACAGGTAAGTATCTTATCAACATTTTTTTACACTTTTAGTAGTAGTAGTAGTAGTAGTAGTAGTAGTAGTAGTAGTAGTAGTAGTAGAAGTAGTAGTAGTAGTAGTAGTAGTAGTAGTAGTAGTAGTAGTAGTAGTAGTAGTAGTAGTAGTAGTAGTAGTTGTAGTAGTAGTAGTAGTAGTAGTAGTAGTAGTAGTAGTAGTAGTAGTAGTAGTAGTAGTAGTAGTAGTAGTAGTAGTAGTAGTAGTAGTAGTAGTAGTGGTAGTAGTAGTAGTGGTAGTAGTGGTTGTAGTTGTGGTATCAGTAATAGTTTTAGTAGGTTATTATTATTATCATTATTATTATTATTATTATTATTATTATTATTATTATTATTATTATTATTATTATTATTATTATTATTATTATTATCATTATTCTTTTATGATTATTATCACTGTCATTATTATTATTATCATCTCCATCATTATTTTTAATTTTTTTTTTTAATTTCCAATATTATTTTATATTATCTTTTTAGCAGTGCTTCAGAAAGTTAACCCTTACAAAATCTTAAACAGAGAAATCATTTAAAAATTTAAACTGATATGAATTGGAAAGGGTTCCTTGATTAAATTTTGTGTGTCTTTTCAGCTTTTTTTAAAAATATTCATAATGTATTGTAGAAATAAGGATGAACTAGTTTTAATTCAGACGGCAAAATATATAAATATCAAAAGATGAAAAATACGAAGGCTGACATTTTAGTTCGAATTATACTTAGAAAAAAATGCATACGAATACCTTTAGTTTATAGAGTTAAAACCATACTTGTGAACTCCATCAGTTCTGTGCTAAGCGAGTAAATTTCAGGTCATTTTTTTGTGATTCTGGCTATGAGTTATATGTTTACAAAGTGCGTAAGGATTTTTTTTTTTTGGTTTTTAGGGCATGAAGAAATAATAATGAATAATAAAACAGTTAAAATTACAATTGAAGTGATTAGGGTATCTCGTTAACTCCCATGCCAAAATTAACAAGCGTTGTTTATGATTTTCACGAATTACGGCATAGAATTTTAACGTCCAAAAAATGTATTAGTATATGATGAGCAAAGGTCTGAGATGGATTAGTCAAAAGCTTTAAGTGCTATGTTGTAAATCATCATTGTTTGTAACAGTGCCTGGTTTTTTATTTCAATTTGTAGATTTGACTTTTTTTTTTATTGACGCTTGGTACCAGCTCTATATTAATTATGACACGGTTGTCTTAACAACTTCAATTTTTCAACTGTCAGTAATAAGACCTTATCTGTTGTTTTTCTAATGCAGATTGCAGCAGTTTGTAGAATTCGCACTTTTCATTGACAGATAAAAATTTCAAGATTTTATCATTAGGTCTATGAGGTTAGACCACTAAAATTGATCACGAAGTTGAACAAAACCTGAACGCCTAAGCTTGTGTATTGGTCTGAGTCTTAAGTTATTTTACATATTTTTAATCTACAAAAAGGGAATAAAAAGTTTACGATAGCAAGAATGGGTGACAATATTGAGCCCCCAATTGGGAAGAACGAGGCAGGGCACCACACTCAAACCTACAGACCACGGGTAGGCATCATCGGTACAGGGAATTATGCTCTAGCCTTGATGAAACGTCTGACAGCAGTTGCCGGATGTGACGTCATTATTGGTAGCCGGATGCCAGAGCTTCGTCGAGGAACATTTTCTGGGATCGGGGACTGTTTTTGTGGCGTGGAACTCGCTTCTATTCGGGAGTGCATTCGCGGCAGCGATATCGTGATTATTGCCATCCATCGAGAGTATTTTTCCGTCACTCTACAAGACGTCGCCGAGCTGCTTGCCGGGAAGCTTGTGGTGGACGTTACTAACAGGGAAACTCGAAAGGTGGGACAATCCAACGCCGAATACCTGGCTTCGATACTGCCCGAGGCTTCAGTGGTCAAAGCCTTCAACTCGGTGTCCGCCTTCGCCATGGAGGACATAAGCGAGAGCGGCTCCTCGTCCGCGGTGTATGTGGCCGGCAATGATCCCGCAGCCAGACAGAAGGTGATCCACCTCGCTCACGCCATGGGCTTCAGGACTGTGAACCTCGGCCTCCTGCACTCAGCCCGCTGGATGGAGGACGACCTCCTCAGTGTGTTCTCTCTGTGGCAAATCCCAGTGGCTCTTGCGACATGCATATTCCTTCTGGCCTCTCTGATCGTGGCGTATATCTACTTCATCGACCGACCCAAGCCCGCCTACAGCTGGGAACAGATCTTTATGAAGGTCTCGAACAAGCCCGTCTGTATGACGGCCATTACAATGATGGCACTGACCTATCTGCCAGGTAAGATCTCTCTCCACCTCCCTCTCTCTCCCTCACATTTTCTGTCTTGTCTCCCACTGCCTGTCTTTCTTCCGTGCGTGTGTGTGTGTGTTTCTCTTTCTCTGACTCATACTTCCTCAAATTGTCAGTCTGTCTATCCCCCACTGCCTGTCTATACATGTGTGTGAGCGTATCATTCCGACGAATCTTTTCGCTCAAGTAAATTAAGCTATATAATTTCTGTAACTATTGACAAAGAAATAACATCTATAAAAGAAGATTCAATCCTTACTAATTTTAAACATAATTCAAGACTTTGCTCAGAAACTCTGTGAGCTATTTTAGCTAAAAATGCTTAAAATTTGATAAGTTGTCTTGTTGAGAAACCGTATTAGCTTTACTATCTATGAAGTAATTAAAAAAAAAAATTGATAAGTTGGCTTCGTACAAACGATGTGAGCAAGTCCGATATGATGTTGGCAAAATAGAGTTACGATAAATGTGGCAATATTGAAAGACCATTATGATCACTTTTATAGCTTTAGCGTTTGCTTTTTTTTTTTTCAATTATATGAACGGTCATCGACTTGTAATAGTACTTGAAAACTCTCAGGTCATGATGACTCCTGCGTGTAATTGTGAGACAGGGTGTAAGAGAGGGTGTAAGAGAGGGTGTAAGAGAGGGTGTAAGAGAGGGTGTAAGAGAGGGTGTGAGACAGGGTGTAAGAGAGGGTGTAAGAGAGGGTGTAAGAGAGGGTGTAAGAGAGGGTGTAAGAGAGGGTGTAAGAGAGGGTGTGAGACAGGGTGTGAGACAGGGTGTAAGAGAGGGTGTAAGAGAGGGTGTAAGAGAGGGTGTGAGACAGGGTGTGAGACAGGGTGTAAGAGAGGGTGTGAGACAGGGTGTGAGACAGGGTGTAAGAGAGGGTGTAAGAGAGGGTGTGAGACAGGGTGTGAGACAGGGTGTAAGAGAGGGTGTAAGAGAGGGTGTAAGAGAGGGTGTAAGAGAGGGTGTAAGAGAGGGTGTAAGACAGGGTGTAAGAGAGGGTGTAAGAGAGGGTGTAAGAGAGGGTGTAAGAGAGGGTGTAAGAGAGGGTGTAAGAGAGGGTGTAAGAGAGGGTGTGAGAGAGGGTGTAAGAGAGGGTGTAAGAGAGGGTGTAAGAGAGGGTGTAAGAGAGGGTGTACGAGAGGGTGTAAGAGAGGGTGTAAGAGAGTAAATATCCATTCCGCTTCGCTCCAGTTCATCAACGATAGATCTTACCTTTTTTCTCAAGACACCCACAAGGTCAGCGTGCCTCTAGGTCTGGTTAGGCTTGTTGCAGCGTTTACGCTTATTTCCTAAAACCAGATGAGCTATGTCTAGTGGCTGGTGCTGATTTGCTGAAAGCCAGTACTTTGCCTCTCCGTATCTCCTGTGGATCGGTTGGAACCTTAGGGAATGCACAACAAACCTCTGAAGTCGGGCACAAGTCACACTGAGGGTTGCTGTGACATTTACGTTCACCACTCATCCCGTGGCTGAAAAGAACCTGACTCTGTGCTCTTCCCATCACACATGTCTTGTCTCGGAATGTTCCGCAGTGCATACTTTTACTTGCAACAGCAACTGAAAAAAATTGTAAGGAGAGAAGTTAGTAAAAATAGAGAAAAAAAAGGAGAGAGAGAAGAAAAGAGAGAACTGTGTATGCAGGAAGTTTATATACATATATATATATATATATATATATATATATATATATATATATATATATATGTGTGTGTGTGTATATATGGAGTAAAATAATTCTTTTATTTCGATGCAAACCCACAGTTCATCTTAATACTATAAAGCTCAGGCAGATTTATGGCCAAGGCAGGAAGTCTCAGCCCTTGAAGAGCTCTTGTGAAACCCTTCTTAGATGTGCACACATTCTTTTATCATTCTGAGAATGTTCTCTTTCATATCTGTTCTGTTAAACATTTCAAACCGAGAAAATTTTATATTCAGTAATTTTTTTTATAAAAATCTTCAGCTTGAGAGGGAAAAGTCGTAAAGGTTATCATGATCTGGACATAATTATACAACCAAAAGGTTGACTTAAAGTAAAAAATAAAAAAAGAGAAAAGGGAGGTTATTCAAATCCATGCTTCCAAAGCAATGATATGGAGGCATGTCATTGTAACCTAATGTATGTAGGGCCGGTTGGGTGGAAGTTGCTAGTTCCTGCAGATGATAGACCATTACTTCACCAGCAGTGAAAATCTGTTATTCACATGTTAGAGTGTTGCTTCACCAGATGTGTAATCAACTCCTGTACGAGATGGAACGTAATGAGGCACGAAGGATAAATGATGGAGAGAAAACTAGAAATAGGAAAAATTGAACGAGAAGCATAATGATAGACAAAGGTGAGCATAGGGTGAAGTATAAAGGTAAACTTATACAGGAGAGAGAGAGAGAGAGAGAGAGAGAGAGAGAGAGAGAGAGAGAGAGAGAGAGAGAGAGAGAGAGAGAGAGAGAGAGAGAGAGAGAGAGAGAGAGAGAGAGAGAGAGAGAGAGAGAGAGAGAGAGAAGAAAAAAGTAAGAAAGAGATACAACAGACATTCAGGCGATCAGGGAGTGAAAGAACGCAAATGTGAAAAAAGAAAGTAAAAAGGGAACTAGAATTGGCCCAACCTTACATCCATCTGATTAGACAGTCAGGCTAGCTTTTACCATTTTGTATGACGTTAATGTAGATGTCAAAATGTCACCTGAGCATAACTGATTCACACACACAATAATCCCGATGTGACTTTTGCTCAAATCGAACCTTATACCCGGATATACCATTCATTAGCAAACCGGGTTCCTTTTTTTTTCATGCGTGTACCAAGAAAGCCATAAGCGAAATGTTAGCTGTTTGGACCAAGAACGAGTTTGAGAGGATAAAAAATGAAGATATAAATTGTCATTCTTGTCTGTTTTTTTATAATCTCCCCTTTTCTTCGCTTTGTTTCAAGAAAAGAAACATAAGCAATATTGTTTATTAATGTTTACCATACTTAAAACACTATGAAAAATAAAGTGAAAAAATATATACAATTGAAACGAAGAGAAATATCCACCATCCAACAATGACCTTAACGTTGATGAATAAAAACGCAGTTTCCTGTCACAGTAATAAGAGCTTGGACGAATAGCTGTGTAGAAAGAGAAAGTGATTTTATATGTGGTAATCTCAGTGGTAAAACAAGACAAGGTCGAATGGTGCCCTGACCTGGGTCAGACATGATTGTTTAAGAGCAGTGCGAACAACCTTTCGACTTTTACACTACATGAACCGGGCGTGTTCAAGAGGCATGCACACATTTTAGTTCAGTTGCTATCTTGGCATATAGACTTTGGGAGGGCCAACAAATTAGCAAATTCTGTTACAAAGAGAGCTAACAAAATGAGGTTCTTACATTAAACATTGGATCATCTTAGATAGCTCCTAACGAGGGCTGAAAAAAAAAACTGAATGTTTTTTACTTGTGTCAGAAGCTTGTGCCTTTTTTATTTCATTTAACACATATTCTCACTTGCTTGTTTTATTAACAGAATTTCAAAGCCTTTCATGAACAACATTTGTCTTCTCTGAGTGTTTGTGCAAAGTAGAAAGTAGAACAAAATTCTAAAAATCTCTCTTAATTGTGAGGTGCTCTGTTAGACAACAGAGCAAACATTTCTTTCGTTATAAATTTTAATCCTACACACCTTTTAAGCAAAACCTTTTTTTTTTTTCAATATGAATTTGTCGAAAAAAATCGTATTCTGTCCTTGTGAAATTAATTTAAAATATAAATCTCGTAGCGTCAACAAGCAAGGCTGTTTTTCCAGGGAAGTTATACATTATAAATACTATAAACATTAACTTTCACAGAATTTTTTTTCTTCGTTTCTGTTAAGAAATTAGCAAAGGCATGAAGTTTCATCCACTCTTCAAATTAATCATATTCTATTAAAAACTAGCCAACCCATACGCTCCTGGTTTACTAGTTTTTAAAAAGGAAAGAAAATCACACAAGTTGTGTACTTTTTCAGTTTGACATCGGTACCGGATTTGACGACATAGCTTGTCACAACACAACTTCAGAGCAACTATTCTGACTTTGTTTTGAAGCAATGACACGAATAAAACGAGCCATTAGTTAGGCTTTTTTATTACATGTAAGAAAATTCTACATATGAACAAACCAAAGTTTTATATTGGCCGATTTCATTTCTATTTTCAGCGAACTTAGGACAGAGTTAAGCTATGGGAAAAAAAATGTCTTTTGTATACACATTAACTTTCAGCTAAACTATGTCAAACAAATAGGTACTAGATATTTATTGAAGTTAAGATAACAACGATTAGTTTTTTGTTTGCTTTTTAATCTTCCTTTGTTAAAGTGTGTTTTTTCAATTTGTGTAAGATCCCTACGTTTGCCATACATTAGAGATTTGATCAAGGTGCGACATAAAACATAGAAATCCCTCGGCCAGATCAAATTGCTCAAAGAGGTTGAAGATAGGGATTAAAAATTATGTGATTTGGGGTCATTAGAGGCAAAAGGATTGGCTGAAAACACGTATGAGGATAAAAACATAGTCCAGTCTCAGTGTAAGTCTCTTTGATTTTTATGTAATTTGGTAAATATTAACTTTCTGGGACATTAAAATAGGCATTAAGCTGTTGCCAAGGAAGAAGCTCCATACAAAATACCTAGCTGGAGGGAGAAGCATAGTGATGGGTATTTGACAGGTTCACATCTCGCTTTGGGTTTTACGTTTACTCAAGTCAAAAAATTTATTGCATTAGATAGTGTAAGGTTTTTGTAACCATAATTGTTTCCGTGTGCAAATTCATCGAAACTCCTATGTGTTGTAATTGTTGTACCTTGTTTTATTTTTTGCGTTGTACATATTAGGAGACCTCAGTTAGCTAACATCTTAGTCGTTAGGATTTCAGAAACTTTTATCTTTATATACAAGACTGCAGCTATGTGAACAAACACTAGAAGCTCAAAACTGAGAGCTTACCAAGCTTTGAGGGACAACAAACCAAGTTCAGACAAGACTTGGAACCGACGCCCACTTTCTTGAATGAACTTGAGTTCAGTTCATGCAATGTACTTGAAATAAAATATCAATTCTGCCTAGTTTTCCATGCTTTAATAAGCCTGCTATTTTCTTTCAAAGGGTGGTGTAAAATGACAACACATGACTTTTTCCTGGCAAAAGAATTTTCGCATACGTGCATAATGAAAAAACACATTGTTGCGGTTTTATTTGTTGTGTTCTTTAAATCAATTATAAATAATTCTCTTTTACAAGGCGATTGATTTTATCGAAGACAAAAGAATTTGGCAGTGGAAAGAAATTAAATTCTGAAATAGGTAATAATTTAGTGGCGTTTCTATCTTTCTCTCTATCTCTTCTCTGGTCGCTCTCCCTCTGTCTTTTCTCACCATCTCTCTCCTTCCATCTATCTACAGCTCCCGATACTCTTTCCTTCTCGTCTCTCTCGGTCCGTTTTTTTTTTCTTTTTTAATTTTTTTTCTCCCTCCCACCATCTCTTTCTTTCTTTATTTCATTTTCTTTTTCTCTCATTGAATCTCACATTTGCTAACTCTCTCTCTCTCTCTCTCTCTCTCTCTCTCTCTCTCTCTCTCTCTCTCTCTCACTTATTCACTCACTCTCTCTCACTCACCCTCTCTCACTCTAACTCACCCTCTCTCTCTCTCTCACTCACTCACTCTCTCTCTCTCTCGAAATAATTATTTATCACACATTCCCTTTATGTGTTGCCAATCCTGTGTGAGTTGAGCGCACGTCCTAGAATATGAAACAAGCTCCCTTGTCGACCTTGAGCCAAACCGTCATTGTTAGGTTAGTGTGAGATTTCATCTTCATAGTCCAGTCGTGTCAGATTCAATCTCAACAGGTGTTTTAGCATAGACCTCAAATCAAATCCTCATGAAACGGGCTCTGTAAAATAATATATTTCATAAAAAGTCGAATGACAAAAAATCGTGTTTGTCCGCGTCCCAAAACTTTATGTCTCCGGTAAACGTGCATAATTCTCTTAAAATCTTGATAATCTTCCGGTAGTGGAGCATCACAGGTTTAAACCAAATGTTGATTTGGATGGTTATTCACCTTCATCTTTGAAATTGTGTTAGGCCCATATTCATGCTGCACTCAAGAGTTGAAATTGATATGTCTATGCAATATTGAAATCAAGAAGTCATTTCTATTTTTCACATTTATCTTTTAGTCTTTTGAATATTATTTCTCTTTTGATTTTCAAGGGCAACTGGCCAGTATCCTGCAAATATACTATGGCACAAAACATCGACGCTTTCCAAAGTTCCTGGACACCTGGCTCAAAATCAGGAAACAGATGGGGCTGGTCAGTTTCTTTCTGGTCACGCTGCACGCTATAATGTCCGTTCTGATGATATCCTCGACCTATTACGGCGGCTGGTTCCACAAACGTACCGTGACCATCCCTGCAAACGAAACATTCAACACTGAAGTCGTGCTCAAGCTGTCTAAAGAATGGATGAACTGGAGAGGGGAATCCGTTTGCTTATTGGGCATTCTCGGGTTCGCCCTGATGGCTGTGGTGGCACTTACATCTATCCGGTCTGTCGGGGATTCCCTGAACTGGAGCGAGTGGCGAAGCGTTCAGTCCAATCTTGGCTTCGTCGTTCTGGGTGTCTCGGCCGCTCACGCCACAGTGATGGGAGCTCGAGGTTGGGGACGGTTAGGTATGCCGAAGGTGTTTAGGTCAATCACGTTCCTCAGTGTGCTCCTTCCATACCTTGTGCTGGCCTTAAAAATAGCATTCAGCTTGCCGCCCCTTTCGGGATATCTTTGGAAGATTCGCCATGGGTGGGAGCGAGAAGGGGCTAGGTACGGCCCAGTTGACAAAATTGACAAAGGGAAAAATGGCACTAAAAAAGCCACGGGAAGCTCCAGTAGCGACAACTTGGAGTTGAAAAAGAGCAGGGCATCGCAGGGTAGTACTAAAGGAAACCAAAGCGGTCAAGCTACTGTGGTGCAAGTAGAAGCTCCACGCGGACCTGACAGTCAAGACTACGGAGGCGCAGGACAAGAGTCAGACCAGTAACAATGCTCGTCACTCTGAACTTCTTGAGAAGGATTGTCGATTTTAGGATAGACTGAATGACTGCTATTCAAACCTGTGCAAAACATAACCGATGGTTTTGTGGCAGAGTGGGTGATGAAATGTGCAATCAATTGAGAAAATATAAAAAAACAAGTCCAATTCTTGTCAACTTTTAAAAAACACTAAATATTAGTTAAATACACCATGCAGCTTAAATCCACAAGATTTTAACATAAAAAATATGAAAGATTGAAAAAAGCAAAGGTATTTTTGGAGGTCTACCATCTTGGTTTTCTAAGTTAACAAAATTTTATCCATAAGAAATGCATTGACGATGAAGAGAACTGGTATGAACATGTAAATTATGGGCCACAGACACAAATCCTCGCTTGTTTCACGTCCTAAGATGAGGTGATCTACTCAGATCACTCTTCAATGTTTTATATAGTCTAATGAGTTGATCATAATAACGTTGTCATAAACCGTCTGAACAGAAAAGGAAAAAAAAGTCTCATGCTCAGCCTTAAAACCAAATTCACGTTTACTCTCTTAGCATGTTAATCTGACAAAACTTTTATCTGAACCTGAAATACTAAGTTTAACAAATTTAAAGCTATCGAGATAATCGCTTCATGAAAGCTCGAGAAGAGAGTAACTGCCGCGCGCGGCGAAATGTTTTGTCGTAAGAAATAAGATTGAAATTCTTTGTATCTTGTATAAACTGTATTAACATATACGAATACCCGTTTATCGTCCTTTGTTCATACTCGGCCACACCTTGAGAGAGAATTCTAATATTTATGACAAAAAGATGAGCCGGCTTCACTGTAAAAAAGAGGGTTCTTTGGACCAGTTTGACTTAAATGTATAAACTTGGTTTTTTTTTAAATATAAATTGCTCAAACTATAATCACCTTTCTTTGAGGTGTCTCACTTATTATAAAAAAAAAACCATCCATTTACAAAGATGATCATAGGAATGTGCTGCCTCTATAAAATATAGAAACTTCATATCCACTCAGTATATGGATTTTTGGAAATGTATGACATGTATTGAACACCTTCTATGTCATAGGAAACGACATGATTCTTTAAGATTATATGTGTTTGGTCTCTTTTTTATAATCCTGATACAACTCTCTTTTTGCCATCCTCTCCCCTCTTTCTTGTGTTTCTTTTTATCATTTTTATATTTCAGTTTGATGATTTTAGCATTGACATTATTTTAATGCATAATATTCTATATTGCTCATAAACTTTACCCGGTGATTCTTGCCTTTCATGATTATTATTCAAAACTATTTTCTGTAGAACTCCGCGCCAGTTCTTGAATTACTAAATGTCCCATTATTTAACCCGTCTCTAAAGAATTAATGTCGCAATTGATATAATCATCTTTGCTTGGATAAATTTTTAACATAGGGTTAAAGAAAACCAAGACATCTAGGTACATGTACGTATGCCCCAGTTGCTAGTACCGTTACAGAAACATTTTCCAAAACTTGAAGAGATAACAAACTTAGGAGTAATGAGAACCTAAGAAGTAATCCTGGGAGTAATTCTTTTTGGCATCTTCAGGGACAAATAATTTATATTTATTAAAACACATATTTTTGAGGCTAAATGGAAGGAAGGAAAACTTCAGATAATTGAAATTTATTGCTGCTTATTTTTTTACTACGGTTAAACTTCACTTTGAAATACCTCGTTATGTGTTCCTGAAATCAGTTACAGTTTTGCTCCATCATATCTTTTTAAAAAAAAAATACCCATCCATGCTGATTAGTCGATAGGTAATTTCATAAATTGATATGGGGGGCATTTTACATTGTTAAAACTACCCTTGATCTCCTGTGTACGGGGCATTGTGACTGTGGTCAAGTTGTAAAACGCTGGCTGTCAGTTTTGAAGAGAATAGAGTTTGAGAGAGAGAGAGAGAAAGAGAGAAATATTTTTCTCTGCTCTTTTGTACCTAGCGGTGCTTGATTGATCATGTCCGCACTTAAACTTATTTGAAATGTAAAAGGCTTTAGAAAAAAGTCATTCAGTCCATTAATAACTAATATTCAATTCGTCGATCAATGTACTTCAAACCAACGATTTAATCGAACATTATTTTTTCCATCATTAATTCATTCAATTAATCAATAATCTAACCATCCAATCAGTGATACTACGTTTCAATCAACTCATGAAATGGCCAATGTATCAATCAAATAATAGTTATATAATTCAATCATTCAACTGTTTTTTTTCCGGCATGATATGAAATGAAAAACAAAACTGCTATGTAAAATGTAAAATTTATTGTTAAATCCTGAAGAAGTATTTTTATTTGCGATTCATCAAGCATATTATCATAATGAGCCTATCCTGTCATCTCATTTATATTTATAACTTTTGTGTTTGAGCATGCGACACCACTAGATACTTGTGGACATTAATTTTTTTATATATATTCCTAACAGCATTAACTCCTTTTTTATTTGTATAGCCTCTGTAATCATGGCATGCTGCGATTATATTTTGATACAATTATTTTAAAGTGGAATTTTAATCCCAGCCTTACATACCTATCAACTTTGAGATTCGTTAGTTTTTTTTGTGCCCAAAAAAGTGATGGTTTTGACATTGTTATGTGAAAGTATTTAGTTTAACCTGGCGAAAATATTTACTTTACTGAACAGAGTTTTTTTTTCAATGTGCCATAACAAACTAAAATCGTGCAGACATATTCCTTAACAGTTGTTTTTTTAACTTTTATTTTTTTACAGATTTATATGCTTTCCAGACATTTAATTTATAAATTTACCACCCAAGAAAGCAGTTCATGTTCTCGGCCTTTGTGTCGTTTGTGCATACTTAACACTATTATGTTCTATAATAAAAATTGAAATCATAAAATGAGAATTTTTCTTGTCAAGATTTACTATCTGCTTTCAATATGTTTATGTATCTGCTCAACTATAAAATACAGCTTCCTGAAAAATACGTAATCCAATAAAAAAATGAACATTTTCAATAAGTCGTTGTTATAACTTTTGGATCTTTTTGTTTGGAAAATTTTCTGTTGATTGATCCGATGGTAAAATCGCTTTATAGAATCATGTTATCACGACACCAATGAGCATCGATATCATACCGGTACAAATAAACGAAAATGATAATAATGACGACAACTTTGTTCATAGTTGCAACAGAGTAGGTGGCAATGCTGAAACAACAGTAGTTCAGAAAGTGGTAAATGTGAAGATTGAGTAGGTGCATGGTAAAAAATCTTGTGGAGAAGAATGGTAAAGAATTTTTAGATTATAGGTCATTTATGTCAAGGCGACGATGGCGATAATAGTAGTGATGATCGTGATGGTGGAGGCAATACCGAAGCTATAAATTTGATATCTAAGGAGTGAAGAGGGCACACAATGAAAAATAGTCTTAATCAGAATGATGATGGAATTTTTGAAAATCAGAATAAATAATGAAGGGGATAATAATGCTGTGGTGATAAGTGATAAATTTGCGATGGTGGTGATGATAATGCCGATGTTTTGATCATATCTGATGATATAATCGAGGAAATTACTTTGCTGTGGGCAAATGACATTTTTTCCTTTTGCGAAACTAATAAGATCGCCATTCATGTGACATGCGATCAAATTTCGGCGACACACGTATAGGTCAAAGGATTTCGGCGAAGATTTTGTGGGCACCGATTTAACACAATTCAAGGCTTCCAGATAAACACCCAGCTCAGGTCTCATCTTGAAAAAGGTGGATAAATATAGTAGCAAAGTTGATGTTTTTTTAGGTTTATTTATGATTATTCGTTTACCCCGTCCCTTATATCTATGTAAGAGGTTGTTTTAGTTTGTGTTGCCCATTTTTAAAGTCCCATAATGGGTAAGAAATAGGTTGGTTTGTCCTAGTTATTCATCTGTTGATAGTTAAATATGCACCACTTTATTACGAAATGTTCATTTTCCATCAAAGCGTGAGCTCTGCTTTGCGTCTCACAACAAATAATGCACTAATTTGCCAAGGAAGATAACTCAATAGAAAACTAAGGTGAAGAGACAAAGAGAGTAATCGTTATTTTTTATAAATTTATGGGTTCTCTCTTATTTTTTTTTCGTCAAGTTAAATATAATTATCCTATAGGAGATGGATTTTCAGACATATTTACATATTTACTAGATGTCAGCCAACCGTTTTGGACCTCTCTAGGATTTAATTTTTCGACCTAATTTAGATCGAAAAGCTCTTCCACAGCTAGATGCAGATCATTGTACATGTTCCACAGCATCATGTCGACGATATCTGGGACAGGTGAGAGGTGAGCATCACTCAGGGACAGATACTTTCAAGCCAGAAGACGCAAGCACCAAAACATTGAAATCGTTAAATTGAAAACAAAATGTAATTTATTTTTTCAATTTTTTGTGCTATCCACTGGTAATTACGGAAATCTAATTAATTTAATTCTGCTTACATTGAAAGGAGAAAACTCTAGAAAAATTAAGTAAATATGTCAAAAAGCCGCTTTGTTTTTCTAGGCTGAGACATTTCTCACAAATTACCCTCACATTGTGGCAATTCTATCTGACGTCTTTTTGTTTACTTAAGTTTTAAAGCTCTTAACTTTACAAACCTTAATTGGCTTTGGAAAAATAGTTGTTTTTTTTTTTTAATGGAATATTCTATTTGTATAAAATCAAATGGCAACAATAATATACGATCACCCAAGCCTATGTTTGTTATTTACTCATTTTTCTCTAGCCCCCCTCTCTTTTGAAACTCATGCCTTCTCTCTCTCTCTATCTCTCTCTCTCTCTCTCTCTCTCTCTCTCTCTCATATACATATAATTATATATATACATATAATTATATATATATATATATATATACACACACACACACACATATATATACATTGACTTGAATTCGAATTCTTCTTAGCTCTGCTCTGTCAGATGAAATCTTTGGTAGTGTGATGGACAGGACGATCACTTACCAGTAAACAAGTTACAGGTTTAAGGACGAGTAAAAAGTCGTGAGGATCAATTATTCAAGTATGTTTTATCATTTTGCAAATACGACCTGAAATCTTCCTGATCATTCTCTAGAGTTTCATATGGAATGTAAAAAAAAATGCGCATGTCTCACTAGTGATGAGTTGAGAGATTCAGCTGCTGTAGTAATGGATTGAGACTCTAGGTCTATCTATTATTCCTAATAAAAAATCTTTGCTTAACAAGTTTCTCAAGATTTTTTAATTGATTTAGAGTGAGATTTATTTTCATTAGACGAAAAAAATCTGATGGTTTACTAATAGTAGAAGTCAGAGCAATATTTAAAATGAAAGTCATTGTAGAACAGAATTACCGGTTTCTGTTTATTCTTTCGTCAGGTCTGTCACTCAAACAGAGCACATGAGAAGCTTTTCTCTTGTAGCTGAATCAAGAGACGGTCAACAGTACACTCACAACGACACTGGAGGACCGGCGCAACAAGTATACATGGTGGTACCATCTCCTACAATAAGCTTTCCAGTCCATACCGTGCTGATCAGGGCAAGGCAAGGGCAGCCTTTGGCTCTGTGTGAAATTGACACTTTTGGAGGTGAGACTTTACTTTATGTTTCTTCAAAACATTTTTAAAAACTTTATTACAAACAGAGTGGTGGGTCATTTTTTTTCTCTTTGCATATTAAAATGAATGCAAGATTTATTCTGTTCATGTTTTAACTAGTTAAGGCTAGAAATACTCAATGGGGGTTTATCACCGGGAAATAATTTCAAGTCTTTTGCTATTGATCCACTTTATCTATATGAGACATTTTAGTTTCTTAGTTTGAAGCGGCAGGTTCTTATTTACTTGATATCACTGATTGAAAAACAAAATAAAATAAAAATAAAACTTGTCTAATTTGTTTGTCACTATGTTTGATAAGGCTTTTAATAGGGGTAATACAAACTATAATGACACTAGGAATAAGAGCAATAATAATAATGATGATGATGATGATGATAGTAGTAGTAGTAGTAGTAGTAGTAGTAGTAGTAGTAGTAGTAGTAGTAGTAGTAGTGGTAGTAGTAGTAGTAGTGGTAGTAGTAGTAGTAGTAGTAGTAGTAGTAGTAGTAGTAGTAGTAGTAGTAGTAGTAGTAGTAGTAGTAGTAGTAGTAGTAGTAGTAATAATAATAATAATAATAATAATAATAATAATAATAATAATAATAATAATAATAATAATAATAATAATAATAATAATAATAATAATAATAATAATAATAATAATAATAATAATAAAGTATAGATAATGGTATAAAAGAACTTCTGACGCAGGATGGCAAGTGTTACTAGATGAACGTAGAAAAAAACATTAAACTTTGCCATGTCATTAAAGTAAATGCCATTTATTCAAACTCCCCAGAAACGGTTTGTCGACAGGGTCAGTTTGGTCTTCGATGTCAGTGGGCCTGCAACTGTCTTCACACCCACTCCTGTCTCTCCCATAGTGGAGGCTGTCCGTACGGCTGTGCAAACGGTTTTCACGGCGAGGACTGTTATACACCGAAAGATTAAAGGTTAAGGGCGGTGTTCACGATACAAAAATCAACTTTGTCTCATCAGTCTTTAATCTGGAAATCACAATCATACTCATTTAGACAAAGTCTTTTGCAGGTTAACCTCATTTTGTCAGGAAAAAGAATTCAAATAAAATGATTTTGTTAACATACAATTAATACAAGTATGATGGCTGTACACACCAAGGAAAACACATTCCGAACTTCGGTCAATAAAATAGACGAAACAACGGCCTCAAAGAATTTAGGCGGATATTTAAAGCAATGTATTTATTGCTTTACTTTGTTCGAAAAAAAAATGATTAGAAAGGAAATTAAACGCTTTTATCTCACATACTTTTGAAAACAAGCTGTATCGTACAAACCTACAACCTTAAGCAGTAAGTGTTATTGACATCAACTAACCCAATATATTACATAACAACATAATGCTCACCTCAGCCTTTCAATTTGTTTAAATATGCTCACTTAAGTAGAAACTTATTACTGGACATCCAGTCGAAATGTAAAATAATCAGACTTAAAACTGCTAAACTATAAAAGCCAAAGAAATACCTATTTCCCATGCAAGGCTTATATGCAATAAACTTTAATGTAATGCTCAGAGAAAGTTTGTAGTTCTGACATACAATTCTGCATTCTTGAATGTCTCAAGCGTTCTAAAGATATTTGCTATACCGATAAAATCCCCAATATCAGCTTTAAAAGGCATTTGACTGCATCTCCCACAAATTACAACCCACGATTCGACAGTGGTAAACATTATTATCAAACAAGCGCCTTTTTGCTGTTCTTTCACAACGCAGAACCATGAAAAATTATACATAACTTTTCATGACATTGACACGACCTTATAAATTATATAGCATAGGGTACAGCAGACGTTGGGAACTATTTATTTATAATGTAAAACTATAACAATACCCAGGACTCATATTATGGAACTCAGGTCTGTGGTAAACCATGTTAACATCAACACCACACAGTATTTCGGAGCATCTTTCATGGTAAGACTATATCGGCCTCCTGGACCGGTTGAAGATGAGAAACTCGTTGGATGCGCCCTCTGGAAACAAAAAACTTACAGCATCAACTCCATCTGAAATATAATTATATTTTCCTGCATGTTTGATACAAGCATGAAGTAACGCGCTCAGTTATCATGAACTTAGAACGTTCTGATTGAATGTTTGTGTGGCAGAGAAATAAAATATGGAGGAGGGTAGATAGAAAGGACGAAAGTGAACTTGAAAAAAAGATTAAGAGAGAAATAGAGTAAGAGACTGAGATGATAGATAAATAAATAGGTAGATACAGAGAAAGAGAAAGTAATATAAAATACAGAACTTTTCCTTGTTTTTAAATTTTCTACACTTCTTTTACGACCCCATTTTTGCTTCATTAATATATGTTGGGGCACTATAATATTCGCATTTAAAAAAATGACTGAAATAGTTATTCACCTCTTTTTTTATTTGTTGTGAAAAGCAATTGAGTCTCAAGACATGTCTTTATCCTTTAGTAAATGGAACAGTAAATATTTCCTCCCAATGACCTAAATAACACTAGCTACAATTTTCATGCAACTGAAGGTCTAAATTTATTATGTGTAAAATGGGCGCCTAGTTTTTAAACTAATCATTCAGAAAATACCCAGTGCTAAAATACAGATGTGACGGGTGTGGTATGAAAGTCTAGTGGTAGACAGTCAGCAATAGGAGGTGCATGCTTTGTTTAGTGTCATGTCATGAGAGTCTAGTAGTCACAGCCAACACTAGAAGGTCCATGCTTTGTTTAGTGGCATGTCGTGTGGATCTAGTAGTAGACAGCCAACACTAGGAGGTCCATGCTTTGTTTAGTGACATGTCGTGTCGATCTAGTGATAGACAGTCAACACTAGGAGGTTCATGTTTTGTTTAGTGGCATGTCGTGTGGATCTAGTGGTAGACAGTCAGCACTAGGAGGTCCATGATTTGTTTAGTGACATGTCGTGAGGGTCTAGTGGTAGACAGTCAACACTAGGAAGTCCATGCTTTGTTCAATGGCATGTCGTGTGGATCTAGTGATAGACAGTCAACACTAAGAGGTCCATGCTTTGTTCAGTGGCATGTCATGAGGATCTAGTGGAAGACAGTCAACACTAGGAGGTCCATGCTTTGTTTAGTGGCATGTCATGTGGATCTAGTGATAGACAGTCAGCACTAGGAGGTCCATGCTTTGTTTAGTGGCATGTCGTGTGGATCTAGTGGTAGACAGTCAATACTAGGAGGTCCATGCTTTGTTTAGTGACATGTCGTGTGGATCTAGTGGTAGACAGTCAACACTAGGAGGTCCATGCTTTGTTTAGTGACATGTCGTGTGAATCTAGTGATAGACAGTCAACACTAGGAGGTCCTTGCTTTGTTTAGTGGCATGTCGTGTGGATCTAGTGGTAGACAGGCAGCACTAGGAGGTCCATGCTTTGTTTAGTGGCATGTCGTGTGGATTTAGTGGTAGACAGTCAACACTAGGAGGTTCATGCTTTGTTCAGTGACATGTCGTGTGGATCTAGAGGTAGACAGTCAACACTAGGAGGTCCATGCTTTGTTCAGTGACATGTCATGAGGATCTAGTGGTGGACAGTGAACACTAGGAGATCCATGCTTTGTTCAGTGACATGTCATGAGGATCTAGTGGTAGACAGTCAACACTAGGAGGTCCATGCTTTGTTTAGTGACATGTCGTGTGGATCTAGTGGTAGACAGACAACACTAAGAGGTCCATGCTTTGTTCAGTGACATGTCGTGTGGATCTAGTGATAGACAGGCAGCACTAGGAGGTCCATGCTTTGTTTAGTGGCATGTCGTGTCGATTTAGTGGTGGACAGTCAACACTAGGAGGTCCATGCTTTGTTCAGTGACATGTCATGAGGATCTAGTGATAGACAGTCAACACTAGGAGGTCCATGCTTTGTTCAGTGACATGTCATGAGGATCTAGTGGTAGACAGTCAACACTAAGAGGTCCATGCTTTGTTCAGTGACATGTCGTGTGGATCTAGTGATAGACAGTCAACACTAGGAGGTCCATGCTTTGTTTAGTGGCGTGTCGTGTGGATCTAGTAGTAGACAGTCATTACTAGGAGGTCCATGCTTTGTTCAGTGACATGTCGTGTGGATCTAGTGGTAGACAGTCAATACTAGGAGGTCCATGCTTTGTTCAGTGACATGTCGTGTGGATCTAGTGGT
>JAWDGP010002237.1:0-16048 GCA_033675545.1 Elysia crispata
TCAGTTACGTATTGCTCTGCACAATTGCTGGCTACCACGCTTGATACATCTTTTCACCATGACAGTGAACGTTTGAATAGAGCCTATTAAGATATTTGTTGTATTTTTTGCCCCTTTCTTTTGCTTGTATTTCTCAAACTAGCGAGTCATTCACAACAGATTTATGAGTCTGTGTCAGAATTATTATCTGTGAACAGATACAGCAGGAGATGGTAAAATCTTTCAAATTAAAATGACTTAACAGGAAGAGACAATTCAGTTGTAAGTTGGTTCCTTTTTTCCCATTTACTTCAGATAGGAAAATGAACTGTCAGAGGGAAAAAAAAGAGAGAGAGAGAGAGAGAGAGAGAGAGAGAGAGAGAGAGAGAGAGAGAGAGAGAGAGAGAGAGAGAGAGAAAGAGAAAAAGAGAGAGTGAGAAAAGATAATACATATTTCTTTGACTGTGAAATAAAGACATCCAAATAATATTTCTTTAAAATTGCGCTTGCAGATAACATAAATCTTACGAAATCATGCAAAGGTTATTAATTCTTTTTTGTGGGGCAATGATAAAGGACATCCTCTCCTGGAAGTCTCTAATGAACGGCAAGTTTTTGAAAATATTATTTTGACTATTATTTTCATACCACTGAGGAGGATCATTGTATAGTTATGTTATATCAAGCAGGCCTAGTAATAAGCGGTAGTCTCGGTGTGGAACACACACACGTTGACACACGCTGTCGCATGTAGCCAGAAGCCAGCTTCATAATCGGCCCGCACGAATGAGCCATTGTAAGTTCTACTAGACTGTTCTAAAACATATTGACTGGCTGGCTTTGTCAACCTGAGTGAAGGGGACTCTGATGTGTAATGGCGCTAATGATTTTGGATCGACTCTAGTTCTTTACCTTAAAAAATCGGCTCAGATAATGCGCTAACTGGTTTGCCAGGGCGCAGACATTATTTAGGACACATCCTTACACTTGGAAAAAGTAACGGAAAGAGAGCGAGAGGTAGACAGAAAGAAAAGATCTGGGACGGTTTTGGAAGATTGACCAGTGGAGGTGAAGGGATCGACCTGATTGTGAAATGTGAGGACAAATAGACCTGGAGGGACATGGTCACCAACGCCAACCGGCTCGATACCCCGTAGTAATGAATCGCCTTCTTCAATCCTGAACAACTCTAAACATCGAGTAAGGCAGAGATTCATCTTCACAAGACAGAGAGGCATTTATGCTGTTTCCCTTCTTTTTAAAGGCATGAACGATTGATTGATTGTGGGTAGTCTGTCCATCGTTCTAATATAAAGCTTTAATCACTTACTGTCTCCCCCTCCCTCCTTTTCTCTCTCTCTCTCTCTCTCTCTCTCTCTCTCTCTCTCTCTCTCTCTCTCTCTCTCTCTCGAAGTTCAAGAAGATATAAAGAGATGATTGTCTACTCGAAATGATACGGTCAGTTTCCGAGTACAATTTTAATAGTTTAACGAACTCGTGAAAGAAGAGCAAAGAACCAGAAATGATAGATAGATAGATAGATAGATAGATAGATAGATAGATAGATAGATAGATTGAAAGATAGATAGAGATACTCACAGGCAGACAGATATATATATATATATATATATATATATATATATATATAGAGAGAGAGAGAGAGAGAGAGAGAGAGAGAAAGAGAGAGAGGGAGAGAGACAGAGACAGAGAGAGAGAGAGAGAGAGAGAGAGAGAGAGAGAGAGAGAGAGAGAGAGAGAGAGAGAGAGAGAGAGAGAGATATATAGAGAGAAAGAGAGAGAAATTCTTTTGGCAAACTGTTCACGAAAGTTTATCATACAGCCAGATAAAAAGAAGAAACTCGAGAGGAATCTGCTTTTGCTACCACCAGACTGTCTTACTGCGACGCAGCAGGTTTAGATAGCTCACCTCCCCACCGCATTTATTTTTTTTGGTATAGCACTCCCTGCACTATCACCCATACAGTCGTCTGTGAGACTAGACTCGACTAGATCTAGATCTGGATTCAAAGTGGACAGTAAGTTTGCTCCTCATTGTAAACTCATCCTTACACAGCCCATATGTTTTTTTAAACTCCTTTTAAACTCATCCTTACACAGCCCATATGTTTTTTTTTACTCCAAAAATCTTAACATGTGTAAATGCTCATATTTAAGTTACTTAGATTTTCAAAATGTTGGCAATAGTGAAAGAAAATGAAGAATTTTCAATATTGCTATTGCTTGCTTTTTTCCGATAAAGCGTCGTGCATGGATCTACATTTTGGCTGTTAATGATGTGAGAAATACTGTAAAAAACCTTTAACTTATTACAAAGCTCATGTTTCTAGTAGAGACAGAGGTTCGATTTGTTCTCTCTCTCTCTCTCTCTCTCTCTCTCTCTCTCTCTCTCTCTCTCTCGCTTTTTCATGTTCCACTCTGCTTTTTTTAAATTAAAAAACTATTGAATTATCTAAGTACATCTGCTCTAATCTCATGATTGCACAAATAAACACAAACACACACAGACACTCTCTCTTACTTTCATTCTTCCTTCCTGCTTTTCTTTACCACCTCTTCACGATTAAAATCTTCACATCTTTTTCACTTGAAAAACGATAGAGAAACGAAATAACTTGTTCTTCTATATATTCCATAACTCTATAAACAGAATTTAGTACTTACAAAATTTGACAATGTTATAATTCTTGCAACTATATAAAAATCATCAGTTATTTGCCTCGCAATCAGGTGTTCTGGGTTCTTCTACATTCATCTATCTCCAGAGATACGAGTTCTAGAACCCATACATTTCTCCAGTATTCTGGGATATGTTTCATATAGCCATGTCAAGTGATCTGAAATCTAACGCAATTAATCCTCCTGGTAACATACGTTCTTTTACATTTATTCAAACTGCAGGGAACTGAGTTCCTTTACATACACGCATCTCAAGTATTCTGGATTACGTTCATATAGCCATTTAAAGTGTTCTGAGTTCCTTGACATAGACACAAATATTCTCAGTTAATTTCATATAACCATCTCCATTGTTCTGAGTTCGTTGATATATACCCATCTCAAGTATTCTGGGTTATGTTCTGTGTGCATCTCTGGTGACTGGGTTCTGTCACATAAAACCCAACTCAAGGGATCTGACTGCTTTGAGAAATAATTATCTACGTTCACCTGAGTTCTTCAAGTTTAATCCAACTTCAGGTTTCCAAATTCTGCAACCATGTCAATTTTAACAGAACTCCTAGAGTATCAGTTCTGTGATGTATACCCATCTTCGGTGACCTAGGTTCTGTCAATTTTATACCCATCTTTGGTGATCTAGGCTCTGTCAATTTTATACCCGTCTCTGATGACCTAGGTTCTGTCAGTTTTATTACCGTCTATGGTTACCTAGGTTCTGTCAATTTTATACCCATCCCTGGTGAACTAGGTTCTGTCAGTTTTATACCCGTCTCTGGTGACCTAGATTCTGTCAATTTTATACCCATCTTTGGTGACCTAGGTTCTGTCATGTTTATACCCATCTTTGGTGACCTAGGTTCTGTCAATTTTATACCCATCTCTGGTGACCTAGATTCTGTCAATTTTATACCCATCTTTGGTGACCTAGATTCTGTCAATTTTATACCCGTCTCTGATGACCTAGGTTCTGTCAATTTTATACCCATCTCTGGTGACCTAGATTGTGTCAATTTTATACCCATCTTTGGGACCTAGGTTCTGTCAATTGTATACCCATCTCTGGTGACCTAGGTTCTGTCAGTTTTATACCCGTCTCTGATGACCTAGATTCTGTCAATTTTATACCCATCTTTGGTGACCTTCCACACCAAAAGTCTCAGGAAAATTGCACGGATCTTCTGGCCTAGATACATATCAAATGAAGACCTATTAGAACAGTGCCAACAAGAGACAATGGAGACAATCATTATCCGGAGGAGGTGGAGGTGGATAGGTCACGTACTCCGCAAGGAACAAGATGCCATCCCTCGAGTAGCCGTTCAATGGAGGCCAGAGGGACACAGGAAACGCGGGCGACCGAAAACCACCTGGAGAAGGACAGTGGAGGCAGAGGCAGCAGCCATGGGACAGTCATGGGGCACCTTTAGGATGCTGGCTCAGGACCGTGAGCAATGGAAGGAGTTTGTTGTTGCCCTAATTGCCTACGGCAAAAAGGGCAGTAAGTAAGTAAGTTTGGTGACCTAGGTTCTGTCATGTTTATACCCGTCTCTGGTGACGTAGGTTCTGTCAGTTTTATACCCATCTTTGGTGACCTTGTTTCTGTCAATTTTATACCCATCTCTGGTGACCTAGGTTCTGTCAATTTCATACCCATCTCTGATGACCTAGGTTCTGTCAATTTTATACCCGTCTCTGGTGACCTAGGTTCTGTCAATTTCATACCCGTCTCTGGTGACCTAGGTTCTGTCAATTTTATACCCGCATCTGGTAACCTAGGTTCTGTCAATTTTGTACCCGTCTCTGGTGACCTAGGTTCGTCAATTTTATACTCATCTTTGGTGACCTAGGTTCTATCAATTTTACAACACCTGTAATCTTAGGTCTGTCACATATGACCATCTTTGGTGAATTGAGTTTGATAATATTCACAGATTTTCAGTGTTAATTTCAGTCGTGTATTCCTATCGTAAGTGATCTGAGTTTCTCTCACACTTCAATATTTCTTGTATGACTTTGGCCTATTTCATCTGCCTTGAAACATTTACACTGTCCATATCATATCACTCGTGATGTATATTTTCACACATTTACCTTATACCTTTGATCTGAGTTCCTTGATATTTACTAACATACCTTGATCAAGTTCCTATGTCTAATTTACTGAATCCCTACCCATATAATATGAACTTTTTACTATTTTTTTCAATCATCCCCTGTAACCTTTCCCATCCCTTGAAATCCTATTTTCCTCATCCTTACCCATGCCGAGAGGTTTTGTTTTCTTCATATGCGCAAAACTCATTGACCTAACTTCATTCCTCTTTCGAATTCTTTCGTGATTTACTGGACTCCATCTTCACCAGTCGCCTATGATCTGTTATTTTTTTAATCTTACCTTAATTTGCGTCGTCACATTTTTCCAAATCCTTGTACATTTTCGAAGAACTAATTTTTTTCTCATTTTTATTAAGACATCTGTGATCCGATTTCCCTCATCTTCATCCTCGTCCTGTAATTCTGAGTCCTCACATTTCTATTCATTATATGTTATTCGGATTCCCTCATCCTTCTCTCTTTCCCTTAAATCTGACATTCCTCATTTTACTCAAGCGCAAAGATATGTTTTAGCTCAATTAGACCAGTCTCATACTGTCTGGTTTCCTTTCTCTTTATCCATACACTGCTCTCAGATGTAAGTCATATTTACCAATTTCTTGTGATCTGAATTCCCTAATGTTCACATTACCTATTCACTGTTCATATATATATATATATCCCTCTTTTGCACAATCTACTGTGATTTTACCACCCCTACAGTATCCAATCCTCTGTGATCTTACCACCCCAACATTACCCTACTGTGATCCCACGTTTCAATATTTACCCAATCCACATCTTCCCAACACAACAGTACTCAATCCGCTGTGATACTATTATCCCTTTACTACCCAATTCACAGTGATTTTACCATCCTATGTTTTATATTAATCCAATCTATAGTGATCTTACTTTACCATTCTAACCCTTATACATCACGAAAGGCCAGTTACATAGATCCAGCTTGAACCGAGAAGGCATAAACCTGTCTCTATATCACCATTCAAGAGCTACATACACACATTATAGATACCGCCCTAGCATTATCCAACCTAATCTATCATCCCTAACATCAGGAAAGTTACAGGCCAAGATGTCGCCCCTGTTCCTCTGTCTTGCTGCTGTGATCGTCCTGGCTATAGGTGAGTCCAGTGATTAGCTTCGGCTAAGACAATCTCAGAACAAAATGAAAAAAAAAAAACCACAAATGATAATATCAAAACTCCTTAAGTAACCGTTGAAAATAAAAATAATTAAGAACAAAACCGATACACATCTGAGAATTGGTACTCATTCTAGAATTATTCTTGTCCAGCTTTTATTTGTTCCATTTTATGTGATAAAGAGAAAAAAATTATGATAGGTAACCCAGTTGTTGCATTCACTGCGAGGTTGTTCTTTGACCTCCGCTTTCTTTAGGCGTCCCTGCCTGATATGCAGGTTGATTTTTGTTTAGGCTCTTGGACTTTTGTAGTAATATTCTAAGGATATAGATTTTTTCATCATTAAACAGTTTTTTCTTCAATACAGTATTCACCTTAAGAGGTACTCATTTCATTTTTAATATTTGCCTTAGGAAGATCAAAGTCAATCTTGAATTCGCTATATGGTCTTAGGCTGGCACAGCTTACCTCAATATCGGCGGCTCAACTGGTTCTAAATGCATAATTCGTTTTACAATGCGCACTGTTATGTAGAATAACACTGATGCTGTAATCCTGTCCTGACAGTGATTCTGGAATCCTTTGTCTGAAATGATTCTGAAACTATCTCTTCTCACTGATACTGTGATGCTCTCTTACAAACTATAATTATGCTGTTATCCTCTCCTCCCAACGATAGTGTCATCCTTTATTCCAAACGAAGCTGTAATTTTCTTCTCTCACTAATGCCATGGTCCTCTCTTCAACTTGTGCTGTAATTCTCTTCTCTCACTAATGCTATGGTCCTCTCTCCAACTGATGCTGTAATTCTCTTCTCTCACTGATGCTATGGTCCTCTCTTCAACTGATGCTGTAATTCTCTTCTCTCCCTGATGCTATGGTCCTCTCTTCAACTGATGCTGTAATTCTCTTCTCTCACTAATGCTATGGTCCTCTCTTAAACTGATGCTGTAATTCTCTTCTCTCAGTAATGCTATGGTCCTCTATTCAACTTGTGCTGTAATTCTCTTCTCTCCCAGATGCTACATTCCTCTCTTCAACTGATGCTGCAATTCTCTTCTCTCACGGATGCTATGGTCCTCTCTTCAACTTGTGCTGTAATTCTCTTCTCTCACTGATGCTATGGTCCTCTCTTCAAATTGTGCTGTAATTCTCTTCTCTCAGCGATGCTATATTCCTCTCTTCAACTTGTGCCATAATTCTCTTCTCTCCCGGATACTATATTCCTCTCTTAAACTTGTGCTGTAATTCTCTTCTCTCACTGATGCTATGGTCCTCTCTTAAACTTGTGCTGAAATTCTCTTCTCTCACTGATGCTATGGTCCTCTCTTCAACTTGTGCTGTAATTCTCTTCTCTCACTGATGCGATGGTCCTCTCTTCAACTTGTGCTGTAATTCTCTTCTCTTACTGATACTATTGTCCTCTATTCAACATGTGCTGTAATTCTCTTCTCTTACTGATGCTATATTCCTCTCTTCAACTGATGCTGCAATTCTCTTCTCTCCCGGATGCTATAATCCCCTCTTCAACTTGTGCTGCAGTTCTCTTCTCTCCCGGATGCTATGGTCCTCTCTTCAACTTGTGCTGTAATTCTCTTCTCTCCCAGATGCTATATTCCTCTCTTCAACTGATGCTGCAGTTCTCTTCTCTCACTGATGCTATGGTCCTCTCTGCAACTGATGCTGCAGTTCTCTTCTCTCACTGATGCTATGGTCCTCTCTTCAACTGATGCTGCAGTTCTCTTCTCTCACTGATGCTATGGTCCTCTCTTCAACTTGTGCTGTAATTCTCTTCTCTCACTGATGCTATGGTCCTCTCTTCAACTGATGCTGCAGTTCTCTTCTCTCACTGATGCTATGGTCCTCTCTTCAACTGACGTTGCAATTCTCTTCTCTGGATAATGCTATGGTCCTCTCTTCAACTTGTGCTGTAATTCTCTTTTCTCCCAGATGCTATATTCCTCTCTTCAACTTGTGCTGCAGTTCTCTTCTCTCACTGATGCTATGGTCCTCTCTTCAACTTGTGCTGTAATTCTCTTCTCTCACTGATGCTATGGTCCTCTCTTCAACTGATGCTGCAATTCTCTTCTCTCACTAATGCTATGGTCCTCTCTTCAACTGAAGCTGCAATTCTCTTCTCTCACTGATGCTATATTCCTCTCTTCAACTTGTGCTGTAATTCTCTTCTCTCACTGATGCTATATTCCTCTCTTCAACTGATGCTGTAATTCTCTTCTCTCACTGATGCTATGGTCCTCTCTTCAACTGATACTGTAATTCTCTTCTCTCACTGATGCTATGGTCCTCTCTTCAACTTGTGCTGTAATTCTCTTCTCTCACTGATGCTATGGTCCTCTCTTCAACTTGTGCTGAAATTCACTTCTATCCCGGATACTATGGTCCTCTCTATGGTCCTCTCTTCAACTGCGATTCTCTTCTCTCACTGATGCTATATTCCTCTCTTCAACTGATGCTGTAATTCTCTTCTCTCACTGATGCTATGGTCCTCTCTTCAACTGATACTGTAATTCTCTTCTCTCCCGGACGCTATATTCCTCTCTTCAACTGATGCTGCAATTCTCTTCTCTCACTGATGCTATGGTCCTCTCTTCAACTTGTGCTGTAATTCTCTTCTCTCACTAATGCTATGGTCCTCTCTTCAACTGAAGCTGCAATTCTCTTCTCTCACTGATGCTATGGTCCTCTCTTCAACTTGTGCTGTAATTCTCTTCTCTCACTGATGCTATGGTCCTCTCTTCAACTTGTGCTGTAATTCTCTTCTCTCACTAATGGCATGGTTCTCTCTTTAACTTGTGGTGTAATTCTCTTCTCTCACTGATGGTATGGTCCTCTCTTCAACTTGTGCTGTAATTCTCTTCTTTTACTGATGCTATGGTCCTCTCTTCAACTGACGTTGCAATTCTCTTCTCTCACTAATGCAAGGTCCTCTCTTCAACTTGTGCTGTAATTCTCTTCTCTCACTGACGCTATGGTCCTCTCTTCAACTGATGCTGTAATTCTCTTCTCTCACTGATGCTATATTCCCCTCTTCAACTTGTGCTGTAATTCTCTTCTCTCCCGGATGCTATGGTTCTCTCTTCAACTTGTACTGTAATTCTCTTCTCTCACTGATGCTATATTCCTCTCTTCAATTTGTGCTGTAATTCTCTTCTCTCTCGGATGCTATATTTCCCTCTTCAACTTGTGCTGTAATTCTCTTCTCTCCCGGATGCTATGGTCCTCTCTTCAACTTGTGCTGTAACTCTCTTCTCTCACTGATGCTATATTCCTCTCTTCAACTGATGCTGCAGTTCTCTTCTCTCAGTAATGCAATGGTCCTCTTTTAAACTGATGCTGCAATTCTCTTCTCTCACTGATGCTACATTCCTCTCTTCAACTGATGCTGCAGTTCTCTTCTCTCACTAATGCTATGGTCCTCTCTTCAACTGATGCTGCAATTCTCTTCTCTCACTGATGCTATATTTCTCTCTAACTGATGCTGCAGTTCTCTTCTCTCACTAATGGTATGGTCCTCTCTTCAACTGATGCTCGAATTCTCTTCTCTCCCAGGTGCTTTATTCCTCTCTTAAACTGATGCTGCAATTCTCTTCTCTCACTGATGCTATGGTCCTCTCATCAACTTGTGCTGTAATTCTCTTCTCTCACTGATGGTATGGTCCTCTCTTCAACTTGTGCTGTAATTCTCTTCTCTCACTAATGCTATAGTCCTCTCTTCAACTTGTTCTGTATTTCTCTTCTCTCACTGATGGTATGGTCCTCTCTTCAACTTTTGCTGGAATTCTCTTATTTCACTGATGCTATGGTCCTCTCTTCAACTTGTGCTGTAAATCTCTTCTCTGACTGATTCTATGGTCCTTTCTCGAACTTGTGCTGTAATTCTCTTCTCTCCCGAATACTATATTCCTCTCTTTAACTTGTGCTGTAATTCTCTTCTCTCACTGATGCTATGGTCCTCTCTTCAACTTGTGCTGTAATTCTCTTCTCTCCCGGATACTATATTCCTCTCTTCAACTTGTGCTGTAATTCTCTTCTCTCACTAATGCTATATTCCTCTCTTCAACTTGTGCTGTAATTCTCTTCTCTCACTGATGCTATGGTCCTCTCTTCAACTTGTGCTGTAATTCTCTTCTCTCCCAGATACTATATTTCTCTCTTCAACTACTGTTATTCTCTTCCCTCACTGATGCTATATTCCCCTCTTCAACTTGTGCTGTAATTCTCTTCTCTCCCGGATGCTATGGTTATCTCTTCATTTTCTGCTGTAATTCTCTTCTCTCCCAGATGCTATATTCCTCTCTTGAACTGATGCTGGAATTCTCTTCTCTCACTGATGCTATGGTCCTCTCTTCAACTTGTGCTGTAATACTTTTGTCTCACTGATGCTATGGTCCTTTCTTCAACTGATGCTGCAGTTCTCTTCTCTCACTAATGCTATGGTCCTCTTTTCAACTGATGCTGCAATTCTCTTCTCTCACTGATGCTACATTCCTCTCTTCAACTGCTACTGCAGTTCTCTTCTCTCACTGATGCTATGGTCCTCTCTTCAACTTGTTATGTAATTGTCTTCTCTCACTGATGGTTTGGTCCTCTCTTCAACCTGTGCTGTAATTTTCTTCTCTCATTGATAGTATGGTCCTCTCTTCAACTTGTTATGTAATTGTCTTCTCTCACTGATGGTTTGGTCCTCTCTTCAACCTGTGCTGTAATTTTCTTCTCTCACTGATAGTATGGTCCTCTTTTCAACTTGTACTGTAATTCTCTTCTTTCACTGATGCTATGGTCCTCTCTTCAACTGATGCTGCAGTTCTCTACTCTCAATAATGCTATTGTCCTCTTTTAAAATAGTGCTGAAATTCTCTTCTCTCACTGACGCTATGTTCCACTCTTCAACTGATGCTGTAATTCTCTTTTCTCACTGATGCTATATTCCCCTCTTCAACTTGTGCTGTAATTCTCTTCTCTCCCGGATGCTATGGTCCTCTCTTCAACTTGTACTGTAATTCTCTTCTCTCACTGATGCTACATTCCTCTCTTCAACTGATGCTGCAGTTCTCTTCTCTCAGTAATGCTATGGTCCTCTTTTAAACTGATGCTGCAATTCTCTTCTCTCACTGATGCTACATTCCTCTCTTCAACTGATGCTGCAGTTCTCTTCTCTCACTAATGCTATGGTCCTCTCTTCAACTGATGCTGCAATTCTCTTCTCTCCCAGATGCTATATTTCTCTCTAACTGATGCTGCAGTTCTCTTCTCTCACTAATGGTATGGTCCTCTCTTCAACTGATGCTCCAATTCTCTTCTCTCCCAGATGCTTTATTCCTCTCTTCAACTGATGCTGCAATTCTCTTCTCTCACTGATGCTATGGTCCTCTCTTCAACTTGTGCTGTAATTCTCTTCTCTCACTGATGGTATGGTCCTCTCTTCAACTTGTGCTGTAATTCTCTTCTCTCACTAATGCTATAGTCCTCTCTTCAACTTGTGCTGTATTTCTCTTCTCTCACTGATGGTATGGTCCTCTCTTCAATTTTTGCTGTAATTCTCTTATTTTACTGATGCTATGGTCCTCTCTTCAACTTGTGCTGTAATTCTCTTCTCTCAGTGATTCTATGGTCCTGTCTCCAACTTGTGCTGTAATTCTCTTCTCTCCCAAATACTATATTCCTCTCTTCAACTTGTGCTGTAATTCTCTTCTCTCCCAGATACTATATTTCTCTCTTCAACTACTGTTATTCTCTTCTCTCACTGATGCTATATTCCTCTCTTCAACTTGTGCTGTAATTCTCTTCTCTCACTGATGCTATATTCCTCTCTTCAACTTGTGCTGTAATTCTCTTCTCTCACTGATGCTATATTCCTCTCTTCAACTGATGCTGTAATTCTCTTCTCTCACTAATGCTATATTCCTCTCTTCAACTTGTGCTGTAATTCTCTTCTCTCACTAATGCTATGGTCCTCTCTTCAACTTGTGCTGTAATTCTCTTCTCTCACTGATGCTATGGTCCTCTCTTCAACTTGTGCTGTAATTCTCTTCTCTCACTAATGCTATATTCCTCTCTTCAACTTGTGCTGTAATTCTCTTCTCTCACTAATGCTATGGTCCTCTCTTCAACTTGTGCTGTAATTCTCTTCTCTCACTGATGCTATGGTCCTCTCTTCAACTTGTGCTGTAATTCTCTTCTCTCACTGATGCTATGGTCCTCTCTTCAACTTGTGCTGTAATTCTCTTCTCTCCCGGATGCTATGGTCCTCTCTTCAACTTGTGCTGTAATTCTCTTCTCTCACTGATGCTATATTCCTCTCTTCAATTTGTGCTATAATTCTCTTCTCTCACTGATGGTATGGTCCTTTCTTCAACTTGTGTTGTAATTCTCCTCTCTCCCGGATGCTATGGTCCTCTCTTCATTTTCTGCTGTAATTCTCTTCTCTCCCAGATGCTATATTCCTCTCTTGAACTGATGCTGGAATTCTCTTCTCTCACTGATGCTATGGTCCTCTCTTCAACTTGTGCTGTAATACTTTTGTCTCACTGATGCTATGGTCCTTTCTTCAACTGATGCTTCAATTCTCTTCTCTCACTGATGCTATGGTCTTCTCTTCAACTGATGCTGCAATTCTCTTCTCTCACTGATGCTACATTCCTCCCTTCAACTGCTACTGCAGTTCTCTTCTCTCACTGATGCTATGGTCCTCTCTTCAACTTGTTCTGTAATTGTCTTCTCTCACTGATGGTATGGTCCTCTCTTCAACCTGTGCTGTAATTTTCTTCTCTCACTGATAGTAGTGTCCTCTCTTCAACTTGTGCTGTAATTCTCTTCTCTCACTAATGCTATGGTCCTCTCTTCAACTGAAGCTGCAATTCTCTTCTCTCACTGATGCTATGGTCCTCTCTTCAACTTGTGCTGTAATTCTCTTCTCTCACTAATGCTATGGTCCTCTCTTCAACTTGTGCTGTAATTCTCTTCTCTCCCAGATACTATATTTCTCTCTTCAACTACTGGTATTCTCTTCTCTCACTGATGCTATATTCCCCTCTTGAACTTGTGCTGTAATTCTCTTCTCTCCTGGATGCTATGGTCCTCTCTTGAACTTGTACTGTAATTCTTTTCTCTCACCGATGCTATATTCCTCTCTTCAATTTGTGCTGTAATTCTCTTCTCTCACTGATGGTATGGTCCTTTCTTCAATTTGTGCTGTAATTCTCTTCTCACTAATGCTATGGTCCTCTCTTCATTTTCTGCTGTAATTCTCTTCTCTCACTGATGGTATGGCCCTCTCTTCAACTGATGCTGGAATTCTCTTCTCTCACTGATGCTATGGTCCTCTCTTCAACTTGTGCTGTAAAACTATTCTCTCACTGATGCTATGGTCCTTTCTTCAACTGATGCTTCAATTCTCTTCTCTCACTGATGCTATGATCCTTTCTTCAACTGATGCTGCAGTTCTCTTCTCTCACTGATGCCACATTCCTCTCTTCAACTGCTACTGCAGTTCTCTTCTCTCACTGATGCTATGGTCCTCTCTTCAACTTGTTCTGTAATTGTCTTCTCTCACTGATGGTATGGTCCTCTCTTCAACCTGTGCTGTAATTTTCTTCTCTCACTGATAGTATGGTCCTCTTTTCAACTTGTGCTGTAATTCTCTTCTTTCACTGATGCTATGGTCCTCTCTTCAACTGATGTTGCAATTGTCTTCTCTCACTAATGCTATGGTACTCTCTTCAACTTGTGCTGTAATTCTCTTCTCTCACTGATGCTATGGTCCTCTCTTCAACTGATGCTGTAATTCTCTTCTCTTACTGATGGTATATTCCCCTCTTCAACTTGTGCTGTAATTCTCTTCTCTCCCGGATGCTATGGTCCTCTCTTCAACTTGTGCTTTAACTCTCTTCTCTCCCAGATGCTACATTACTCTCTTCAACTGATGCTGTAATTCTCTTCTCTTACTGATGGTATATTCCTCTCTTCAATTTGTGCTGTAATTCTCTTCTCCCTTGGATGCTATATTTCCCTCTTCAACTTGTGCTGTAATTCTCTTCTCTCCCGGATGCTATGGTCCTCTCTTCAACTTGTGCTTTAACTCTCTTCTCTCCCAGATGCTACATTCCTCTCTTCAACTGATGCTGCAGTTCTCTTCTCTCAGTAATGCTTTGGTCCTCTCTTCAACTGATGCTGCAATTCTCTTCTCTCACTGATGCTACATTCCTCTCTTCAACTGATGCTGCCGTTCTCTTCTGTCACTAATGCTATGGTCCTCTCTTCAACTGATGCTGCAATTCTCTTGTCTCCCAGATGCTATATTTCTCTCTAACTGATGCTGCAGTTCTCTTCTCTCACTAATGGTATGGTCCTCTCTTTAACTTGTTCTGTAATTCTCTTCTCTCACTGATGGTATGGTCCTCTCTTCAACTTGTGCTGTAATTCTCTTCTTTCACTGATGTTATGGTCCTTTCTTCAACTGACGTTGCAGTTCTCTTCTCTCCCGGATGATATGGTCCTGTCTTCAACTTGTGCTGTAATTTTCTTCTCTCCCAGATGCTATATTCCTCTCTTTAACTGATGCTGCAATTCTCTTCTGTCACTGATGCTATGGTCCTCTCTTTAACTTGCGCTGTAATTCTCTTCTCTCACTGATGCTATGGTCCTCTCTTCAACTGATGCTGCAGTTCTCTTTCCTCACTGATGCTATGGTCCTCTCTTCAACTTGTGCTGTAATTCTGTTCTCTCCCAGATGGTATATTCCTCTCTTCAACTGATACTGGAGTTCTCTTCTCTCACTGATGCTATGGTCCTCTCTTCAACTGAAGCTGCAATTCTCTTCTCTCACTGATGCTATGGTCCTCTCTTCAACTTGTGCTGTAATTCTCTTCTCTCACTAATGCTATGGTCCTCTCTTCAACTGAAGCTGTAATTCTCTTCTCTTACTGATGCTATATTCCTCTCTTCAACTTGTGCTGTAATTCTCTTCTCTCACTAATGCTATGGTCCTCTCTTCAACTTGTGCTGTAATTCTCTTCTCTCACTGATGCTATATTCCTCTCTTCAATTTGTGCTGTAATTCTCTTCTCTCTCGGATGCTATGTTTTCCTCTTCAACTTGTGCTGTAATTCTCTTCTCTCCCGGATGCTATGTTCCTCTCTTCAACTTGTGATGTAACTCTCTTCTCTCACTGATGCTACATTCCTCTCTTCAACTGATGCTGCAGTTCTCTTCTCTCAGTAATGGTATGGTCCTCTTTTAAACTGATGCTGCAATTCTCTTCTCTCACTGATGCTACATTCCTCTCTTCAACTGATGCTGCAGTTCTCTTCTCTCACTAATGCTATGGTCCATTCTTCAACTGATGCTGCATTTCTCTTCTCTCAGTAATGGTATGGTCCTCTTTTAAACTGATGCTGCAATTCTCTTCTCTCACTGATGCTACATTCCTCTCTTCAACTGATGCTGCAGTTCTCTTCTCTCACTAATGCTATGGTCCTCTCTTCAACTTGTGCTGTAATTCTCTTCTCTCACTGACGCTATGGTCCTCTCTTCAACTGATGCTGTAATTTTCTTCTCTCACTGATGCTATATTCCCCTCTTCAACTTGTGCTGTAATTCTCTTCTTTCCGGGATGCTATGGTAATCTCTTCGACTTGTACTGTAATTCTCTTCTCTCACTGATGCTATATTCCTCTCTTCAATTTGTGCTGTAATTCTCTTCTCTCTCGGATGCTATGTTTCCCTCTTCAACTTGTGCTGTAATTCTCTTCTCTCCCGGATGCTATGGTCCTCTCTTCAACTTGTGATGTAACTCTTTTCTCTCACTGATGCTACATTCCTCTCTTCAACTGATGCTGCAGTTCTCTTCTCTCAGTAATGGTATGGTCCTCTTTTAAACTGATGCTGCAATTCTCTTCTCTCACTGATGCTACATTCCTCTCTTCAACTGATGCTGCAGTTCTCTTCTCTCACTAATGCTATGGTCCTCTCTTCAACTGATGCTGCAATTCTCTTCTCTCCCAGATGCTATATTTCTCTCTAACTGATGCTGCAGTTCTCTTCTCTCACTAATGGTATGATCCTCTCTTCAACTGATGCTCCAATTCTCTTCT
>JAWDGP010002239.1:0-122500 GCA_033675545.1 Elysia crispata
TATACTGCCTGGGGATATACTTGTTGGTCATTGAAATCTTCAGGTAAATTATGAACAAAGCACGTGTAGTAAAATTATGGAAAGCCATAAAACTCACTCCTCAAGGGGTCGAATTTCTTCATGTTTCAATTAATCTAATCTAGTCAATCAATGAATCATTTAAGCAGATCAAAATAAGGCATCCCTTTTGATTTTCGAGCTGAGCTATAATGAACACAATTTAAATCCTTCTAAAGTCATTTTTGTCATCCCAAAGCTCATCTACTTTCAATTGTACCTCAAATTCAACCAGTCCTAAATCCCGTTGAAAGTTAGAGGTGGTCACATTACAAACTAACATCACTTGTGCTCTAATTTCATTATGAATAAACCGACAAATCGCATACCCAACCATTTTTGCGCCATCCTTCATCTGCAGATTATTACAGACAAATAGAAACGGTAATAAAGGATTAAATGCAAAATGGACATCTATCGCCGACTGAGTCGTGCTGAACACTCAGAAAATTATCGACAGGGTAGCCAAACTTACTGCTCAGTTGCTCTCGGTGATCAGTAATTGCTGTGCCTGCGAGCGGTGAACCATAAGACCTATCTGACCTGTAGTGGATTCTGGTAGTATATTGGTTTGACATTTCTATTGGATCTGTCGTAGACGGTATGTTTCCACCAAGCCTTCCAAAGGATAATTTGAATGTTGGTTTCGTTGCAACCAAGAATTGTACCATCGGAATTAATACATGTGAAGGTTATATCCATGTCGCTTATGAATTTAAAGATGACTTTCTGTTTGAAGAAAAGAAACCTGAAAATGGAGATACATTTCGAAATTTGGTTTTGGCCATAGCCAATGACGATATAGCCCTAAAAACAAAGCTTCTAAAAGTTAACTCGTAAAAATATGTCGTTGCGAACGAGCGCTGCAAAAGAATATTAGATTCCGAAAGCAGGGACTTTTTCTGTCTACCTCTCGCTCTCTTCCTTTCATTAACTAATAACAAATGTCAGAAATTCATATTACACGAATTAACAAAATTTAATAAGTGGCGTAGAATATTCTTTGCCATTTTTGTTTAATTTAGTAATAACCAAGTGCTTTAAAGTTACACTGCATGTTTTAAGAAAAATAAACCAAGGACCCATAGAAAAAGGTCGTCGAAAACAATGGAGGCACCTATAAATTGAACATGGTATACCTTCAGCACTTCCTTTCATATCTGGAGATCATGGAAATGATTTGTAAAAATACCAAGTTGAAATAATTATTATCATAGTCTAGAAAAGAGTATTTGAAAAAAAAATCTTATATACTGCCTTGAAGTTAAGATAATATTTTTTTTCAAAATAAGTTGCATTTAGTTAATTTTATGCTTCAATAGTTTGTCAAAATTTTTTTCTTAAATTGCATGGTTTAAAGTAGATCTATTTTTGGTCGTTTTTTTATTCACTTTATTCTGGGTATAATAAATTATCCCTGGCTGAGATTGAATTGTACTTTTACTTTTTTATCATGAGAAACTTGATTACAATCAAAATGGCACACTGAGTCCGCTGTAGATTCATTTTGAAAAACAGGTGAATGTTTTAATCAACATTATATGGGTACACAAGAGAATTAGAGATTAGAAACTTAGACATAGATGAAGAGGTCTATCTTATTCAGATTCAATTTGTGTCTCCATCGTAAGATCTGGTGCAGAAGTAAATAGTTTCGATCTAGAATCTAGATCTAGTTTCGATCTAGATCTAGAATCTAGATTTAGGTTCTAGAAACTAGGAAGTTGATTAGATATATATTTTTCACTGTAAGGGCACGTCACATCCATGTTGTTTAAGAATTGGAGGACTAATGAGTTGAAAATACCTCTAGTCAAATTTTCAAAGTACCAATATTTGCCATGTATAGATCTAGATCTAGATCTAGAACTTATTAATGGCATAATGCTTCAAGTAAACTGTGCAAATCATTTTCTAACAATGAATTACTAATTTAATAAAAAAAATAAAAAATGACAGCATCGTATTTTCTACATCATTCATAAATTTTAAATTAATAATGCTATCCAATCGGAAGTCCTGCCATTTAGATTCCTGTCGGATATAATTATAAGCTAAAACTGACGGTGAAATTGTTATTGCAGATATCGGCTCACCTCACATCTAAAATATAATATGCAATCTAGACCTAGATTATCATCCAGATAGATCTTTCTTTAACCTCTTATCTGCCTTGGGGTAAAATTGCGACCCCTTACAGCCCATAACGGCCAGTTATCACTTGAATTCTGGTATGCGCACAAACCTACATGGTTAGCCAATACTTGTGATGTTGGGATCAAAGCTCACAGTCGATACTCTTATGCCTGACCGCTCGTCACGTGAACATTACTGACACTGTGACAGATAGTTTATCTAGATCTAGGTCAGCGGCCAAGGCAGATGAGTACTACAAGTTACACGAAAGACTGAATTCACAAGTTTTTCAGTAACTAAGCTTAGATTCATAATTATTTTTTATTGTAAAAAAGTCTTAGTAATATTATTACACTAATAGTAATAGTTAAGGGAAAATGTAATGGTTTTTGCATTTCTGGCCTGGCATTTTTTAGAAATTTGAGTATAAAGAACTTTCTGAATCGAGGACAAACTCAAGATGGCACCCGAGACGACACTATGGCATAGATCTTGCTGGATTGTGGGTCCTACCTGTGTCTGCTATTGCCAACGGAAGTAGACTGTCCTAACAAGTGATAACAGCTCTGATGTGCTTTGACCCATTATGCCTATACCTCGAGTCACACGTGGGGGGGGAAATACGTCACCAATTATTTTATATAAAACGGGGAATACTTGTTCAGAGTTAGTCTTTACATTTCTGCAGTAGTTTCCCTTTGACCAGAAACCTGTGATTCGAAAAATTGTGCAAACTTTTTTTTACGAATCTTTTTATCCAAATGATAGAGAGAGAAGAAATCTTTCAGTTTTGAGTTGCAGGTCTAGATCTAGATCTATTGCAAGGAGATGAATAGATGTAAGTAGATCTGGATGTGGTGATAGGTCTACATCAAGTGACCGAATTTTCACAAATGTAGATCTAGCCACTGAGAGACCTCATATAGCAATTTATCCTCGGCACAGGGCATTAGAAACACTCGGGCAGTCAAGGGATTGAAAGAAAAAAATATGGAAAAAATGTGTGTGTTTAGGGGGTAGGGGGAGTAATAATCGGTGCAAGGTTAAGAATCAAAATTTATGAAATGGTCAGACTCTAAGATATTGAAGTTAAAATGTTATCATCTAAAGTACATGGATCTTAGGAGTCATGAATCAAAATGATTGATTTTGATGCATGAAAAAAATTTTTGGGAATTATAACTTGACCCTTGATGATTTTATAAAACATACAAAATCATGAACAACTTTTCTGGACTATTCTACATTTTCAGCTAGGGGAGATGGCTATCATTCAGTTTCAGTTTTGGTCCAGAATGGATCTATGCTAATTAATGACTGCCATTTCACTTGTAAATAGCCTTCATTTTTAGTTATTTTGTACTAGTTTTGTCGGTATTTTAACTTTTCTTTGATTCAGCTTCCTCAGTTGCAGCAACAGTGACTTTATTTTCATTTTTGTTTGTCCTAGGTCTTGTTCTAAAATTAAAGCCTTATTATGAGAATAGAGGCAATGACATACAAACACACACACATCAGCTCTCAGCATATTCCTGACCCTGTGACTATATTTCTTCTCTTTAACTTTTTGTTAAACATGATTGACGAGCTTGAGCCTTAAAACAAGTGCATGGCTGGTTTTAAAATAGCTCTGCTTTTTTCTACTCCTCAACTCAAAAAGTACTCAATGCTGTGGGGTTTTTTTGTTGTTGTTTTTTTTTCTGTAGGACCCACATTTAACTTAAGTTGCAGATACATGTATTTGTGTTTGCAATCAACATAAAAAAAAAAATGTTTTTCTGCTTTGGCATACGACAATTGAAGGCAGAATCTTTTTCAACCATGACTTAAAATTAATCAAATTTAAAGGTGGATTTCTTATCTAAATTTTAGCATCTTTAAAAAATGTACTCATGATCAGAAAGTTGGATAATGTTGTTAAAGCAAAGGTGCAATAGACAGAGACTAGAATTTAAACTTCACAATGACCAAAAAAAATGATTCTCACTTACAGCCTCTACAGAAGAGCATTATTTAATTTCAAATCTATTTAGTGAGCTTAGCATCCACCAAGCACCCTATTCTTAATTTGATACATCATTAAGGATTCTAGGCATGTTGATTCTGATCATTCTCCATTTCAATACACCCAATCTAGCTTCAAAAGTAGATAGTTTTGACTCTGGAGTGCACTGTGACAAAGGGGTCAGAATAAACATAACTCAAGCCTTACACACAGAAAGCAAAGTGCCTAATGGTAAATATATGGTGAGAACCAATGGGGAAACTAAGTTTAGTGTGCAATCAAGTCAATTCTATGGCAAATCAACAAATTTCTCTTTTCATAGCATTATGTTTGCTTCTTGACTTCTTGTCATCAAGTAATGACATCAAATCATGAAGATGTTTTGGACAGTGCTTACTGCTGAATCTATCAACTGAACTTCTTAAAAATTCAAGTCATTTCTGAAAGTTTGCCCAAGCACTAATGCTAATAAAAATATATTATTTTCTATGCATTAATTGATCTGCATCCCAACCAAATTTGATGATTGCAATTGCTCTAGTGATGTGGATCTGGCAATGACTTGGATAAGGTTAACTTTTCCAATGGCTTTGGCTAGTGGAGCTGAAAAACTTATTTCCATTAAGATCACAGGATAAAGTCGGTTGCAATGATTACAAAATATGTGTACAAAATATTTTAATGGGATGGATGAACTTAAGGCTCAAATTTTTTTTAATAGAATATGATGACAGTGCACTGCAGTTAAGAGTCACTGGCACCTCAAGGGGTGAATTTATTCTCTGCGCTGTCATCAAACCTACTGAAAATCTTATCCTTTTGAGATTAAAGGCTCAACCCATTCAAAAAGATTTCCACTATTTAATGATATGTTTAAACTGTACAGATAAGAATACCTTTTAATATGGACATGCCGTTTTTTCATAATCACTTAAACTACATTATCAGTAGACTGGTGCCTGAGGATTCAGAGGATTTTTGTATGGTGTACAGGCTTTAGATTAGATCACCTGGCAACCATGGATAGAAATTTAAGTAAATTTTTTTCATAGTTTTTACATTCTCTAAGGGTAGTTGTCCACAACATTCCTGTTTGGGGCGTTACAGTAGATCATACATTGTTTTTGTTTTTTTTATTAATAGATTCTTGATTATCTCACAAGTGGGTACCAAATCCAACCAAATTATTTTTCTTGTCATTTTTGTCTAGATATTTTTTTTGTTTAATTTTGCAAAGAGCAGGGGCTCATCCATGTGATCCAATGCAAATAATGTTTCAATTTAAAAATGGGTGTCTACAACAATGTGTTGATATGATGCATAGCCTTTGTATTTTTTTTTTATCTTCTTACATAATATATCATCGTTATCTTGCCAATTTCAGTTTGGGTAGACTTTAGGCTTGCTTATTTATAGCTATGAACTTTCTCTGTCTTTTTGTCTTCTCTTGAATAAAATGGAGTGACAGTTCTTTTTTTTTTGAGCATTCATTTTGAAAATGTATTGTGTATCTATCATATGTTCATTGTTACTGTAATTTTAGACATATATTTTCATGGTCAGTTGCTAGTGCTTGATTCCAATGTGCCATTACTTAAAGGACATTTTGGACATGGACAACACTAACATGAAAATCCACCTGGCTCACCTATGTTTTATTTTCTTTGCTTTAAATATAGTAAATATAAAAGTAAATATTTAGTATGAAAGCCTTCACATTATTAGATTTTCTTATTGTTGCTATGTTGATTTTTTTAATACAGCATTTGAATAAAACTGAAACACATTTTGTTTTAAGTTTCACTCATAACATATTAATGAGAATTTGTGCATTTATTCATTCAATACAGTTTTAATATTAATTGCATTATTATTTTTCTAGAGGTCAATTTTAAACATTTTTTTTCCTACTTCTTTTTCGCAGGCATGTCAAATTTTTGGGGGAAAAGAAAAATCAAAGAAAAGATTTGCTTTTTGGCACAGTGGTCTTTAAGTCTAAGGTAAATAAATGTTAATGCAATCATTGCAGTTAAGGCAATGGATTAATATGCAGTATATTTTACATTTTTATATGATGTTTGTACATGGTAAACATATTTATTGGATGCAACCACTGCACAAGATTTTTTTAGTCTTTTTGTAACTTAGTAATTATTTATCATTGTCTCACTTGACTTCTAAGTCTTAAAGATACTTATGGACTTGTTTAGAGCTACTCTTTCATTCTTTTAGGTACATGATCAAAATATTCGAATTTTGAAGAAGAAACTTTGTGGTGTGTTGTAGCATCTTATCTGTCAGGCACTAATATCGCTTGTTGGCTGAGAATTTTTATGCAGCTATGAATTGAAAAATCTTAATTTAAACTATCCATCATAACTGATTCGTTTTTTTTTTTAATTTCAGATGTGGTCAAAGCAACAAACTCTCGCAGAGTTTCGCATGTTCACATGTTTGACAGAGGATGACACTTTTGAATCTAAACTCAATGTTTATGTAACAAGATCTTTGATAAGGTATTTATTGAATATTAAATAATGAAGTACAAGTTTGTTACAATCCGATTTGAGGATTGCGATCTCCCGACATTTTTTTTACTTGTGGTTGCCGATTTTCTCAGTGCGTACCAGCACATCAATTTATACATTCTTTTTTTCTATTTGTTGTTTTATAGTTCTTTTGAAGTATTTATATTAGGTTAAGAAATGTTTCTTGAAAGGAGATAATAAGGTTGGTTTTTTTAACATATGATCTCAAGTAGTGTGGGAAAAGATACTTAACATGGACATATTGCAAAACACATTACTTATAGCCTCTGGTTACATGTACAGAAACAATTTAAGGAACTGTTGCATTAGGTTGCTGCTATGACAGCACCAATCTGAGCTCAATACAGTGACAAATTGCGCCATATTAACAATGAAATCAATCATTTTTAAAGAGATGGTGATGGAGAATATATACTTGTGTTAGCAAAGTATGCTGTCTTTCTGCTTTACTTGATCACGAATATTATTTGTTTTTTTTGTAACTCTGCGTTGTCAAAGTTTTAAATTACAGGTAAAAATATGTGGTAATTACTGTTTTTGCACTTCTATATAAGTGGAGGAAAAGTCAAGGTTCAGAACTACTGTTTTTGAATGTAATTTTTCAAGAGCTTTGAATTTAAAACATATTTGGACAATAAACAGATTAGAATGCTAACTGGGAATGTAGGCAATATTCCTTATTGCGAGATTTCAAGTTTTCGATTGTATAAATTATGATTGTCTCTAGGCAATTGGACTTTTCAATATATATTGATTATCTGTAAATTATGTAATATTTTATGGCAACAATCAATTTATTGTCAGAAGTATTTTGGGGAAAAAATTAGTTCCTTTCTCAAAATATGTGCTCTTGAATATATAGGAGGGACCTTGATAAGGTGAGGCATTTGATTTCGTTCTTTTTTTTATTTTAAAAGTTTTTATTTTCTTTTTCAGTGAGAAAGAATATCATCAAGAATTTTATGAAGATGAGGAGGAGTTTGAGACGGATAGTGACAGCTCTGATACTGAATCTCTAGACAAAATAAGCCCTGAAAAAGAGCTGAGCTCCCCTAATTCCACATCATCTGCTGACAGGGCTACACATCTAACAGAAGAAGTACTTCAGAAGAACCTGAACACTGATCCTGATCTACTGACAAAAAGATTGTCAACATTAGGTCTCGGAAACTTTGAATTGAGCTCCTCTGATTCTGAGCTATCAGACAGTATTCCATTGGGAAAAAACAAGACAACAAAGTCAAGGCGGAGAGACGATTTTCTCAGGAGGTATCTAGAGGGTGCTGCAGCTCTAGAGGAAACTGTGGAAGAGACTTCTCAGGAGGCTGTGTGTGGGACTTCCTGTTGGGACCCAGAAGAAAGCTGGTCTGAAATGGAAGCTATGGGCTTACCTACAGCATTTGGCTCAAAAAGGTCAAAAAAATCACACAAAGTTAGTAAATAACACAGTTGAAGCATTTTCAATGTTTTCCTTCCTTGTAATTTATTCGTCTCATAAACAAATTAGCATTATCATGATACTATTTATATAACATCTGCTAAGGAAAACAAGACAAAACGGCAAGCAGAAATTAAGATCAGGGGGGAAAAGTGGTTAGTTCAAAAAATAAAAGGAGAGCTGTATAGCATTGAAAATATTATTCTATAGAATCTTCAATAAGATATAAAGCACACGAAAATTGCAAATTTACCACACAACGAAACATGCATTTTGTGTTACAAAATCTATGATATATAAATTGTGCAAATTGTGTATGAAAAAAAAAATCTAAAGAAATTTTACCATGGATCTAGAGCATTTGATAAGATCAAAAGCAAAAAAAAACACTCAAATTTCTCAAGGAGTTAAAAAAAAAATAATGCACCTGGTTTTAAATGCATCTGAATTATTAACCCCAGAGGGAGAATCAGCAAGTCAGGAAATTTCAAAATCAAAGAGTCCAGGTAAAAATTTATAGCAAATAAGAAAAATTCAGAAACATGTTGATTATTTTAGTAGAACATTTTCATAGTGGTCATGTATGAAAAATTCTGCCTTTCTTTGTGTTTAAGTGTGTCTCTCTTTCTTATTGCAATAATTTTTTCAGTTAAATTCATTGTATTTATAATTTATTGTGCATATGCTGTCGTTCTTTTTCCTTCAAACGATTATTTCAGAGAGCATGGATAGTAAGTTTTTTTTTTAAAACTTAAGTCATTTAGTCACCCTTGAGAGAATCAGTAAGTTCAGAGAACTTTTGAAACACATCTTACCGTGCAGGCCATTTGAGCTTTCATTTTTTTTTCTTTAAAATTTGCTTTTGTTTCCCAATATTTGTAACCCTAACAGACCAAACTGAGTGAGAAGGAGATCCGCAGCAAATTTGTGTCTCTGTGGGAGCAATATGGAGAGCTGCTGGTCTACAAGTCATTCGTCTCCATATATCCAGACTATGCACCATTGTATCATCAAATTGCTGGCTGCATCCCACCTCTCATAGAAGTGGAAGTTTCATGTGAACCAGATAACATATCAGAAAACTTTACAGATGCTTCTTTAGAGCTTAATGTTGGGGATGAAACCATGGGTGATTTTGCAGCGCCTGAGGAAAAACATTGTTCATGTGGCATAAGTGGAACAGCACCACAGGAGGGTAGAGGGAAAATTTCAAGTGGAAAAGACTTGCAGACACAGTATGTTGAGAGCATGAATAGATCTCTTGAAATTAAAGACCCTGTTGGCTCAGAGACAAATGATCATATCACTGAAGAACTGGTATCTACAGAAAAATGTAGCAACCTGGACAAGCCTCTAGCTTCTCAAGGACTCAATGGCAAGAGTCTCTCTGATGAAAAAGAGGGCAATATCCACAGCTATGCACAATCAAATACATCTGAAGCTGCTAAAAGTGACCACTGCTACACATCTGCATCCAACATTGACCATCATTATTCAGCCACAGAACAAAGAGATGAAGAGTGCAATAAAGACATCAGCAACAACAGCAGCCATTATGATGCTGTAGAGATTACTGGCTACTCACAGGGTATTACATTTTCTTTTTTTTTTATTTATATATAAAAGCATAATTTTTAACATGTCATTTTTTATTCTTTCATGTGCAGATTAGAAAAAAATGTGCTTTGTTTCTCATATAATTGTAATTCTCTGCTTTAGGCCTCTCTATAAACAGTAAAATACCTTTAATTTAGTCAATAGCTTCAATGTTGCTACCAATAAACATTTTGTATTAAAGATTTGAGAAATCATTATCTTGTAGCTTCTCATTCAAATTTATTGTACACCTTTTATTATTCTGCATTTATTTAGTAGTTACACAATGTCTGAAATAAATTGCTTAAATGGCTATTTCATTTTTAAAGTGTAATTTATCTTGTAATATGAAGGATTTCAAATTTCAATTATGTCACCTCTTCCAAGGTAATTGTAGATCAATAGCTTTCCCGAAAGTCGTGGAAGAATCTTACAAGGTTATGTCATTCTATTATTTTCTTATGTTCTTCATGGAATACTTTGGTGACTTTGATGGAACTTATCTCAGTATTTCTGAATTTTATTTTCCTTTAAGACGAAGATCAGTACAGCCATGAGGAACTCATAACTATATTGAAAGGCACCCATGAAGATCTACAGAATCAGATCTATTGGCATTTGAAACAAACAGCCAATGACTGGTATAGAAAATGTCCTGACAAAGAGTTTGATGTGACAACCATAGAGGAGGACCTAGTGGCTATCACACAGCCATATTTACAGACCCTGGGCTGGGAAAATGCTGAGGAGGAAGAAGTTGAACACACAGAAGAAGCTAATGATGGAGACTTTAGATATTTCAATGAACCTCGGAGTGAGGATGAAGATGTGCTGGAGGAAGGTATGTTAACTTCTTATATTTTATATTAAAATAATCAGAATCTTAAATTTTCTACAAAGTCGGTGATTGTCATCTTTTAATGGGGAAAGATATGTGGTATTAATCCTCTTCTTAAAGTGGGCAGAAAAACATCTCTCATTGGATGACATTTGCAAGAAGAGAAAAGATCCTGTTCCAAAGCATGCGCAAAACTTTTCTTTTTTGAAATGTTAGTATTGTAAACTTTGTCTTGGCTTGCATGATACTAATGGTTTAAATAACAATTGTTCATTAGAGGTCTTAGATATAGAAATATTCATGATCTGATAGTGTTGATAGAGACAACGTGTTTGACTTGGGAAGGTACAATATTCACATGAAGGTATTAAGGCATTATGAAAGCTAACTATACCTCAGAAAAATATTTTTATAAAGCTTTTTTGTTCTTGGTGAGTATATTAAAAAATGTATTTCCAGAGCTAAAAACTTAGTATTTCTAGGGCTGCATTTATGTTTTTGGTGGAGCTTGGAAAGAATTGTTAATGGAAATATAAATATTGATAGATTTTAGATTAATTATTGTGATTCAAACTAAAATATGGAAATATTTTTAAATAAAAGCTAAACCTAAAATAACACCTGTAAGTGGAAAGTCTTCACAACAATACTATAAGATTTTATTTTGGGGGCATTCAGCATCAGAAGCAAGGGTCATAATCTGTGTTGCAAGGTAAGAATATTTCATGATTGTCCAAAGATCTAGTGAAAATACAGTGTAAGAAACTTGTAGAAATCAAAGAACCTTATTGTTTGGCAGTTTCAAAATAAAGTTGAAGAGAAAAAAATGGATTGTATGTCAGGAAAGACCTACACTGATCAAAATTTATCAAAAGCTGATATCTTCTATTTGAGTCTACTGATGTCACAAATGAGCATAGCAAGAAAGTTCTATCATGTCTATATTTCTTATCCTTGAGACTGAGGGATAATGTCATAAACATTATGTGACTTTAAAAAAGTATGCTTTTTATTCATCAATTGGATCTACAGTTTTGTCCTTTTTTTCCTTTCTTCTGCCTGATAATGGAAGCAATTTCACTAACTTATATGTTGATCTTAGGAGAAATATCATAATTTGTATTTATCATGGCTTTGCTGTTTTCATTGTAGCCTCTGACAAGCAAAAGAGCATACCACAAACACTTGAGCTCCTTGGACTAGCTGTTGAGAAGGAGGAAGAGAAACGGTAAATATATATATATATATATATATATATATATATATATATATAATATATATGTAATAAATAAAATTATGGTTTAGAAATTTAGATCAAGGAATGATACACATTCTGTTTATTTTTTTTTTTCCAATTTTCCTGGTCAGTATTTTCCTAGCATTGTGATATTTATAGCCATGCATTTTACAAGGTCTCTCTCTCTCTCTCTCTCTCTCTCTCTCTCTCTCTCTCTCTCTCTCTCTCTCTCTCTCTCTCTCTCTCTCTCTCTCACTCACATACGCACACACATTTGTCTATACACATACATATATTTATATATATATAATCTGAAAGTGCCTTGGGTATGATTCTTTTTTTTTCTTATTTTACTTCCTTTGCCGAAATAAGTACCCATGAGTGAGTAAAGTGTATCTCTAAATGTGTATTGGTTTTTTATACTGTTTTAAAAAGACAATGTCATATAAATATATATACATAAATTAAGAAATTGATCTAGACTCTTCTTAATTTATTTAGCTCCTTTAACCTTAAAGTTGAGTACTTTTCTAATTTTTTACTTCCTAACCAAGATTTATATATATATATATATATATTTTTTTTTTTTCATGGTTGCAGGCAAGGAAGAAAGAGGAAAGTTACTCATGGGTCAGTAATTTATAAAAGGAAAAACATTTTAAAAGAGGCAAAGCGCTTGCAACTAGACTTTGGGAGAAATCCAAAGCCTCAAGCTGAATCTGCTGAGGAACAATGCAAACCTACGCATATCGTCTTTGATGAAGAGGATAATCCTATACAGGTGGAGAGGGAGCCAGGAATTCTTAAACTGTCTGATTTTGACAGTGAGGTGAGACAAAGTGTCAAGTATTCTTTTTGGTGTCATTTCAGTTTTGTTTTTGGAGTTTGCAAGTCAATAGCCACATAAACATTAAGAAAGAGTTTGAATTTCCTTTACAAAAATATTTTATGTACGAATCGGATAAAGAGTCTTTGAGTTTTAGCACTCTTAATTCCAAGAAGGCAGTGCTAATTTTAATTTTTTAGTTATTGTGGAGTAAAACAAGATTTGTAATTGTATTTCATTTTGTTTTGTTTTGTTTTATTGCAATTTTACAAAAACTGAAATAGTGTTATGTAGCATGTAAGTCCTTCCATAATTACTAAATTCAAAACTAATAAAGTGTTTATATTTTATGTCTTTTATTTTTATTGATTTAAAATAGACAGGGTCATGTAATTGATTTCTTAAATATTTGTGCGTTTTTTCCTTTTCACAGGCAAACACTTTCTTCAATGAAGAGGAACAAAGTAATGATGTTAGTGAAAAGGATGTGCAAACTAATTTTGATGATATCAGCTTGACAGTATCAAGGAAACCAAAAAAAAATAAGAGATCAAAAAAGAAAAAATACAAAAGCTCAGACTCTGACCCAGTTCCTGATGACATTGCAGGAGATGCTGTGTTGTTGAAATACTGGTATCAGCGCTATAGTCTCTTCAGGAAATTTGACGATGGCATCATTCTAGATCGAGGTCTGTGCTTGTTTTACTTTCTGCTTTTGGATAAAAAGAATAAAGAGTTTCTCTCTCTCTCTCTCTCAAAATCAATCAAGTTATCTATTAAGAGGAACTCTTCATTGGCTGATAAAGTGGATAATTCAGCCTTGATATTATTGTGAAAATATTTTACTATGTTATTCTTTAGGTAGTAGGACCATAGCTGCCAACCAGTAGGTATAATACATATTCAGTCTTTATTTGGGCTTCCGAGTACGTCTCTCCATATTAGTGCTAAAAATATGTATTTGGTAGTATCCCGCTAATCAGAGGTAAAAATACATGCTTGCAGGCATGATAAGAGAAAATTATATAAAGTTTACAGTAACCTATAAGTAACAAGTAACCTTAAAAATGTTTAATTAAGCTTGTGTTAAAATCAATATTGATAAGTGTACTTAATGGGCAACATCATCCACTAAGTTTGCAAAGCCGAATTTTATCTATGTCGCTAAAAATCTGTATTTGCCTTTTAAAAAGTCAGCATCTTTGTAGAACTTTGTTTTGGATGGGACAAGTAGCTTTGAATGTATATTGTTATTTTGGCTTTGTGGAGGATTTCAGTATGTGCCTTTATTTTTTGCAAAGAAAATAAAATACTTTGGATTTCGTTCCATCAGAGAGCTGGTTTTCTGTAACCCCTGAGGCAATAGCTGCTAATATTGCTGAAAGATGCAGGTGTGACACAATTGTTGATGCTTTCTGTGGGGCAGGTGGTAATGCCATTCAGTTTGCCTTCACCTGCAATAGAGGTAAGAATGATTTTCATCAGTTCTTGCATAAGGTCATCACTTATCACTTACAGGGATATTCACAACTCTCCAGAGATTTTCAAGAATGTTTTAGCTTTACAAAAAGGGCATAAATGTATACACTGTGCCCATTAGTGTTTTTATTTTCCTCGTGAATGAATCATGAAGTGAATAACATTTTATTCTTGCTCCCAAAATTCTAATGCATGGTTCAGAAGACGTGATACCAAAGCACATGTTAAAAAGCAAAGTTAAATTTTAAATTCAATGTGCGTGGGAAGAAATTTTTTTTATGGTACAATGCACACCTGATAAATTAACATTAAAGGGACCAAACTAGATCTACAACCATTGTATACCCCTGCCCTCCCTATCAAACACGACAGGCCAGTCAGTCCCATACCCCGCCTCATGTCTCTCCTTATTCCAAATGCTGTGTGGGCAAGACGTTGCAGTGCTATCATTGGGAAATGTGGAATTAAGTGGAGTCATGTAGTTATAAACTTTTATAAATTTGCCTGAGTATTGGCTTTTTTCATTTTTATTTTTTTTGAACTAACTTGTAATGGGTTTAAGAAAATCTCTCTCTAAATATATACTCTCCAACCACCTTTTTTGATAATTTAATTTGATCTATAAAAACATGGCAATGATCTTTAATTTTAATCCAGTGATATTGATAGCACATTTTCATTCTTCAAATCTTCTATGGGTTGGTATTTATTTTTTGATTAAGGAACTTTTTTTTGTTTTCAGTGTTAATGTAACAAAGATGTACGGAAAATGTGATGATTTTTTATCCTTGTAAGGTTGTAGAGGCTTTTTAATTTTACGTATATCTTTACAGTTATAGCCATTGATATTGATGAGAAAAAATTGGAGATGGCTCGCAACAATGCTGAAATATATGGTGTAGCTGACCGCATGGAATTCATTCTTGGTGACTATCTAAAGGTAAGGATGACTGTCAATTAGAAGCATCAAGTGAATCATAGGTTTTCATATCTGGGCTGATATTGTATTTGAGGATTGAGAAAACTTTAGGATTGCAAATTATTTTATGCATTTTGATTAAAAGAAATTCTTTTTCATATTGAGCTTATAATTGCCTTTGGAGTAAGATATGGGATGTTTTATTACCTAGTCTGATAAGTCTTTTAAATTGTGTGCTAAATAGAAAGATGAATTTAAATGTATCCTTTGTCTTAAAACTAATATTCTTAAGTCATATGTCAGAATTATGCATTTGAAAGGAGATAACTTACTCTTTTTTTTATTATTTTTTAAATAAAAATAAAAGTTTCATATTTTTATTTAGAAACCAAGGAAAATGTATTGTTCACAATATCAGCACTTAAAATCATTAAATGTGATATTTGTGACAAGCGTGTCATTGGACTGGGTGTCGTATTATTCATTTTTTTTAATTGCTGTATCTATGGCCCTGTAGAATTTTCAGTCACATCTCTTATGAACATACATAATATGAAACACCATTCATATCTGATCATCATTTTTGGTGTTTGCTTATTTATAAAATCTTGATTATTTCCTGAGTTATAGGCAATCAAAATATCACAGACAAATCCAAGGCCAGTAAAATTTTCGAAGAAAATGTGCTTGTGGCAAAATTTTCAGTACCAAAAAAGAACTAGAAGACAAAATAAAAGTATTTTTATATTGTTGTGATGCAAAATATTTTGTCAGTGAGCAAGTTATTTGACCTTTCAATTTTAAATAGCTATGTCCTCATTAGAGAGTCGCAATATTTAATTGATTTTCTTTGAAGCCATTACATATAAGATGATAAAGTCAAGGTCTATTAAGGTAAGAATTGCCCATACCTGGAGAAGAAAGCATATGATTCCTCTTTTTCCTCAATTTTAATAACTCCAAAAGGAAAGGATGATGATTTTTTTTTGTTTTTAAAAGGATCTGAAAATTGAAATCCCCATTTCTTCTCCCTCCCCTTTCTCTTTTGTGCAATCTCCATTTTACTGCAGTTAGCTCCCACCTTACAAGCTGATGTTGTGTTCCTCAGTCCTCCATGGGGTGGACCTGAATATATCAACACAGAGGTCTATGATCTAGACAACATGGCTGGTTTCAGTGCATATCCTTTTTGCTTTATTAGTAGGAAATCTATTAGCATTAACCTATCAGAGATGAGAATTTTCTGTAAGTTTAAGAATCCCATATACTTTGAACATGTGATTGGAAACATATATGTTTGAACATTCTTAGCACATGGGGATACTCCTGCTTATGCTGTTGGCATTGAATGATTTCAAAAGTTCAGTAAAAAAAATCAGTGTCCAGTTCTCATCCCGATCTAGTTCAATTAGTTCTGTTTTGTTTTGTTTTGTTTCTTTAATCAAGTTTGGCCAAGAAAAAAAGTACATTCAGAGATTTATGTTCATTTGAATGTACATTAGCCAGAAGGACTTCTGTTCTGATTTATAAGTTTCATCATGAAACAGATGTGTAAAATGCAACCTTAGTTTGACTTAACTTTCAAGAAATCCAGAGAATTAGTTGTTTTTGTTTTGTTTTGTTTTTTAAGTGGAGGGTAGTGTTAGGAAGCAACCATTTTAAGATTTTACTGGGTGAAATTCTTTTGAAAAATAGTATTATCTAATTGTCTTATTGTGAATGGTACTTTTTACATACAAGATATACAAGGATATCTAGCCTGAAGTTTTATCCAAGATCTTTTTGCTTTCATTTCATAAGTTAACACTTCCAGCAGCATATCAGTCCTTTTTTGTTGTCACAAGCAAAATGACTTGCATTTATGTCTCTGAACAGCCAGACTTTTTCTCAATTTTATTGATTGGCTCATGGAAACAAAGGCTTATCATACTTTGATGAGCTGTGTCAAATGGCAAATAAACCTTGCATTTGTTACATTTTAACAGGTAATATCACATACGAATGAATTGGAGCTAGCACTATACATGTATCCTTGTTGAACCCAAGGTTTTTTTTTAATAAAAGTTTGCCGATATAAAAACTCTAAAACTTTAGAAAACATGTTCTTTTGGAGATGTTTCATGTGCACTACACATAAAATAATTCATTTTGTTTAGCTTTTTTGTTTGGGTGGGAGAGAAAGCAAGTGTGGTGAAGAACTACTTTTGGGTTTGACTGATCTATGCATTTGGTTTAATAGTGTAAGTTGTGTGGATTGCTTTCATTCTTTTTTGAAAAAGCACCTATTTTTATTATATTTTTTGTCGAATTTTAAAAATTGTTCTCTCTGATCCAACCTAAGTTATAGTTGAAGCCTTTTATTGAAATTTTTGTAGGCATTATTTGTTTACCTTTTGCATATTTAAAATCGTAATTTCCTTGACTGTCCTACTCATCATCTGATGCAACTTTCAAGAAATATTACAGATGACATAGTCTTCTTCTTGCCTAAAAATACTGACTCAGAAAAGGTATGTACAATTTTTGTGGAGAACAAGCACCTGGCTTTGTGTATGTGAGTTGGAGATAAAATGAAGAATTTTCCTGTGGTATAAGTTGAGCAAAGTGTAGAAGTCCCATAAATTGGACCATTGGGTATTTTTTTTTTGCAATTATTAAAAGATCTTAATTTTTACCAACATTTTTATGTGAGGTAAAATGTATGTAACTTTGAATTCAGATTTTTAAATTGATGTTTTTAACTTAATGATTGTTACTGAATTTTAATTAATATACAAATGACCATAGCGTACTTTGAATTGGATGTGGTTGGTTGATTTGCTTTGTTATCTTTTGCAACACTTTTTTTTTGAAAAATGAGGATCAATTAGTTTGTGCTATTTCAGCTGACTGCTCTGGCTGGACAAGGCAAACAAGTGGAGATAGAACAAAACTTCCTTAACAACAAGCTCAAGACCATCACTGCCTATTTTGGAGAGCTCATTTTAGGGAAAAAACAGACACAACATTTCTATTGAAATAATAAGGTATTTTTGTCTGAACCTGTTAATTAAGCATGTGGTGTGGAAGAGTCTGTAATAAAATTCAATCTCATTATTTGCCATTTAGAGATCAATTAGACATCTTGCAACTAATTTGTTTGCATGTCCTAATTGAATTGTGCAATAAAATATCAATAAAATCATTAACTAATATTGCATCAAAGCTTTCACAGTATTCAATCTGGTATGTTTATCATAATCCTGGTCCGCCCTGCACATTGATTTTTTTTTATTTTTTAAACTTGCAAAATGTGCAAAATATACCAGAAGTTGTTTCAAAAATGTGATGAAAGATGTAGGTTAATAAACTTTCACCCGGAAAAATTTATTTCATCTTGCCTGGCTGCTGTGACACTTACACCTCAAAGTATCTAAATTGCAAAATGTGACTTATCTCAATGAAGATATTAGCAAAATTTTATTGATCTGGTAATTTGAAACAAAGGCCTGTTCTAAAATGTAGTTATGCAGCCTTACTTCTAACTAATTACTGGCATTTTTAAGGAAACTGTCTGTTACTATCTCTTCTTCTTTTTTCTTTTTAACTTTTGTAGTGAAAAAAAAATCTAGATATTTTATTGCCTTTTATAGTGTTAAGTGGTTGTTTTAAATGATATATATATATATATATACAATGTGTGTATATGAAATATCGATTGAATGAAATGATACAAAATAATTTTCATGTTGTTTTACTGGAAATGTCTTACATAAAATATATATTTTAAAACTGCCTTGCTGTTATCTAATTCTAAAACTTTTGTAAAAGCGCTATGATATTTCTCAAATGAAATGATAAATGCATGTCATTATTTACTCATGCACGACTTGATTAATTTTGTTTTATCAAGTGAATTCAGTTTATATAATACTTTAAATGCAATGAACATGTATTAAATTTCTTATTTACTTTTTTCAATTGTGCGAATTTTTGTTTTAGTCTTTTAAAATGATTCTTTCGGTGAAGACATTGTTAAAATGTGGATTATAAATGAATCTACAAGTTCTTTGAAATACATGTTGTTCCATTCAGTTAATCCTGGGAGAAGAAATAAGTGATACCACACTACAGAAATTATGCAAGAGAAGTATCAAATAAGTTTTGGATATCCTCGCCCACAAAGTTATCAATAGCTTTGAACACAGATATAGAAAATACAATGAGGCTTTTTATTTCATAAAATCTATACTAATATTCATGTGTTTTCTGTTTGTTTTTCTCAAAATAGTTCCTAAAATTTTGTCAATAGCAAAAAAAGAAAAATGTATTTAAAGTTATCTACAGTGGAAACCTCAAAAACCAAACTCAGGTGATTCGAATTTCTCATAAACCGAATTTTCTAAGAAATAAGTTATCTTTTTACTCTTTGGCTTTGTTAGAATCGGACTCGTATTTCAAAGTTTTTTTTGGTTCGATTCTCTTAATTCAAAGTCGATATGACCCATGAAGCATCACAAATGTGCTACGTGCATCTCTCAAGCAGCAAGCAATGCTAATAACGGCCCAAGAAAGGCTGATCAGGGCACTTACAAATCAAGAAGGGAGCAGATACACTAACAATTAAGTGCCAGTAGCAAATCTGTACTGATACTGATAGCAACGTGGGACCAGGGCAGGGAAAGGTTGCTTGTTGCAGGCACAGTACACACTCACTCATTTTTGTAATTCGAATACTCTTAATTCGAAGATTTAATCCACTCCCATACAATTCGAATTATGAGGTTTCCACTCTATATTGATAAAGATCAGCAAATGTTCCCTTTTTTTATAAAGAGTACTGATATTACTAAATATTGACCTTGATTTGGGTGAGATTTTCAACTTGTATAATTTTTGTTAGCTTTCATCATCATAAAAATGTAGGCTCTGGTCGCTGAGACAGTTCGTACAAGAAAAGATCTGAGCAGATGTTTTTAAAGATTACTGAGACTGCCATTTACACTTATCTATATCAGGGCTGAGAATTCTCCGTCTAAAGGCGGATTTCCGCCCAACTTGTTATTTCCATCCGCCTAACGAAGATCGCGTCCGCCCAAAAAAAAAAAAAAAAAAAAAAAATTAAAACAACACAAAAATTACGAAGCCTTCTTTTCGATTTCGAGGCTGGTTTCTGGAAACATAAACCAACCAACACAGAAGAGTTCGATGGTATTGATCAAGTGGAATTATCGAGATTAACATCGATACCATTTAATGATAATCTATTGTTGTTGTTATTACTGCACTTTCTTAATCGGTTTTGAAAATATCGATCGATATTGGCCGAATTTCTCTTTGTTTTTGCCAAAGCTTGGCGCAACTTATCTTAGTCTTTCCACAACCGTTTGCGCGTGAACATCACAATAGCGAGGCGTCATGACATTGTTAGTAGAGGAGAAGCTTGCGATGACGGCGATATTGTGAACCCATGACGATGGGAATGGTGTGACAAAACCGCTAATGGTCGGCGTCTGGGGGAGTTTATTAGAAAGTTAAGGAAAAAAGGAGTATCGTGGTGTAGTGTGTGTGTGACAAGGAGTTGAGTTACGCAAGTCGTGGACTTACGGCTTTGACGGCTCACGAAACACAAGGAAAATGTTAAACTTCAACAGAAAAATCAAACACAATAATTAAGGAAAGTTCAGTGCCAGAGGGGCCTAAATGGCTTAATTTTAACGCAATTTTTCAAAATTTTCCGGGGGGACATGCCCCCGGACCCCCCTAGGTGAATCTCGCGCCTTCGGCGCTCGGTTACGAGCCAAAGGCTTGTTGGCTGGTATTTTCAGACTTTTTCTTGTCTGACCATTCTCAGCCCTGTATATTTACCAATATCAATCTCAAGTGATCTTACGGTCAGGGGAGAAAATAATATTTTTCAATTTAACATATTCCTTAGTTTGATGACATGTTGCACTATACATGGTTTTGAGAAAAAAGAGTGGAAATACAGAGGACTTGATCAAATACAAAACTTCACTCTAAGTCTCAGACATAGGCTCCAATAATACTATGGGCATAAATCTGCTTAGCTAGTTATGCCGGAGAATAAGTAAGAAATTGTGGTTACGGCCCTTAGTATGCTGTGAATGCTTTTTACAGTCAATTTAATTACAAACTGTCACCAACGTGCAAAGTGACAATTTTCACCAAAATTTATTTTGCAGAAAAATATTCCCTCTCCTTTTCTTGATAAATTTATTTAAGTAGGAGTACCAGTAGTGGATTCTTTTATAATAAAATAATAATAATAATAATAATAATAATAATAATAATAATAATAATAATAATAATAATAATAATAATAATAATAATAATAATAATAATAATAATAATAATAATAATAATAATAATAATAATAATAATAACAGTAATAAACAGAGGCGAATGCTGAGCAAGCACAAAAAAAACCTTTTTTTTTTCAAAGTTTGCATAAGGATAGAAATAGGACTGGTGCAAACCAGATGAAAGTGTTTTTATGTGCTGCAGCTTATACAGCTGGTGCAAAATGGCTATGACAATTGACATTGATTGTTTGCAAAAGTGTCAACGCTTTGTTTGCACATAAAACTGTTAAAAAATGACATCAGTACGATTCAATATGGAAGGTGAAAAAGGCAGTCGAAATGGCTGGGTTGGAAAGACAGCAATAGCAGCGAGGGTGGGAAAGAAACTTGGATCTATTGATCCGTCTTCACACGTGGACGTGCGTGCCCACACGTGCAGTGCCTTAAGCCTATGGAGGTCAATCCGAACAATTTATTAAAGATCTATAAACCTGCTTGCCTGTTATTGAACCGTGTCATCCTACCTGACAGGCTGTTGGTCTCTGTCTTCGATCTCTCATTGTTTGTGGAAGGCAATCAAAAGAGGTTTAATCTACTAAATCATATTTACATTTGGCAGGGATTTTTTTGTTTGTTTGTTTGTTTGTTTTTTCAGCCTAACCTGAAATATTTCCCTCTTGAAACAATTTAATTTTTCGACATCATTATCAACGGAGATAAAGCATGGAGGTGCAATATAGAACATAATGATTAATGTTCGAAACAGATACATAAACTAGAGACCTGTATACTTTGCAGACTTTGGTGTTATACCTCATCATATTCTTATATTGCCTCTGGGAGGGGGGGTGGGGGGTCCTTGTTCTTTTTTTTATTTATTTATTTTTTAAATTTATTTTCTATGTGCAGTGTTCATAAATTTGGGCAGATTGTAGTAGGTTCTTGCATTTAGTTGCTGAGCGTTTCAAATCAAAGCAGAGCCGTTTCAATTTCTCAAATAAAATTAATTGATTTCGACAATAAAATACAGCTCAAATGGTTTTGTTCCATAAAGGGCTTATCAAACAATATCACTTAAAGAGCGTCCCTGAACTCCTTGTTATTATAAAGTTGCGGCTTAAGTGCAATGTTGTGACGCAAACACAGAGAAATAAATTTTCTGTAAGCTTACATGTTTTCATTCTTTGGTCCACAATCCTGCTCGCAACGAATAGTTTCAATGCTCTAAAAGTATTCAACCTGCCTATTTAGTGTTTGTCACTTTAAACTCCTGTAAGTTACATTTTAAGAATTAAGATCTGCGCAAATGACGCGAAAGGTTCTACGTCTAGGCGTACTAGTACATAACTACAGTAACAGTTCTAGCTGAGTGTAAGTCGATAGATGAACTCTTACCTTCGGCTTAAAAAATGAAAGTTTAAGGCAAGCATTATCTTGGGCTGTACAAAATTTAAGATAGAAAGTGGAGGTCACTTAACGTTTAACCAAATTTACTTACCATTAACAACATTATATTGGTAAGAGTGTCGAATGTTCTCTCTCTCTCTCTCTCTCTCTCTCTCTCTCTCTCTCTCTCTCTCTCTCTCTCTCTCTCTCTCTCTCTCTCTCTCTCTCTCTCTCTCTCTCTCTCTCTCCTTCTGTTTCCTCTTTATTCTATTCTCTCTCTCTCTCTCTCTCTCTCTCTCTTTCTTTCTTTCTCTTCTCTTCCTCTGTTCCTTCTTTATTCTATTCTTTCTCCATGTATCTTTTAATCTCTATACATTTGTACATGTATCTGTCTATCTACCTCTTTCCTTAGTGTCCTAACCATACATCACTCTTTATTATGTATTTCGCGGCTTTTCATACGCACACAAAGGTGTCTGATTAAAAATGTTTACCTTTCAGTTTAGCGTAGGAAGTAAAGATATTCATGTACATTATGTACTTGATTTTTGGAATCAAAATTAATGCTTGATTTGTTTTATCACACCCCTCAGTTTCCAATTCTGTGTGATTATTTACAAGCATACATGTACCTGAATGATTGAATGAGTCTCAAGAAATGAAAAAAAAATATTATTAATATGTATGTGTAGACTGATAATTGTTAAGTGTGCGATGTTAAGCCTTGTTTCAATCTGGACACCTAGCAGTATATTATTATGACAATGACTGCAGTCTTTGGTTTTAAATAATAGACAAGATATTACGATGATGTATTATTATTTTTATAACAATGGGATCTTTCTAGAGCAGTAATCTTACCCCTCTGTTTGGTGCATCCCATTTTCCCCCATAGTTTACCAAAAAAATGCATAACCAAAATGTTAGCTCATTTATGTCAGTTTTGCAGAATTTTCAAGTTTTTCGTACTGATCGCATTATTTGCTTAAAATTTGAGCAAATTTGCAAAATTCAGATTTTTTTTATGTGCATAAAAGTAATTTTATTTATTTATTGAATTTTTTTTCTATAGTAAAACAGAGGGATGAATGTTATATCAGTGTGCATGTACTGCTTCACCGAGGAAAGCTGCTGCCCCCACGCCCACGGTAGCACACCAATTAAATACAGTACATGCATTCTAAATTTATAGTTAAGCCTTATTAGTTATTTGCTTAAAACGAGAATCTGTTTTCTGTGTACATCATTACATGCAATTTACATTGAGCAAAACAGCTGCATTATACTGGACATAATAAATAAATTCTGGCTTATTTTGTACTTTCCACTTCTGTCTATTCCGTGTATTATTATTTTTTTTCTGTACGCTCTTTTTAATGCAATACTATAAGGCCACAAACCCCCCCCCCCCCCCCCCCCCAAATAAAAAAAAAAAAAAAAACGCCAAAAATTGCTCTGATTTGCGGGAATTTCTACTTACAGATTAGAAATAGTTTCGAAGGATCTAAATCAAAATGAGCTTACTGTTCTTATAACATTATTGTATTGAGTACTATTGACAAAGTAAACAAGGGTTTTCGTTAGACCGAGTTGGAAAAACCATGACTAGACTACAGTGTACATGTATTTACGAATCGGTGAAAAGCGTTTTCAAGGAAGTAGATTAGGCGAATCGTGGGTCCCATTGATAATGTACATGATAAATCCTAGCTGATGATACGATTGTTTCAAAAAAATATTGCTATATATTTTAGTCTTGTGCGAGAACACATGTGTTTGCCGTCAAATGTGCAAGTTTATTAGTACATGTACATTGTAATTATGTCATCTACATCGTACCAAGCGTGTGAGCATGATGCTGATGCGGCTTTTGTGGTAGGCCTAGATGTTGCTGTTGGTCAGACTTAAATATAATATATTATTTTTTTTGGTTCGAAATAAACAATAATAAAAGTGTGGGACCCAACGCTATGACTGTAATTGTACTTTGATTACATAAGAGCGGTGCCAAAGTACATTGTACTTGCAGTTCAGAATTAATGTATTTTTTTAATACACCATGACTGTCATAATGCAGTTTAGTTATATTACTTAGGGCTCTTGTGATTACAGTATAATGTACTGTATACATGTATTACTGTATTAAATTCAGTACAGCATTTTAAAAACGCCCACTTTTCCATAATGAAAGTAGCCGTGGCTTTTCATTGATTTAGCTTGGCAATGGAGACTGTTGTTCAGTGTCTCTACATTGTGTAGTTTTATTATTATTACTAGGAGGTTTCCTTTGCGTCACCCTGGTTTAAGTGCAGTATAATTAGCATCAAGTTAGGGAGTTTCTTTTTTATTTAAAACATTTGTAATCGGGGCTTTATAGAGAGGAAATCTAAATATGATGCGCAAGTTTCTTGGCATTCTTTAAAACATAGTACCCAAGAAAACCATGTTGTCAGAATTTCTTTTTATGGGTTGAGAGCATTTAGCTGGCCCAAATGCTTTTGCGCGTTTTTAGTTTGTCTTCTACACACAGCCATGTTGGCCTATAACGCACACACAAGGCTTTCGTCGGCACATTGATGAATGAAGAAATACTGAATCTGAAAATATATTTTGGACGTGTATGTCTTTTTCTTTTATACTGCCATAAAAAGTGATGAGCACTGACTCTGATACTATAGTGATAGTACATGTATAGCATGCACTGCACTTTTACAAGAATCTCATTCTGTGTCTCAAATCTTCAAGCCCCGATAGCAAGTCTGCATTGGTGGTTTTAACTTTTATACTTATAGGCTTAGCTATACGCTCATTTCAATGATACTCGAAATGTGACAATGGATAAGTAATGAAATCGTCAGTGAACATTATTTTTCCACGTTTAATGTTGAATATCAATGGCGATTGTTACATAAGCTAAGTATACATAATTATATGAGACTGAATCCTTATGCAGCCGAACGTATTAAAAGGCCTCTGCCCTCGCCGAACATTGTAATTTGTACAGCTTCTTTGGTCCCAAAGTCCTCTAGTAAAGTTACAGGACCTTTCAGATCATAGACCTGAGTCCCAATCAGGTGTGAAGTGCGGGCGGTTGGCCCACATGTCACCTGAGGCCAGGCCAGGGTATCAACCAGTTAGAACCACCACCCTTATTGCCACAACAAACTTGCCACAACACCAGTTGCACTAAGCAACCTTGGCGGGTGATTGATTAGCTCCAGCGCCTTGCGCAGTGATCAGGAATGCGCGCACATATTATACACATGCTCTGTCTCTGTCTCTCTGTCTCTCTCTCTCTCTCTCTCTCTCTCTTAAGTTACGACAAACGTGAGATCATATATTGTTTGACTTTTTATTGCACCAACAAAATCAGGCCCTTCAAGGGATACATCCAAATTAAATACATACATGTATCATCAGTAATTTCTGAATCCTTGACCTCCTATCATGCACGTTGCACATCAATGCAGCAACATGTCCTAACGGTGTACAGTATAAACATTATTCTTAACATCCAAACTGATATAAGTACTAAACTATGATTTTGAAGACACTAGCGCACAGCATTCATTCAGCTTTGGTACTTCAACTCTTTATTAACAGCGTAGCAAGTAAAACAAATCAACAGCTATTTACTATCTTCCCATAAAAGTTGGAAAACAAATAAGAAATTCATGTACCCATTTTCAAACTAAATAGGCCTATAAAATGTTTCTCCTAAACCCTATGGAATGCATTGTACTTGTATGCAAATAAGACGGCTATTAAAAACAAAAATATAGGATTTGTTTTTCAAAGGAAACAATTTACCCATAAGTATTTAAGTAAAAAACGGCACTGGGCAATCATGAAAAATTAACAGATAATAACTACAGTATAATGTGATTAAAACAAAGAATGAAATAATGAATGAATATTATATACATGCTGGGGTTTTTTTTGGCAATAATGTTACTACTGTCCCTTCATTGCCTTAAACTGTATGATATTCAACATTGAAAATATTTTAAAATATGTATGTAGTGGGCCTATACTTCAAAATGTTAATTATTATGATTATTCTATCCGTACCTTTAAGACATTCTTTTCTTTCCTTAAAAGATATTAATTTCATATCAGTTCAACTATTTAAAAAAAAAGCAACTAAAATATTGATTTCTTAGTTGCAGTATAACTACCAACATAGATTACTTTAGCTTAAACCAATATAATACTTTAAATAAACATTTATAGAAGAAATTATACTAGCAGTCATTTTCTATCATTTGTTTACATTTTCAAAAATGGTAATTTGCCTGGGTAAAAAACTTTTGCCAACAGCATGGTGTCCTTTTCTGCTACATGTACTTTCTAAATATTGGGTAATCCTTTACGAGGTCTTCTACCTCTCTGTTGTGCATGAAGCAATCTTCTTTACACATCTGGGACCTGATCACCCGTGGATCAATCAAACCATTTAAATCCATAATCTAGTGGTCCTAGTAGATTGGCAGATATCAATGTCTACTTTATCACTGGAGAATGATGATGGGTCACAGTAGAGCTATCAGCATAGTGACTGTTTATGAACAAACGGCAAAGACTGAGTGAAGCGAGAGCCATCTCCTACTGCCAGTCATGTTGAAAGTTGCATTGATGGTGAAAATTCGATGGCTGTGTTTGGCTGTAATGCCTGTAGTAAAAGCTGTGTCTGTGCCAGCTCCATCTCTTTTTCTCAAGGGGGTTGAGGACACTGGAAGATGAGCAATGGGGACTGCTCAGTCTGCATAACACAGCAGCAGCAAAATCAGCTGAGTTAAAATGCTTGATGTGGTGAATTGAATGTCACAACACAGCATAGTTCTGGCTTACTGAAACAGAGGGAGCCAACTAGACATTGGATGATCTAGTGAGAAACACTCTGAGTCGCAAGCCATCTTCAATCTGGGAGATGTATGATTGGCTTTGGGTACATGTCACTATACATAACTGTGTCGTGGTAGCCGCACACAAAGGTGTCTGCCTCACTGTTGCCATCACTAGGGTATTCCAACAACATGCAGGACACTGACTGCTCTGTGCTGTCCTTGTGTTCAGGACAGCCGCGCACAAGCTCCAACAGAGAGCGTTCATCTTTTACCTGAAAGCCAATTAAAAATGCATACAGATATGAAATTTCGAAAATGAAATAATTAAAAAAAAAGCTTAGCAATGAAAGGTAGAAAAAAAACGAGAGAGAGAGAGAGAGAGAGAGAGAGAGAGAGAGAGAGAGAGAGAGAGAGAGAGAGAGAGAGAGAGAGACAGACGACCAGACAGACAGAGAGGGAGAGGACGTTTTTTCATTAAACTATTATCATACTATATTTTTAACTGCAGTTTAAAAAAAGCAGAGAAATGTAGTTACAACATAATTTGAACTCCATGCATTCAGTAATAAACTCATCTTGTCAAAGGTAAGTTTACATTAAGTTGAGCTTACCGTGAGCAGACGAATCTCGTGCTCCCAACAGAAGGATCTGATTAGCGTGTGCTGGATCAGGACTGAGATGTCGCCGCTAGTCACCTCAGGCAATACACACATCATCACACGGTTTGGAGAACTGTGGGAGATAACAGAAAGACGGGCCGATTAGAACATCATTCTTAGCGTACATGATGTAAATAAAAGATGAGATAATAACCTGGGGCATAGTGCCCAGCTGATGTCAACTTTAAGAAGATCAACAAAGACAACAGGTCTCGTCGGAATTTATCATGTTTTGGATTCGGATTACATAATCAATATATTCCATATAGGGAGGGTAGTTCAGGAAAGAACAGCGACTATTGCAATACAGAATAACAGACGGTGCGCACGTGTTCAAAGTAGAGCAGTAGACGGTGGACATCCTGTCCCACAAATACAAGAGTATCACGGCCAACTTAATACATGCAGTGCTTCATACAATCGAGATTTAAAGGGCTTTAATGCTACATTCATTGGAATTGCAAATCATTTGAAATTGGAAAGCACGTGCGTCGCACTTAATCTAAGCATGAATTGTGGCGTCAATTGTCTTCAGTTTCCAACCAAAAGACCTTGACACTGCCATCGTATGATAACGAGCGTATTTAAATAATAATAAAATTTCAACTGTGTGCATATCAGAGGCAAAGACAATCTCATTTGAATAGCAACAGCCACCTGTCGCCATATAAGGCGTAACCAGTATCGTAAGTAAAAAGATAGAGGCGAATGTCACAGGTGGTTGCATTCGAGTTTCTCTTTGATGCGGGATAATGAACATTTACATTTATCTAGACATGCTGTGCATTACAATTTTATTGTAATTTAATCAACGTTTCAACTGAAACAGAGAGCTCTCCCAAGAGCATTTATTTGCGGCTTGCGCAAGAATTGTGTGGGTGCAAGCATTCAGTTTGAAAAATGTTGGCATGGCGTAATAATCCGCTTACACCTACACCTAGTATCACTTTTCGCATCTATTAAAATTATTATTGATGTCACGTCCACCCCCCGCGCACCCCCCCCCCCCCCCCTCTCTCTCTCTCTCTCTCTCTCTCTCTCTCTCTCTCTCTCTCTCTTTGACTTATTATAAATAATGCATAAGTAAATGTTTTACTTACTATTACAATAAAAGCTGCTTGAACGTTGTTAATTATTATTATTATTATTATTATTATTATTATTATTATTATTATTATTATTATTATTATTATTATATTATCATTATTATTATTATTATTATTATTATTATTATTATTATTATTATTATTATTATTATTATTATTATTACTATTATTATTATTATTTTAACATGAAGCAGGCACCTATAACTTACCAACTGAGCAGCTTGCCGCAGTCCATAACCCCCATGGTCAATCTGCGTTCCTGTAGAGCTTGCTTCAGGGTGATAGCCAGCGCCTCACTAATGGTCAGAGAGGTCCTGGTAGATAAAGAGAGTTCATGCTATAGCTTAGAGACACTCTTTAAAATGTATGCGAGAAGATTGCTTAGTAAATTAAATCGTGCACAAGAAAATGTGAATGCATATAGGAGTGCACATAATCATCATAGTTTTATTTATAAAGTATAAAATAATGCATTTTATGATCGTTTAGATGGGGCATACCATCCTGGGAGCCCTCGCAACCTCCCCTGCACAAAACCTCATCTAGTTGACCTTATTCTATTGCGCGAGACGGGCTATCTATTTATAGTAATAGTGGGCGGGCCTAAGCTAACACGTGGATCGGAGTAAGCTTGGGTGAAACCAACGTGGACAAAGAAAAACAAGCGCAGCAAAACGTGGATTTAAACTGATCTTTTGTTTAATATATCCAGCGCCTTCGTTTTGCATCATGAAAAAAGTTAATTTTAAATAAAACCGAATGATAGCACAGGACTCTTATTGCACCGTTAGACTTGAGTAAATTAATCTTGATGTAAATCTCAATTCTACAAATGGTTAGTGTTGGGGACCTTTGCTCTTCCAGTCTTTGCTTACGCAAGAAAGGAAGGAGAGGACACTAAGCTTGCGAAAGCATGAATTATGTTCTATTCTGTGCTTACCAGAATTCAAAAGGCTATTATTATACCTGAGAAAAAAATGCAAATATATTATTTCACAGATAAGGTATCCTTTTCTTTCTTTATCTTTTTTTTTTTTTGGAAAAAAATAAGCTATTTGATTCCAAAAGAGGACCTAGAACCTAGATACTTCGAAAAACCCTAATCATCTATGTTAAATGAAATACGCATAATTATGAATGAAAATTAAACGTGAGATATTTGTGGAACAAAAAATTCTGATATTCTAATCGTTTTCGTAATTTTATAGGGAAACTTACTTCTGAGTTTTAGCAACTGTAGGGTCGCTTCTCTCACCGAAGTCCTCGCTCAGTTTGCTCAAGGAGATTTCAGAAGACATTAGCAAAGAGCACTCGATTTGTCTTTCCGTATACATGATGAAATAGTTATGCACGGTAAAGTAATCCAACAGAATAAGAAAATAAATCCTAGGTTTGCAACAGAATGGGTCTTCACGAAAACAGATCGAGTTAGTTTGAGTGACTAGAACGTTCTGCTTTGTGCAACAACAGCTCGGTTGTTATAAAGAACAAGCCTAGATTGCTCGATTCTGATTGGCTGATGGGTTGACCGACTGAGCAGGCAGCACTTTGCCCAAGCCTGGGCCTGCGTCAGAGTTCGTCTGCTGCGTGGCTGATCGCAGGCTAGCACTAGATCTAGCAGTTATGGGAAAGAACAAAGTCGGTGGGTGCGGGCCGAATGCGGTCGCGCGAACTGAACAAGTTACTACAGGTCACAGGACCAGAACAAGGGATGGAGAACTAAGATAAAGAAAGCCAGCTCAGCGATAGTACTAAGTCATGAGGTTCACCATGCGTCCAACACTATTATTATTTTTTGCATTCTTAAATGATAACTTGTTATCAGGTTTTGAACTATAGGTTTATCACAACATGAACTATGCACATAGATGCAAGCTCCGATTGTTGGGGTTTTCTCGGCATTCAGGGCGATACCAGTCAGCTGAGCGTGACCTAGAAACCAATGAACGAGGTCACGGGCGCAGCTGCTAAAGGGAGGAGGGGGATAGGCCCATGGTTTACCGTTTGCCCCCACAGAGGAGGGGGATCGGGCTAGGCCACTGAGGCTAGACGGCTTTGTTCTCTGCCTCAGCTCTTTGTCCTGGTCAAAGAAAGACACCTTCCTTGTTCTGTCGGAGTCGGCAAGTTTTTGCAACGTTGATCTACTTGCAGAAAATTTAAATTCAGATCGAGAATCATTACAGGAGAGGGAGAAGAAAGAGAGTTGACACAAGTTTGTTCTATCTAGACTCTACACTAAGCATTTCTCATGGTAAGAAAGAGAGGCCTGACCTGAAGAGTCCGGAATTTCCTCTAGTACAGTGATGGGAGTGGATGAGATCGAGAGAACGTGGTTTAAAGTTTAAACTTGAAGTCACCGCCGTAGCGCTATAGCATCAAGCGTGACTTAACAGGCCGAAACAGGCCAGATCTCGCATGCTCGTTTTGTACAGGAAATCTTTAAATCAAAGGAAATGTTCAATACACTTTTTTTAAAATTGCAATATCATATCAAAGTCCTCTATAAAAATTATGCTCATAAATATTAAGACTTCGCTGCAACTAAAATGCTTAAGGTTGCAGCAAAGCAAAATGTTGCGGTCCTAAATATGAAAGCATGCATCACCAATCGAATCCAAAAAAGTACACCGAACGCTTGCTAAGTTTTAAATAACATTAATTTGTCAAGCAATCGCGCATGCAAAATCTCTCCAATACAAAAAACAAAACATAAACCATAATTATGTGTTGCAAGTTCTTGAGTTTTCTAGTAGATTTTGTTAATACATTTTAAAACACTCAAAGTCATTTTTTTTTTTTTTTGGCGTGAATTATAGTTAGCATAGGTATCTTATATGTGAATCTAAAGAGGACAGAGTGATATAAAATTTTCACACAAACGATCTTCCTCGGCATATTCATTATAATAATTATAAAGGTGTAACAATTTCTTGATAGTATCGTTGGAAGGCCAATTTTAAGTGGGACCAAATTATGCTGAAAGCTAAAGATCACATTTAAAACGACGTTCATTTCGCTTTCTCTTATCTCGCCCTACTAATCTTTTATTATCAGGTTACATCATTTGTCGTTATATAGACATTGATAGATAGAAAGGGATCCTGCATTTCTTTAAAGACAATTTGGTGTTATTACGTCAAATCAGATTTTGTTCAGCCATCGTAAAAAAAACAATGCTACTATTCTGTAAGCGAACTGAAGGCGACGCCCTTAATGACTTGCGTGCAAGAGCGGTATTATTATAGCCTAAAATCAATATAGATTACTATGCACAATGTTACACGAAGATTCCAGTTATATACAAAACAATGAGGTCTGATTGTTGCTGGTAAGGTTCGAGGTATAGCTTACAAAATGGTGGCTTTAAGTCAACAACGCAAGTTTAATTGTTCACATATCCCGCTGCTATCATTATGACATAAAGACAGTTGAAGGGAAGAGCACACTGATGGTTGTGCTTATCACGTGAATGGTGATACAAAAATACATACTAAAATTGTTCTGAACCGTGGTGCTTTCAGTGCGCAATATTAATAGTAATGAAAATTCGACCTTCTTGTCAGTATTTAGCGATGCGCATCGTTTAGCTCTGATCAAAGTCAGAGAAGTTGCTTTGCAAGTTCGCACTCGCTCCAGTAAAACTAACTTGCTCTTAAACGCGAAGCCCCAGCTGGGAAAATTGTATTCGTCTTGGATGCACAGCCAGTTTTAAATTAAAAAAAAAAAATCCTACTTCTCTCGCCAAATACTGAAATAGGGTGCTGCGCGGATTGGATACAGCAGCCTGTAGTGTAGGCAGTCAGTACAGATCTCAGTGTGACGGGGTCATCCACGGTCTGTCGGATCTGACACGCGCCGACTAGACTAGAGAGTACAAAGACTGCTAGCAAGTAGCAAGTAGCTAGCAGTGCACTGTCTGATGACTTTGGAAGCATGCCACCCCCCCCCCCCCCCCCCCCTTTTCTAGGCCCCCACCCGTCCCAGTCCGCCTCTACCAGGTGAGGCTCTCGAAATTACCGCCGCCAAGTCTGGTGCGACGAAAATTCAAAGATGCTTCTTTGTCAAGAGAGAAATAAATATGGAGCTAGTGGTCTTTTGTCCTCTCGGTACCTCACTCCCATCGTTAAACGCACGCTGCATCAGGAAAAAAAATTCAACACCACGTGCTCTGCCTTCAAATGGTTATAAAAAGCACTTTTCAAATCCTAATAGCGTATAATTAATTTTGCCTTCTCGTACGAAAACGAAAGTTCATAATTAATTTCTTTGCGTCTCATTTGCGTTATTGTATCCGGATTTGTTTATATTAAAGGATCATCATTTTTCTTTTCTTTTTGAGATAAATTTAATCGCTCCTAAAGTCTCAGCTCTTAGGAATCCTTTTACTCTCAGAAACCGTGCCAGAACGTATATGGATTTGAAAAAAAAATACAAAGAGAAAGATTTCACAAACTTGATGAACATTTCATTCAGTTACCAGGAAGTTTCAGAAATTTCTTCTTTAGAACAGAAAAGGCTAGTGGCTGTAGCTGTGGAGATCAGGCATCCGGTAAAAACTGCCTGTCGTCTTGCTTGACTGGGCTGGCTACTCTCGGTGGATGATGGTCACGATTTTTCTCTCCTCCAGCTCCACTATCTCAAAAGGTTTGTTTCATTGCTAATAGAAAAAGGCAGTGGTTGCAGTGAGGAAAAAAATTAATGAGGCTGTGATTACTTTCAAAGAAATAAGGCTGTCTCGGTTTATCAATCAATCACTTTATTCGATAAAATCCATAGAGATAGTAGCTGCGATAATGTAATAAATTGAAGAGCACAACTTTGCAACAGATATGCGTTCCTTTTGATTTCGTTCTAATTTCGAAATAAATAAGACCAACTGAATCACTGTATTATTGATGTCCTAATAAAGAAGTTCTCAGTTATCTTATGTATCCACCTTTTATAGGTCAACGTAATGCTAACGCATATCAAGTTTTGGTGATGCTTTTCAACTTCGTGAAACGCTTTGCTGGGTTTTAGTGGATCTAATTGTGAGATAGATTTGCAAAGCCTTTCCTCAAAAAATATTTGTAACGTGGTACAATATTGACATAGTGGCATATTCCAGATCCTGAAATAGACATTGATTTAGCATGCAAAACAGAATTCTGACTGTAAACTAGCATTAGTACTAACTTGGGTTTTTTTTTCATTGTTATGTTTCATGCTATATGAACTTGTTTTTACAGGCGCGATTTTTGTGTGCCCAGACCTGTAAAAGAAGGATAGTGAGTGTAACTGTTTTAAGGCACTTCGCAACTGAAGAGTTTGCCTACTTGTTTGAAACCTGAATCGCCGCGCCAGCGCGTGTTCGCCTTTCATAAGTCTGTGATAGACTAGCTGGCCTGTGCCTGGCCATGAGCTCTGAGACGTCAGTGATAGCGAGGGTTGAGGTCATTCAACCGAACTGTTCTGAGGGCAGGCGGCCACCACCTGTCGCGTCCCCATTACCTTTGACCAGAGCTTTGACATAAAGCCGCGGCACGAGTCACAGGCCAGACTCTCAATTTAAGATTTTTTTGGAAACTTAGGAGACGTTAAACTTTATAAAGAAGCACAAGCCAGATCCAGGTCCACTGTTACTTGACTTCTGAAGCCCCACAGAGGAACCTCGCACAAGGGATATTTTAGCTGATTTTACATTTGAAGTGTCACATGCTTTGTCCAGCTAGTAGGCTTTAAACAAAGAGACGAAGTCTGAAACTCTCTGACTACAGCAGACAGCGACAATCACAATGTTTGTAACCTGAATCGTGATCAAATTTTTATTTTACAGAACTAATGAAGAAGAAAAAAAAAAGAGACGTTTGGAGAGAAAACACTGTTACCGTTATAGTACAACATTCCTTTCATAAGTATCCCCCTTACCGCTGTATTCCGATTACCATTTATGGTATGGAAGTCCTCAACAAAGACACAGCTCCCACTCCTTTCTTTGTAGATGTTGGGAAGCTCGCCATGGCACCTGTTCTTCTCCTTGAGTGTGGTACTTGTCGTGTTCCTGTCCAAGGGTTATGCAAAAAAGAAAAAAAAACACGATACAGTCATTCTTCCTGTTACATTATAGATACACCTTGTTTTGCTTCCCTCTATCATCGGACAGAACATTATTATGTATGCACAGAGACATTTTAAAAACGCTGTTATACGTTAAGGACATTTTCAGTAAGGAATTTTTTACATTCTCCACGAGTTATTATGCATGTGCTTCGAGATTTTCAAGAAAGAGTACTTCATTTTATTTGCGTCTTAATTCCAGTAAATCATGTGCGGGGAAAAATTATTTAAGACTTAGAAAAGGAATGTTGCTAAGTGTATGGCAAATGAGAGTCACTAATCTAGTAGGGTAAGTGAAAAGGACTGCTGCTTTCAGCTACTTAAGGGTGATGAAAGTAGAAGTTTGAGAAAAGTATGTTTTGTCCGCCAGAGCATGTTTTACATTCTTCATCAAATGTTCACACGCTGAGATCAAAGTAATTATCTTTTCTCTTTTCCCTTTCAATGAGTCTCTTTCCTCTGTATAATCAGCATGTGGTTTTAATTACTCTAAAGAATGTTTCAACTATTTTACTTTTCTCGATGGTCAAATTGTTTTGTTCATAAACTTTTTCGGTTTTCTATTTTTTTTTTTTTTGCTTATTAATCCTCAAAAATTACTTTAATTAAACTAGATTTGCAACTGCACCCTCAAGAGAAGCAGTTAGGAAAGGTTGTAAATAATAAAGTTTGTTATTTTTTATCTTCTTTTTCATGTTCATTTCTTCTTTTTTGTAATAATATATGCCTGTTATTGCATGCACTATAATGAGAGATGAGGACACAAAATTAATGGAAACTGCTGTCTGTAAGTGCTATGCAGTTTTGTATAAAGGGCATTTAACAAAAAAAAAAAAAATCATACTCTGAGGTCCAATTGATCATCGTGTTCTTTCAAAAATTGTTATACGAAATCAAATGTTTCACAATGTACCAGTATAGTTGCATTTTAATCTTAAAAGATTTACTTTTTTCCTTTCAAAGTACTTCTGATAGCGATACTTTTCTGATATTGTTGCGGGCAAGAATAAAGTAACTGTTGCACTTTTCTTGCAGGTTGTTGTGAGCGAATTCTACGACCTAAGTGGTGTTGGTGTATTTTTTATTATCTCAGTATGTCTAACTCTTTCATGGTTCCCTTCCGGTCAGTACCAGTTGACAAGTTTCGAAGTTCCCTAGTTTCAGCTGATGTAGGTCAGAAGGTTATAAGGGAGTCGACTCAGTCAAGCCTGTTTCAATAAAGAGACTTTACAGAACTTGGCAATAGCAGCTGCTGCAGCTGCCGCGTTTTTAAAAAGCGCTACGGAGCGCGTCTCTGTTCAGTGACCTTTGACCGCACGTGGCTTGCGCTCGAGCCCACATTACTGCTGATACGTCTCTTGTGCTCTTGTGCTAGCAAAAGGTTTGCGGCAGTTTCCTGAGACAAGATTTGAGCCATTGCAATTTATGCATAATTATGTATTATTTTAGTGCATGGTACAATACAAGATAGCTGACCGCGTGTGTCGTTCAAGTCTGTCGCGAAGGGCTATGGGCTGGAATTACGACTCAAAACTTTATTCAAGTTTACCGTTCTTTCTCGAAAAATGAAGAGCAAGGATTCGTGGAGGAAGAGGTGCGAACAAAGGTAACGGGCCGACACGCTTTAGTGAAGCCACACGCCTCGACAGCTGTTGCAGTACCATTCAGGGCCGGGGAAACATTAAAAGTACCTTGGCTTGGGGGGGGGGGGTATCACATTATTTTGAGTGTGGATGTATGGGGGAAAAAAACCCTAGGTATTGGAATTGGTGGGGCGCTAAACAAAATGATTTCCTTCGATTACGGCACCAGCCGCGGTGCCATGTGCGACAGTGACCAGCTGACAGTGTTATTGAGAGTGGCTGTTATTATTATACACGTATTAGCGCTATTTAGAGGTAGACAGATGGCTTTTTGTGAATGATGTTAACACAAAGACCACTGTGCGTTTCCAGTTAAAGGTAGTACAATGAAACCCTAGCATAGCTTGATAACATGATTTTATGCTTCTGTCTTTGTCATTTTTTGTTGAACTGTTTTTCTTTCTTTCACCCAAAAGAATTGCGAATAACCCCTTCTTTCTACATCAAGACACCTCTTGTTAACCGCTATTATTTACCTCAAAGAACCATCGCACGACCACCTCCTCTCTTGGTTTTCTTTGTTCCAACCTCTAGCCCTCACTGCCTTTTCTCTGCTTTATCAAGTCTTTGTGTCGAGGATTAATGATGAGGAAAATCATTTCAGCTTTCTACCCAGGGTTGGATCCATTATACAACAACAAAAACAACAACAACAACTACTACTACTACTACTACTACTACTACTACTACTACTACTACTACTACTACTACTACTACTGCAGCGTTTTTATGCTGATTTTTGTTGGGTCCTTGGTCTCACCTTTAGCGCTTTACACTGATTACGTTTTTGATCCGCAGCTTTTTCTCACCTACATGATTTTGGCCAACCTGAAATCTTACAAGCGGTAAACAATCGTGTAACCATTTTAGCACGTTAAGTGACGAACGAGTCTGCTAGACACGTGCTTCCGTCTGCAACAGAGGGAAAAAAAAAAAACAACAAAAAACGTTGAATGTACACTTATTTTTCGTTTTCCTTGAAATCTACATTTTAATTTGAATTGAACATGGATTAATATTTTATCCAGTTCTTTTTTACACCATCCATAACACATGCGTGCATTGTTAATGCACTTATATTGAATGCGTAGATGTATTGCAATATAACACTTCTACATAGTTATGCCGTGTGCGTGTGTCTCTTTGTGACGTGTCGTTTTTAAACTATTTCATTCTCTTAATAGTGATTGACTTTGTTATAATGTGTGGGATGTATGCACTGGGCTGAAAAGATACAGATTGAGACACACAGCTTTTTTTTTTACTCTGCAGGAAATAATTTGTGTGTATATGTTTTCTATCGTTTTCAATTCACCGCTCAAGCCACGAGGGAATAATCAAGTTCTCTATTTTGAGAGGTCTCTCAATCTCAAGCGATCAGACAAAAGGACCAGATGTCGCATCGCACCACTTTCAGTTCACTGTGACGGTTGAGATCTTCCCGCACATCTCTCACTTATGCATCGTTGTCTTTCATCACGTATGATATTTATATGTTCTCAATGATTATCCACATTCCTTATGTTTGTGAACAAAAAAGGTGCACAACGTATAAAAATAATTATACAAAAAGAAAGCTAAGGCAATGGCTTTTCAAAGATCTAGATCTAGCTCTAACTAGTTTAAAGTACAAAAATAGTCTATAATATAATCGAAAACAAATAGTAAATAAGCATAGAGGTCTAAAGAAAAAAAATAAGTTGGCCTATCTTGGAATTTCAGTTGAATGAAAGATTGTGACGCTCGGATATCGCCATTAATTACATGAGCCGCCGCCCCCCCTCTTTTCTCTCTCTCTCTCTCTCTCTCTCTCTCTCTCTCTCTCTCTCTCTCTCTCTCTCTCTCTCTCTCTCTCTCTCTCTCTCTCTCTCTCTCTCTCTCTCTATTTCCCTTTCTCTCTCTCTTCCTCCCTCTTCTTTTTCTTGTGTATGCTTTTTTTAATAACCGTTTCATTTCTAATTCATTGAACTTAATGAAAATTGAAGGAAAAGCCGCGAAGTTTATGGTTAAGGGCAAAATGAAGCTTTATTAAAATGGTGGAGGCGGAGAAAGGTCAGCTTGCCTTGATTGGATGGTTAATCCGGCTCTTCAGTGCGCGACGAAAACTGGTGCTACCATGGAGACGCCTTAACAGTGCGCGCAGTACAAGGTTTGGGATTTCCCATTCTGATTGTTGACTGGGAGCTAGATCTAAACCCCAATAAACCCAGTGTGAAGGAAATGACGCATGAAATCTCGTAATAAGATTACAATCCTACCTCTCGAGAGTTTCGGCGTTTCCCTATGCTGTGCAATGATTAACCTGTAAAAAGAACCGTTGGAATTTGGCAGCGTCTTACCTTGAATGCATTATTGAAATACCCGTTTCATTCATAATCCAGGCGTTAGGGAGACCGTGGGTTTACCCCATGGGAGGAGTTAGTGTAATACAAGGAAAGGACGGGGGAATATTGGAGGATTTTCAAACTTCAGAGAGGAAGCATAGTTATCTTGGGATGGGTGTTGGGTTTTCCGTTTCCTAAAGATTTGGTACCTTTGGAAATAAGAAAAATTTTCATGAGGCACCTAGTTGGTAATCAAGTCTGGGTAGACTTTGTCAAACTAATTGTTATATATATATATTTATTTTTTTTTCCGAACAGAGTCTGACACCGCTGTTTCTTAAAAAAAAAAAATATTTTTTTTTAAATTATTTGCCTTGGGTGTGAGCAATGACGTGTGCTCAGATAGAGAAAGTGAGTGAAAGATAGAAAAAAAAATATTTATAGACCACAACAAAAAAAAAAAGCTTTTACATCAACCTATTTGGAACGATTACCTCCATAGGCTATGAAATCATTTTTCGTAGGCGAGAGAATGGTAATTTTAAATAGCCAGAACAACCGAGATTGGTATCTGCCTAAAATGTGTTGAGGCCAGATTAATCATTTTATCACTCTACCTTCCTCATTCACTATCTTTTTGTGAGTGCTTTAACCTTTCACACGTTACCTGAATGCATTGCTTAACTAGGTGAAAAACATTTCTTTAATACATTTATTACGATAATTGTGATATCAGAGAATAATGTGAAGAAAGGGTACATGAGAGGGGAGGGGAGGTACATAAGAAAGGTCATGATGAGAAAGACACCTATCTCTAAACGTCTGTTTCTCTCCTTCTATCTACCGCTCTCTTTTTTTCTTCGTCTGTCTATTTATCCAGATACTTTCTATTTATCAGCCTATTATCTGCCCTCTCTCTCTCTCTCTCTCTCTCTCTCTCTCTCTCTCTCTCTCTCTCTCTCTCTCTCTCTCTTTCTCTCACTGTCTCTCTGTGTCTGTATTTTTTTTCCCTCGCTCCCTAGGGTCTACAATTTAAGAAATTTGAACTGGCCTATTTTTATACTTGAAGTATGCTTCTATCTGTTCTGTGAGAAACTTATCTCGTACTAGTTCCATGAAATGCATGCTTTTATCTTTGGTTGCTTAGTGAACATGCTAACTCTTTTAATATCCAAATTCTATAGTGTTGATAGTTGTGTTTTTTCAGTCGTCTATGTTGTTTTAATTATTGAGTCTCACAATGAGCACGCCTGAAATAGACGTGATATTTTTTGAAAATTCTTCAGCAGGAAAACAAGAAATATGAAAAAAACATTGCTGTGCATGAAATAAAAATGAAGGCTTTGGAGTGTCACATTCTTTTATGGAGAAGTTAAAGTATATACAATTAAATAAAAATTAAACACCCGACGAAGCGGATTAATACCCCCCCCCACACACACACACACACACACACAAAATTGAAAAAAAATTAAAATAAATAAAGAAAAGAAAAAAGAAAGCAGTAAGACCATCAGATCTCTAGAACTGTACGCAGCTTCAAAACATATAAGGCAATGAATGGGTTTCAAAGGGGGCTTGACTGGTATAAGATACTGGGCACTTCAAAGGAAAGGTGCGGTACCACCCAAACATTTCAAAGACCTTTGTAACCTCTTGGCCTTTGTTGAATTCTGACCTCTTTTATCTGACTGGTCAAGTATTATCACAGACTGGAGACAGAAAGCTAAACCCTCTCATTACAGTGTCACAGTGGTATATTGTCTCAATGATCACTCTAACTTGCCCTTTGATTCAGCACATTTTTTAAATTTTGACGAGGTATCAAACAGAAGTGCGTGCCGAAAATTACTTGTACTTTTCCAAGTTCTATCTCTGCAACTTTTCAACACGGGATACACGCAATGTGTATGGTCAATGACTCTCCTACGCTAGCTTCAGGTTTATAAACATATGTATATAAAAACCGTGGCTACCAGTTTCAGCAGCCATAATGTAAAGTGAAGTAAACCGTGATCTTAATTTTTAGCGGCTTCTTTGCAACCTAGCAGTAAGCCAACTTATGAGAGCTGAGAAAAGAGGGGGGGGGGGGGGGGGTGCTTGCGACCTGCGAGAGGTCGGTAAAAGTGCTTACTGTTGTTTTTTTTGTTGAAAACTTTGTAGGTTTTCAATGCAGGATGTCGGATCTAATTCCTAGAAAATTTGACGAGGCGGGCAAATCCCAATCAACTGAACAGTGAACACAATCAATGTGATATTAAAGAGACCTGTCCCCACAAACCTCAGGTGTCAGCCTGTGGTGTATTTTTTTATCTCTCGCGTGGAACAACCTAAAGTTTCGCGGATTTTCCCAAAAAGATTATTAGTGTTAGTATTATGTAAGTCAGAGCATGTTATTTTTTCAACCACATTCAGTTCTTGGAAAAAAAATTCATGAAGCGTATTAACCTTGAGAGTTGATTCAGAGTGCGAGCAGGATCTGTCTTACCAGCTTTGTTTCTGGTGCAAGTAAAGCTCGTAAAACCATGGCTGGGTACATCGCTCTGTTTGAACTATTTTTCTTAATTCATTTATGTACTTTTTTTTAATGAAACAAGTAAGCACGCCATCTCCCTTTTTATTATTATAATAAATTTATTGTTGAAGTAAGTCTCCAAATTTTGCACCCGGTTTGATTCTGTTATTTGTTTTGATATTATCTCTGTGCAATGCAGTGATTTGTGCTCATCTCTGCTGTGTCTCATAAGATATCAGTGCCATGATGCACCGGCCCACTCAATTTTTTTTTTTTTAAATTAAGGCGTTTTGTTAACTCGCGATAAAGATGCTTTGTTTTAAAACCCTCAATCTATGTACATGTAAAATAACTGTCTGCCACGCAAGGCGGAGCACTCCTTCCATAACACGCAAGCAGACGTGAAGCTTCAGAATGAATAGAACAATTTAATGATTAAAGCAAACAAAAAAAAATTTGTACCTGCCTTTTGCAGAGAACTTGTAGAGACTGAAGTGACGCACCCTGCAATTTTACGTGAAAGAGGAAACTAAAGAAGTGCAAAGAAATATTTGTGGTTTGATTGGTGTAATACCAAGACGCTGGTTTTTGCGCGGGAAAAGGAGGGAAATTCTTGGCTTTTATACACATTCCATAGACCTAGGGCTGAAAGGCTCGGGCAGGGCTCGGGTCTGGACTGGTTTTACCACAGATTGAGCCTGCACCGGCTTTGGCCTGAGCATACGTAAAGGCTGAATCATTCCAAATTTCGAGAAGCCATTGTTAATTGAGCCGGCACGACTGCAAGCATGAAATTCCAGACGGTTGGCCCACGCGACAAGGTCAGTCATCAGATGATGATTGTTGCTGACGGTGAAAGTGTGTGTGTGCAAGAGAGAGAGAGAGAGAGAGAGAGAGAGAGAGAGAGAGAGAGAGAGAGAGAGAGAGAGAGAGAGAGAGAGAGAGAGAGAGAGAGAGAGAGAGAGATTTTTATCAGAATTTCGTATAAGATTCTTCAGGAAACGTGGGGAAAGTTAAAGTCCAGTTTGTTTGGTTTGGGTTTTTTTTTTAAAGTATTCTTCAAGTTATATAATTAAAGTGTATTTTGCGGAAAGTATGCACATGAATTGACGAATGACACAACAGTGCGCAAGGTCAGGGTAATGCCTAATCAAAACATAATTATTAAGAATGTCATGCATGTGCATAAAAGCATGTGACTTTCCATCCCAAGTCTTCAGTTAATTAGCGAGATTTTATTAAGCATTAACTGTCAGTGTAAAACAAAGGACACTTTAATATTGTGTCGCTGACATCATTACCGTTCTATTTTTTTAAATTACAAATGATCACTTTTTGTCAAAAATAAAATATGTTGACAATTCAATTTTTTACATAGTTAAAAAACTAACCAAAACACAAACCCGCAGATTCCAATCATTTTGATCTCTATATAAAAGGCAGCATCATTTTGGTGTATTCTTAATTAAGTTTTCTTTCATTCTTTTAATGTATTGTTATTTTTTAGGCCGCTGTTGTTGACTATTGACCCTGTTGTTATTCTTTCTTGTTATTCTTGTCATTGTTTCTATACTGCAGTTATCTTTCAAGTAACTTGACAATTTGTCTTTGGATTGTGGTTATTTTATTTTTTGTTGTGTCAATTGAATTTTCTGTTGTTGCCTATCTTTTTTTTTTTTTTTCACATTTTCTGTATCCCTTTTTATATTTAAGTGTAGCCTAGCGTTAATCACATTACACGTTGAAGAAGTGAATATGCAAAAAAATTATTTAAAGTGATAATGGTGAGAGATGGTAGCGTTCAAGGTTAAGTTCAGATTTCTTGTAGATTTATTAAACAGTTAGCGAATTCTTTGTGTGACTAATAGTAAACGTCAGCACTCTTTTAACACAAAGTTATCACTTATGAGACTGAAAATGATCTAAAATCTCGACTGTTTGCACCAAGTAAACTGGATTGAGTGAGATTATTGACCAAGAGGTGTTTGAACTTGTTTTCGTCCCGCTTCCGCGCTGTCGTCAAGGCTGATTGCTTAACCTGTCGCCTTCTTGGTGCCTGCCTCGCTATGTGCAGCGTCGTACACAGCTGAACCTTACTAGCAGGATCTGTGAGAAGTTGAACGCCCCCCTGAGCTTCCCGAGAAATCTTGTACGGACACAAAGTTTGGATAGAAGACAAAAAAAGGACGGGAGAAAAAAAAAAAAAAAAAAGCAAGGTATGAAACAGTTTGTCCTAACATAAATCTATTTCCATACCCTAAGAGAGAAAGTCTGTTTTTTTTTTTTTCTTCTTTTAACAAACTAAAGGAATAGAAGCTAGAGCTCAGTTGATTTGTAGACGAAACAGGTTTTTCGCAAAACAAACTAGCTAAAGTGGGAAGGGGGTTAGCCTCTATCTGTTCCCCTCCCAACCACCAAGGAATTTGTCGATTGAACTAGCCATCTAACTTTTGCATAACACATTATCATGGTGTGACAACCAATCTTTAACGACGGACAACACAAACCTCCAAGGGGTCGCAAGTTATTTTTTTCCATATATGATGAAACTTGGAAAATGATCATAAAATGTAGAGAGCATTGGTACAACATGAAAGAGCAATGACTGGGACGTGATGCTACCCGCATTAGTTACATTTTGGGTAGTGCCTAAAATGAAAACTCTCCGCAATGCACTATTTAGAGGTCGCAGTGTTATGACATCCATCCTAATGTTGCTGCTGGTTGCTGCAACGTCTACAGAGTGATGGTGATCATGATGATGATGATGATGATGATGATGATGATGGTGGTGGTGGTGATAGTGATCATGGTCATGGTAATGATGAGGATTGACGATGGTGATAATGTTGAAGAAGATGATTATGATAATAATAGTAATACAAAAGATTATTCAGAAAACGAAAGTTCAAAGTTATGGAATGTGTAAATCTCTCGCACAATGATCAGTGATCTCCAGACCAATGCCTCCCTCCCTTCACGCCTATCCTGCACCTTAAATTGCACGTTTGTTTATAATCTTTCTGGTTTCGTATTATGAATCAACCTATTCTTGTACCAGTCTTGTTTGATATAGACTGTTTGCTTGTCTCTACTTGAACCAATAGCATATGGTATTACATGCACCTGTCGCATGAATGGTGATAGCAGCAATCTGTTTTGGAGATACACATGCAGTCGTGTATTAATGCACATGTTCAATTATACAGACAAATAGGTTACTGCATATTATCTTTAAATGCATATAAGGGTCTAGATGCTGAAAAAGATATTGTTGAAGAAAAGAAGAAGAAGAAGAAGAGGGAGAATAATAATAATAATAATAATAATAATAAGAAGAAGAAGAAGAAGAAGAAGAAGAAGAAGAAGAAGAAGAAGAAGAAGAAGAAGAAGAAGAAGAAGAAGAAGAAGAAGAAGAAGAAGAAGAAGAAGAGGAGGAGGAGGAGGAGGAGGAGAAGAAGAAGAAGAAGAAGAAATAGCGAAAATATAAGAAAGAGAGAAAAACGAGGTCTAAGTAGTATGCACCTTAGGCTTGAATACTAACACAGAGATTTAAGATCTACCACAGCTGATCTGGATCGAGCGAGTCAGCAAACATTAGAAGATTAGATAAAACGCTAACTAAAATTACTTCTTTATCATTATTTTGGTCGATGGCCGAGTAGAGTAATCTGGACCAAACTATAATATTCTTTCTCTGGAGAATGAATAAGAATATGTCATTTTTGTTATACTTTTTTTTTTGAGTACCTGTAAGCATAAGGCTGACGGGCGTGGTGATGATGATGGTAATAAGAATGATAATGATGATAGATGGGGTGAATGAAAGGATAAAGCGGTGGAAAAAAAAGTTGATTACAATTATTTGTCATTGACACACATATGCTTCATACTGGTTATGAGCAAGTATGCGTCGTTACTGTAAGATCCATGAATACTTAATCATGTATTTTGTCTCGACAGACTGCAAACACAATTCCATTCATACCATAAATGATATACGCATAGATCTGTTTTGTATGTGAGTGAAAGCTGTGTAGATTTTTTTTCTTCTCGAAATCCATCAAAGCACCTCACTATTTTTTTTTAGTCTTACAACACCAGCTTATCTATTCATAATGCATAAATCATTGTATGAGAGTGTCTTTTGCCTTCCAGCCGGGCTACGTTAATCTTGAAGCAAAATATATTATCTGCTTTTCGATTGCCACTTTACTTGCTCTTTTTCATAATCTGCAGTGAAAGAAAATAGGACGAAAGAATTTTTTTTTTTATGTCAAGTAGAAGATAAACTTGTCAAATAAAGTTTCCAGAAACATTTCTAAAAGTTATTATTATCTCAAAATAACACCGAATCGTTTCGAATCTTCAAAATCTAAAAAAAAAAAACTAAAAAAAAAATTGTCCTTAAGAATTGAGATGAAGCCAGTCTTTTCTTCTCGACAACTCATTAGTTTATGAATGAAACGCAAATTTATAGCAATAAATCACTAAAGTGATATGGATATTCATGTTTGATAATTATTTTGTTTGACAATATTTGGAGGTCCTCGTGTACCCAACGTTTCAACGTTTTACTTTTTTTTTTATAGATGCTTCAACAAGTATCATGGAAAAGGGACAAAAAACCAGGAAGAACTTGAATTTTTGGTAATAACAATTCAAATTATTTGGCATGGCCTGTCTGTGGGGGTGAAAAAAAAACCTTGAGCAAAAGGAATGGGAAAAAAATATTAAAATATTGGCTTGGAGACATCAAGCGTTTTCAACGAACTGTTATTTTTTCCTAAATATTTTTGTAATGTTGCAGCTCTGAGAATGAAGTCAGACAGCGTGAAAACTAAAGTCCCGAGAGACTAGCGTTCGCTGTGGGACTAGTAAATCCCTTGGGCCTGTCCACAATCGCCGGTTGGCCAATCGTTATTGCAAACTGCAAATTCCACTGATCCAATAGGATCAACAACTTCCTTGCCTTAGGCTAGGAGTGGTGATCATAGAGGAGTGCATCTCGTAAAAAATCCGAATAAAATATTGACCACAATGAGGCCATAGAGGACCCTGAAGGTGGACAGGGTGTTGGGGAGTGTAAGCCTGCACTTTGAGCCTAAAGGAGATCAAGATAAAAAAAAAAATTGAGCCGTGGCGGAGGAGAGGTGGAAAGTGCAAGGGAGGGCTATAGGAATGGCTGATCTTGACACTAAGACAAGTTTATGCAGGTATGACAGATTCGACACTAACAGTATGCGAGCATCCAGCCATCTACCGTCCATCAGCCAGAGTGTCCTGTGGATCATGGCTGTCGGCACTCGGCTACTGACATTCGCGCCCTTTGACCTACACGTCGTCAAGCCTTAGTCCACCTTTGTTCTTTGAGGAAGCTTTTCGTCTCCTAAGTATATCAGAGAGACTTAAGATGGGCGGTCAACCTTTGTCCGCGGATGAAAGCTTTTTTTTATGCGAAACTGTTAGGGAAGTTTTAATGTTTCTTGCAGAGTACTTTAATGTATCGAAGTCTAGCGCTATGGCAACGTATTATCTGATTTATGTTTCGTAGAGAGATATAATAATGAGTGAGAATTATATAATGATTTTGCAACATGGGGAATGAGGACTTTTAAAAATCTTTCATGAATATTATAGTGATATTTTATTGTAATTCATGAATCTTTTTTCGCTATTTGGAGATAGAATTATGCTTTAAGCGTTTTGTGCTATGCAAATACTACAGCTATAATTGATTTTTGTATTTAATCAGTGAGCGGTCATATGCAGCCTTTCAAACATCTTGACATGAAATTAAAATCTCATCCCCAAACTTCTTATAAGATATTGAGCACAACACTTTTTGCTAAACCGCTTTTGCTATCTAACAAATTACATAGCCGCTAAGTCTATGATACGGAAAATTTGGTATCCAATCTTTTTTCGGAATCCTTTACGAAGTGTTTTTTCCAGCCTTAGCAAAGACTGAAAACTAATCAGGCAACTCGTCCGCTACAAAAACAGCGTGCGCTCAATTTTGAACGCCATTGAAATCCTGATTTTTATTTATTTATTTATTTATTTATTTAGTCTTTTAGTGAAACTGCTATTCTATGGCACCCATGAGCTTTAGATTGATTCACACCTTTGTTTCCCATTTGTATAACATGACAAGCGGCTGCCAGGCCGGTGAGTTTTGTTGTCAAATGCCAAAGACAATCAGCGAGCCTTTTGTATAAGTAGGAATTTGAACGGAATGTGTTATACGCCTGGTCTTTGGTGTTGTTTCGGCTTTGAGTAGCAAGCAAATGGGAGACACATCATGATTGTATACTTTAAAAAAAATTTAAAACACTTAACCTTTTGGAACCCCATAAAAAGAAGCGTCCAGTGAGTGGCTAGATTCTATACTCTTACGGCGAACAGGGCAATGATCCACATTCCGGGCATCCACCCTTGACCAATTGGAGACCTGGTTTACTGCCACTGTTTCCCCCTCAGTATGACCTGCCCGTTAGACCACGAGAAAGTAGTTTGTGTAATTTATGTCCCTCTTGAAGTTTTGAATAATTGTGCCAGTCCAGAAGATATAGTTTAGATGTTTTGCAAACTTCCCACCCTGACGAGCTGACCTATTTGAGATTGACTGATTATCTGCCGCTTGAAGAATTTCATGATACGATGTGGCATTTGGTTAAGCCTGACTCATGATTTCACTTAGGGGTCATCGACTTCAGACTAGTTCGAGAGGAACGACTTTCATCCCAACATGGGTTCATAACTATGGGGAGCAAACTGACATCAATAAGAGTATACACTAGATCTAGGTAAAAGTTTTGCACAACCGACAAATTAAAGAGCGTAACAAAGCAGGGAGTCAACCATGAGGATTGCTCTGCGGCTGGCGTATTTTGGTCTTGTCTTGTCAAAGCGGGTTCGATCCTCATCCATAGCATTTGTCCTTTTTTGTACTTGTGATTTTTTACTTCTTTCGCCTTGTTTGTTAGTATCGAGTTAGAAATGTTTTTTGCTTGCCTCTACTATTTTAATAATAAAATAAGATGCAAGCCACGATGCATTTACAGGAAGAATAGAATGCTATTCAATTTTTCTTGGTTCAGTACACGATTCTGTTTCATAAAAGTTGAAAATAATTTATAAAATAATAAGCTTTATATCTGGCATAGCGCAGCTAAGTCAACCCTAAAAGCCTTTCATGGCCCCCTGAATCCCCTCATAAATTTACTGCTACTTACATATTACTGCTACTACTACTACTACTACTACTACTACTACTACTACTACTACTACTACTACTACTACTACTACTACTACTACTACTACTACTACTACTACTACTACTACTACTACTACTACTACTACTACTGCTGCTGCTGCTGTTGCTGCTTCTGCTACTACTACTGCTACTACTACTGCTACTTCTGCTGCTGCTGCTGCTGCTACTACTATTACTACTACTACTACTACTACTACTACTACTACTACTACTACTACTAGTACTACTACTACTACTACTACTACTACTACTACTACTACTACTACTACTACTACTACTACTACTACTACTACTACTACTACTACTACTACTACTACTACTGCTGCTGCTGCTGCTGCTGCTACTACTACTGCTACTACTACTGCTACTACTACTGCTACTACTACTGCTACTTCTGCTGCTGCTGCTGCTGCTGCTGCTACTACTACTACTACTACTACTTCGTTTCCATGACACTTATCGGTATCCACTTGTAGAAGAAGAGGAACATAACAGTGGCGTTTAGATCTACAGATTTCGAGATCGCTTGACAGAAAGCTTAATCTTTGAGGAAACAATGCGTACGTACAGAGCTATCTTGAAACTTGACATGACGAGAAGTAGTTTCCTCTTCCGATCCGCCTTATTCATGACTCACTCTAGATCTTCACAGTTCATTTCCTGATTCAAGCTTACTTTTTTGCTTAAAAAGCATGCAGTATAAATACATCTTTTTTTTTATTTGTGCCTGTCTCACTGACGTTATTTTTTCTTCGTTACCTGCTAGAGTCTAAAGGGTGGGATTTATTCTGTTTCGAGTGTTATATTTCGGTCTAACGTTGAAGGATGAAGACAAAGCAACAATCTGCCCTCTTCTTTCACCATTCTTAGATTTCGGTTTTATTCTTTCCTGATAGAACCGTCATCAAACAACTCACAAACCGTTCGACCCAAACATATGAAAAAAAGAAAAAAATGAGTAAAAGAGAGATAAATAAAATATAGGACCTATGACACTTTTCCGAAGCCGGAAATAATTAGGAGAGGAGTAATGGTCCAGTGTAACTCAGTTTGAATTTGAAGAGGCGTCTAAGAAATTAAAAAAAAAAAAAAAATTAAATATGGGTGCCTTTCGTGAAATTCAGCGCATTAGTTTTTACAATTTCACATTTCTAATCTTCCTAGCTTATTTATCTAACGTCTCCCCCGAGTCGTTCTGACATGATTACAAGTCCAGATAGTTTATATCCAATTTGAACATTAATCTCAACGTTATAGTTCGGGAAGAAAGAAGAAGTGGGACATTTGTAAATCAGATTGCATGAGGCTCGAAGAAGCGCGACCAAATTGATATTGACGCAAATATTGTGCTTTTTCCTGTAATTTTTTTTCTCTTATAAACACACGTGAAGATCAGGCCCACGCAGGACCACTCAGTTGATAGATGTATTTTTTTCATAGAGTAATTGTGCGATTTCAGCCTTTAAGTGAAAATCTCAAATCTGTCCTTAGGGCGGTAGCGCGCTAGGACAAAAAAGTACAGCGAGTTTAGTCAATGTGGTGTCACCGGTCTGAAAGTCCATCAGCCTTAACCCGCCCAGTCAAAACTGTAGATGACTTTTTTTTTTTTTTAATATCTCGCAACCTTTATCAGGATTGTTTTGCAGTGAGATAACATGAATTAGACAGAATGCCTTTGTTTTATTGCTGTTCGGATTCCTTTTACATTAAAAAAAAAAAAATTAATCTCTGTCCGAGCAGTTATTAAGAGTCTCGTTATAAACCAAAGGTTTGTTTTTAATTGAAGAAATACATATTTCTGTTTATTTTTATTTCAAAGTCCATAATGGAGGGGAAAAAAGATCACTGCGTCTTTGTTATGACAGAAAATAAAAGCGGGTGTACAGAAATGTACTACATAATGAAACAGCTAGGCCTTTAGAATCACTTAGTGTGATTGTGTGTGGCCGGAGATGTTCGAATGATAACGACCAACTGAACACAATACAACAGTTTGGTGTTGGTACAGTACTAACAAGAGTCTAGCACAAAACTGTCGAGAAGTTTTGACGCTTCTGTCGAACTCTCTTACCTGTCACAAAATTCATCGACAGGTTCTTTCTGTCGAACTGTCTTCCTTGTCACAAACTTCATCGACAGGTTCTTTCTGTCGAACTGTCTTCCTTGTCACAAACTTCATCGACAGGTTCTTTCTGTCGAACTGTCTTCCTTGTCACAAACTTCATCGACAGGTTCTTTCTGTCGAACTGTCTTCCTTGTCACAAACTTCATCGACAGGTTCTTTCTGTCGAACTGTCTTCCTTGTCACAAACTTCATCGACATGTTCTTTCTGTCGAACTGTCTTCCTTGTCACAAACTTCATCGACATGTTCTTTCTGTCGAACTGTCTTCCTTGTCACAAACTTCAACGACAGGTTCTTTCTGTCGAACTCTCTTCTTGTCACGAACTTCATCGACAGGTTCTTTCTGTCGAACTCTCTTCCTTGTCACAAACTTCATCGACAGGTTCTTTCTGTCGAACTCTCTTCCTTGTCACAAACTTCATCGACAGGTTCTTTCTGTCGAACTCTCTTCCTTGTCACAAACTTCATCGACAGGTTCTTTCTGTCGAACTCTCTTCCTTGTTACAAACTTCATCGACAGGTTCTTTCTATCGAACTCTCTTCCTTGTTAAAACTTCATCGATAGGTTCTTTCTGTCGGACTCTCTTCCTTGTCACAAACTTCATCGACAGGTTCTTTCTGTCGAACGTGGTGCGGCACGCTCCCTTTTTTTTTTTTCGTTTTTCACTTTATACCCTGCGACATAGACTAAATTTTTTATCTACTGTTAGTTTAAAAAAAAAACAAAAAAAAACCCCACTCCACAGCAGGAAAGATCGGGCAGAAAAGATAAGCTACAAACTGATCCACTCACGGCTCTATTTAAGCAGTGTGTTTCTAGACAGTCACAGCTTTGGTTACAACCGACAGCCAACAGCTACAGAAATGCAGACAAAATTTTAACAACTAATAAAAAAAAAAGGAGTGTGCTGCCAAAAAAGAACGGGGTGCATAAACAAAAAACGGCGGAGTCGGCGCCTGCGATGTGGTCTCTAACAAAAACTCGCTTCAACTCAGATGCTTTGTTGTTGCAATTCCCCTGAGACGATGACTGTGTATTTAATATGTTATCGTGTAACAACAGATCTCGGACTTGTCTAAAACATTATACAAGATCTGAAAAACTGGTTGCAGTGGCGCCGGAGACCTCACAAAGAAACTTGATTTGTCATTAATTAGATGTAGAATGCAGTTTATGAAGTTAAAGCCCCAATTTTCTTTCTAGTACAGCAACAAAATTCACCCTTTGCAGAATTTTCCTCATTTATTGTTTAAATGTTCTCTCCATCTCTTAAGAGCTTTAATGCCTGCAGCAGGAGTGTTCTTATTTTTCTACTTATTATTTAGATACACCAAGGCAGCTAAACTGTCTATTGACAATCTCTATCAATCTATGTTCAACTACTTTCTATCCATCTACCTCTCTGTCTCTTTATCTATCAATCTACTGTATCAATTCATTAGTCAATCTACCTATCTATCTATCTATCTATCTATCTATCTATCTATCTATCTATCTATCTATCTATCTATCTATCTATCTATCTATCTATCTATCTATCTATCTATTTATTTATCTATTTATCTAATTAACTAGCTATCTGTTTACCAAACTACTTACTTATCTGTCTGTTTACTCAATATGCATATATAATAATTATGTATCTAAATTTCTTTCTATGTATATTGATTTTCTATTTATTTATATATTTATGTATTTATTAATTTATTTATTTATATGACAACCAGTCCTATCCGTCTATCCATCCATTTATCTATCAGTCGATCGATCTATTAATATATGTCTCTATGTATCTTTTCAAAGTTTTCTTCTTGATGTCTTCTTAAAAAAAAAAAAAAACAAGCCTATTTATTTTATTTGTCTATCATTCTCTATAATTATGATTGTATATCAACCATTTTAACATATTTCTTTCTTTTGTGATTTATTTCTCGGTCTTGATTATCTCCACCACCCCAGCCCCCACCTTTATATTATGATATATATGTAATAATTCCCGATTGGAAATGTCTGCTGTTCTAGTTGCCAACGATATTGAGTCAGGTGTAAAATTCTTAACCCCCCCCCCCTCCCCCAAGTGTCCGTCTCAACTGAAGTCTTTACTTGACCGATCTTAGAATGAGGCATAAAACACATCTATTTAACTTCATCATGAAGTAGATGGAGCAAATAAGATTGGGCTTGTTCATTTCCATTAAATTGGGAGATGAAGTTGTTGTTGACTGTTGAGATGAAATAAAATACTATAAGCGACCTATTCTAAGACCTCGTCCTTTCTCATTGTTCGTGTAGATTTAGAACCTGATAGAGATAAATGCCAACGCCCAAAAAAAACTAAATTCTGAAATTGCTGTGGCAAAATGGCCCGAACTCTTTAGTCCACAGTCATCCAGTCATAATAGTTGCCTGAGATCATAAAGGCCAAAAAAACTTTTATTCCGGAGCTAAGCATTAAATTTGCCAACATGGTCCTAAACTGTGATGGAGGACATAGCAAACGTCGAGGTCGGCATCTGTTGGCTCGCTGCTTGCCTTGATCTTGTTTCTATATCTGTCATTATCTTGTTAGGAATGCAAGTTCATAGGGATGAAGAAATAAAAGTGCAGTCCAGGGGCGCTAATAATCCCAAATTCTTCCCCAAAATAAGCTGACAATTTTCCCTATTTAGACCGAATTCCCTTCCCTGCCCCATCTATTTACATTGGACTCTCATCACAGAGAGGCAGGAAAATGTCTCATAGGCCCTTGTAAGGGCTGTCAATGTTTTCCTGATGTGAGTCACACCCCTCGGTCAACAAAATTACTCAGGCCTAAAACTCACGACTTCAAACACGGAAATAACTGCGGCACAGCAAAACTCGCAAGCTGTTCTAATATTTAATTGGTGTTTTGTTTTCACGAACTGCATCTTGAATAATTTACAGAGGAAATGTGAAGACAAGTTTAGGTTTAGGTGTTTTATTTTCCTAGTAAATAAATTTTGTTTCAACCAAAGCGCTACTTTTTCTATTCTTTTCAGGTTTTGGCGACTGATTCTACACTGCTGTGGTGGTCCTGTTTGTAAGATTCTTTGGCTGAGCTTTGACGGGGAAACATGATTAGAAATAAAATTCATAGTAACTTAAAAAAGAAAAAGAAATTAAAAAAAAAAGCAGAGAGAAAGAAAGAAAAGAAGGTGGGTGGATGTCATTAATTATTATTGAAAGATTCAGCTCTTGTCAACTAAATAATTTAGAATTCAAGAATAATTTGATGCTCTTTGCGATTTGCGCTTGTTTTGAAGACATTTTCTCTTATTACCTTTTTTTTTACGTTGTGTCTATCAAGATCTTTCATGTGTGCCTGCCCCTCCTAGCAGTACCATTCGTTGCCAAATCTTGTCTGCCGCGCGCATCAATCTTCACAAAAGTTGTTACGCATTCTGCACTCAACATTTGTAATCTTGTGTGTGTGGGTTTATGCAGAGAAAATCGTGATTATGTACATTGTTTTACTGCTGTCGCTTTCTCAGTCTGACGCGTGGGTTTTAAAGTTTGAGATAAAGAACTTATCTAGCTATTCATGAGTGCGCACGTCGTTACTACGCAAAGCGACGGAAGATTAAGAAAATTGAAAATAAAAGGAAGCGATGAAAACAGCAGATGAAATTACTTGTTTTAAGTGTTCCACTTTCCTGAAGGAAGGGTTTTCTTCGTTTTCGTTTAAATTTTTTTTTTTTTTTTGAGAAATTTGAAAGAAAATTATTGTTTTCTAACCACATAGAATGATGTCTTATTTGCACTCACATAGTCTGTACAGACTTTTTAGAGCTTCAACTAAGCTTTCCTTATCCATACCTTAAAGCCATAAACTGATGGGGCAAGTACCAGAGGCGATGTTACAAGAGACTCGTCCCGCTAGAAGTTCTGAACTCGATTTATCCCTCAGGTCGAGTGTGTTTAGTGACCAAGCCTAATGGTCGCTCTTATTCCAATTCTTGATATTAAAGTCAGACAATGCCGTTGCTGTTGATCTTGAAAACTATTATCATCAAATAAAAATGAAATCCAAAAGAAAGAAATGGAAACAACGTGGTCTTTTATATCTAAGAGATGTCCATTGTCACTGAGCGTTGATAAATTTCTTTTCGAGGATAATCAGATTGGTTCCTGGCCTATGGAAATCGTCGTGTTAGAATCTTTTGTAGGGAAATATAGTATTGCTGAAAGCTTTCTCAGGCGGACACTACATAATCGTCTCCTTAATAATCTATGTTGTGCAAGAATGTTTTTCCCTCTATTTCTTATATTTGACTTTGAGCAACCAGGAAGATTCGACGGTTGCGCAACTTTCTGAACGAAGCGGACAAGTCACGTTCGTTTTATCTTGACTTTATTGGTAAAGTGTTTTTCCCTCTCACAGTGTCATTTGTCACCGAAAGAATACGCCCTGTTTAGACAATTATATTGAAGGTGGTAAACTCAATGAAACCTTTTTTGAATAGGGCCAGGTTGGGGGGAGGGACCTCACAGATAGTGATTTTCTGATTGTTCTACGATCATTTAGTGGGCTTGCTTCACAATCAACGGTACAGCAACTGTCAGGTTTAACGTGTAGTTAGATAGATTAGATAAGTGAAAAAGAGGCGAAAAAGAAAACAAAGTAAGAGCATTATACGGAAAAACAGAATAATTCTCATGCAGGCTAATGAAACTTAGATGTGGCTGGGTGTTTTATACAACTTGCTGCAAATGCAAAGGTCTGAGTAGTGTTTACAAAGAAATTGCGTTGGTTTATGACATCATCTAGAGTGTTGCTGTTTCGCTATAAATGATGTTTTTGTTGAACATTGTCTTCGTAATTTAATTTCCTCTTCTTGAAAAAGGTGAAGAGTGTTGAAGATATTGGGAAATTGAAACTAATAGACAGGTCATAGATTGATAGATAGATAGATAGATAGATAGATAGATAGATAGATAGATAGATAGATAGATAGATAGATAGATAGATAGATAGATAGATAGATAGATAGATAGATAGATAGATAGATAGATAGATAGATAAATAGACAGACAGATAGATAGATAGATAGATAGATAGATAGATAGATAGATAGATAGATAGATAGATAGATAGATAGATAGATAGATAGATAGTTATATAGATAGATAGACAGCATTAAGACGATAGACAAGGATTGTTGTAAAAAATTTTTTTTAAAAAAGCAGACAGAAAGACATATAGAGACATTGACGGAATAGAGCTAAGATGTGAATTAGAAGCTAACAGAAAGGAAGATAGAAAGAGAGAGAGAGAGAGAGAGAGAGAGAGAGAGAGAGAGAGAGAGAGAGAGAGAGAGAGAGAGAGGGAGGGGGGGGAGGGGCAGGCAATCAAACACAGACAGTCCAGTCTGATCAGGAGCACCAATGTCATCCTTGGCCAAGTGCCCATTATTTTTGTGTAATCATTACGACCTTGATGACTCAGCACATCAAGTTGAGCCCTAACTGGACAAGCGAAGAAGGTGTTAGTCGGGACAGCCTCCAGACGAACCAAGATCGTTTCGTTACCGGCCTGGCTGACACAGAGCTCGGGTTTGACCGTGTGACCGGGGTTGATTAGAAAGTGTATTCAGTATTATAATTATGGTTTGATCCAGTACTAAATATCTAGACAGAGGATACTGGTTTGATCGCATGAAAGTGGGTGCCGTGCCATGGCGTTAATCATCCCGCCACCATTACCAGTTTGAGGGCATCACTTTCTTCGCAAAACTGTTTCCGGGTCATGCGAGGGTAGTCAAGAAAAAGATTGAAAGGAGATCTATTTCCAAAGTTATATCTGGATTTAAATTATTTTATAAAGTGCTAATGAAATCCATTGATGGAACAATGGGCAAGAAGCAGGATGAAAAAAAAATATTGTAAAAAAAAATAAATAAATAAAAAGTATATCACTATTGATAAACAAATTCTTATCCATATTACATATTTTGATGTGCTAAAAGTTAATAAGGCAATAACATTGTACGTATAAGAAGAAAAATATGTTCATAAATATTTAAAACTTGAGAATAGAACAAAACAATATTGAGGCAATATAAATACGTGGCAGACAGAGTCAGACTCAGAGCAATAGAAAATGTAATCGAAAAAAAATGAGATAATATTAGACATTTGTACGTGATACTGACAGGTAAAAAGTACTTTATCATGATTTTACTATAGTGTCTATCTTATCAGTCAGGAAAGATAACTATATAACCCAGTGATATCAAATTTACCAAAGCTTGTTTTTGTTTATGACTTCAATAGTGTATGACAGAACTCTTTTCCAAATTTTGTACAATGCGTATTTGGAAAAAAAATATGATTAAAAAATCCTTCAGCAAATTGTAGCGCTACCTAGTTAAAGATCGTGAAGTTTTAACTATGATCAAAATCAGAACTGGCCTGTGGCTTATTTCTGATTTAATATATTTGTGAACACTGAAAATTTGCAGAGAAAAACCGAAATGAACCTACCTCTTATCCTTTTTGCTATTTGTACAGTCGTTGTAGCTGTTGATGCTAAAAATATTTTGTTTATATATTCATTTTCATGGAGTTTGTTGATATTGCTTGTTTTGTTTGGTTTGGTTTTTGTTATTGATATTGTTTTAATTCCAGCTGCTGCTATGCATGATTGTAACTGCCATTTAAGCCTCAACATGACCAGCTCGTAAAAAGACCGGAGGTGTTCTATTTTATGTGAGTTCTTAAAGCAACAAGGAAGCATCATTGTAGTAAGAAAATTCGATTTAACAGAATCGATGGTTTTGTGAGAGTAATAAGAATCGTTTTTATGGTGTTAGCGATGAATTTGATTGTGATGATCATGATGTCGATATGATGATTATGATGGTGATAATTATGATAATGAAAATGAATTAATGATGCTACTGATGAGGACTATGATGTTGATGCTTTTAATTATGGATGATGATAATAGATAGAATAGAGTACACCACAAAATCACCACGCTTTGCTTGAATTACAACAAATATGATACATTGTTGTTCACCCGAGTAAAGCTTTAATTCTCTCTAAGCCCGCGATTGTGAAATGGAAGCCAAAGGAAAATAAGGCCAAACGAACTGAGGGAAGATTAATCAAGGAAAGAATAATATGATATTGGCTTAGAATGAAGATGTAGAATATAGCCGCGTGAATGCTTGGTAAACAAAGGAATGCTGGTAGTTCTATTAAGCCAACTGGACATGATAATAATGGCGAAAGAAAGATGTGAAGCATAATAAATTTAGCATTAAAAAGAGCTAGAGAATTCTTCGATAAACACTGATTTTTAGGTGCAATTTTGATACCCATGGGTTGTGTTTGCGTGCCTCAAAATAAAGAATGTTTTCTTAAGGAATACAGTAATTCAGTATGAATTAGTTATTAATGTATATTTTGGCGGAACAAAAAACAACAACAAACAAACAAAACCAACAGCTTGTAAGAACGTTCAATGGCTTAGAAAATTTAATTGTTTTAGTGAAAATCTCTGAGACCTTTAAAATGTTAAGGACATCTCCAGCCTCAACTGACTGAACAGAGAGTGATTTTACAGGAAACAGTCTTAACAAGTTCACGCCTAGTTTTAATTTTGTTTTAATTCTATTAAAGAGAAAATCATTATCATGCAGAAAGTCAATTATTTCATGCACAGCATCAAGTTTCATGTTGTTTTGATCAATATCACCTGTTTTTTTCCTAAGCTAATTTAAGCCATAGCTATGAAGAGAACGAACCAAGACACATTGATTCAGCTCGGATTTTTGTCATTCTTTTTGTCGTTATTTTCCATGAAGAATTCACAATTTGATAATAATCAATATTTGAAAACCCTCTCGTCTGTTGCACATTTCGTGTCGTGTGAGGCTCTGAATCACATAGAGCTTCCCCTAGTATCAATTCTATCGCCTTCCTTTCAACAGTTTACTGCACTGCACGTAGTCTATTATCGAAGCATTTTTGTCTGCTACCACTGTGGCTATGATGTGCATAAAACGCAGTTTGAGATTTAACGTAGAAACTTGCGTTGCTGAGGTCTGCAGGAATATGCCAAAATCATTTGAATGGTAATTTGAATTTTTAAGCGAAGTCATTAATATCGCCGTTGACAATGTGGCAAGTGCTGTAGGTAAGTGCGTCGTTTAAGTAACTTATGGCTTGTTGCTAGCCCGGATTGCGCAATGTAAACGGTGTATGGGGGTGGTTATTGTACCCGTGTGTTTTAATTATTTCCTTTCGTCTGTCGATTTGTTAGTTCATGACAGCATCAAGATTAAGGTCGTTAAGTGTGATTGTGTGGGAATGATTGCGAAGACTTTTTTTTTTGTTAAGGTTAGGTAAAATTTTAGTGAAGTTGTGAGAACATTAATTTTAAGAATTAAACGAAAATAACGAGTCTAATTCAAGTCTTCATCTTGTTATTGCTGTTTTCGTGGTTGTTATTATTATTCCTGTTGTTGTTGTTGTTGTTGTTGTTGCTGCTGCCATTGTTATTATTGCTGTTTTCGTGATTGTTGTTGTTGTTTTCGGTGTTGTTATTGCTGTTTTCTTTGTTGTTGTCATTGTTGTCGTTCAAGTTGCTGCTTCTGTGCAGTTATTGTACTGCGTGTGGTTGGCTTTTTTTATTTTTTTGTTTGCTATTGTTATTGTTCTTGTGATAATTAATGTTTTGGCGGTGGTGGTGATGTCACAATGTTTCTGAAGCTACACTAATGTTCTTGTTAAAACTTTGCATAACACTGTCGTTACTTAAGTAGTTGTTCTTGAAGATGATGTTGATGATGGTGATACTGTTGTTAATGAGCGGGAATTTTTATGTTAAATATTTTGATCCAGTCCCTGGCCGTAAACTATTCCAATGCCCGCTAGATCTAACTGTGTCCACAGATCGGTAAATATTTCCGCTAGAGAGACATGGTCCGTGGGAGATGCTCAAACCTTGGCAAAGCTCCAGAGACGTGGGCACTGCGCTTCACAACAACCTGTTACTTTGTCTGCTCAAGGTTGTCTCAAATCAGGGCGGCTCTCCCCAGGTCAATAAAGCTGAAATTTGCAAAGCTGTTGTCTTATGCTTTAAAAATTGGACAGGCTCCCCATCATCTCACACTCTACGCCAGTATTGATTGGGAGACAAGTTTGATGGGTTTCTCTGACAAAGGATTTTGTTGATTTCGACACAAAGTGCAATGCGAGTTAACGCATTACATTTGTCATGTCATCTGAATCCAGTCCAATCCACAGGATTATGAACAGGATTGCGAGAAAGGAAATATGCAAATAAACGGGGGTAATGGAAAAAAATAATCTACTCTTGTTGCAGTACAGAGTGAGAACTAAAGAACGTGAAAACCAAAATTTTTTATTGACCGTTACATGACATTAAAATTGAACGAATAGCATGGTTAAAACAAAAAAATCTCTCTCTCTCTCTCTCTCTCTCTCTCTCTCTCTCTCTCTCTCTCTCTCTCTCTCTCTCTCTCTCTCTCTCTCTCTCTCTCTCTCTCTCTCTCTCTCTCTCTCTCATTGTTTCTCTCTTCTTTCTCTGTCCGTCTGTGTGCGTGTGCCTTCTCATACATCCCTTTCAGCCCTTTTCTTATTTTCCTATCTTTTTATCTACTGTAAGAGCTGGGCTGAAATTAATTAGTCTCAATCACTCCATCTAATTTTTTATCTCGACCGCACAGGTGCATATCAATAAAACTAAAATTATTTCGATGACAGCAAAATGAGGTTTCTCTGATTTTTGTTGAAACAAAGAGACTGGGGAAAAGGGTGTGTGCTGGAGGAGGGAGGGGGTGAGGAGGAATCTGTATCAATATTTGACAATTTGTAAATCTAACAATGGTTTTCTTTACCTGGCAAGAAAAAAGTGTCAGGAAACGATGAAATATTGTTTAAGCAATTTATCTTCATACATATTAACTGCTAAGCTGTCAAGCATAGCGCCGCACCTGACCAGCAAAAGCTCCGCATACATTCAGTGGAATCAAACTTCATGATTTTGTTGGGAAAAAAGCAGACAACAAATGAGTCCACCTGAACCAAAAAAAATAATTGTTTCGTAGCATAATAAAGACATATTTCATCAGTAGTAGTAGTAGTAGTAGTAGTAGTAGTAGTAGTAGTAGTAGTAGTAGTAGTAGTAGTAGTAGTAGTAGTAGTAGTAGTAGTGGTGGTGGTAGTAGTAGTAGAAGTAGTAGTAGTAGTGGTGGTAGTTGTAGTAGTAGTAGTACTAGTAGTAGTAGTAGTAGTAGTAGTAGTAGTAGTAGTAGTAGTTGTAGTAGTAGTAGTAGTAGTAGTAGTAGTAGTAGTAGTAGTAGTAGTAGTAGTAGTAGTAGTAGTAGTAGTAGTAGTAGTAGTAGTAGTAGTAGTAGTAGTAGTAGTAGTAGTAGTAGTAGCAGCAGCAGCAGCAGGAACAACATCCGTAGCAGGGGGGGGGTGTGTGTGTGTTTGTTTTTTTTTTTTAGAAAAAAATATGGAGAACGAAAAAATAACTCAATGCACCGACAAACAATAGTTGCAGCCACATCATCATCATCGTCAGCAGAAAACTAGTTTGATAATGGCAAAATGTTGTGTTTCATAAAGACCTTTCCTTTAGTTCTTCTTTTATTGTGACCCCAAGCTTTGGCCTTTTTTTTTGTTGGATTTTTAATTAGTTGTTTTCTGCTAAGCATTCGCAAAAAAATAAATAGTTTTACATTATGACCTTTGTTCTTTTCACAAGTTAGCCGCTTCTTCCATTGACATTTTAGAGACTCTTTTGTTTTGTTGTTGTCTTTTGAAAACAGTTTTGTGATACGCCGACCTTGTAAATCGGGTGCTGTAAATGTTGTCAACAACCAAATAAGCTTCTAGTTCGTGGTTAATCACCCTCGGAATGATTCCTTACTCAGTAGATTTACTTGAAAATTTCAAATTGCTTGTAGGGACTGCAATAATAATATTTGGAGAAGATTTTGATCGGTAGCGCTTTGAAAGAATGAACGTGAAATCAATTTCTATAAGTTTTGTGGTGGAATGGACAAGAAATGAATGGTTCGTCATTTTGTTCTTTCGAAGAGAAAGAAAATATGCTCATTCTATGTTGTTTATAAAAACCTTATATAAAATAATTAGACAATGGACCTTTTCCAAAGGTTGTGCATGACCTTTTCCTTACTACATGCTAGTGTTGGCTTCACAGAGTTAAAGTCCCCATTATTTGACGACTCTTTTCATGAAGTAGGCGTTCGTAATCACGTAGACACCTGCAGCCTGAACAGAAAAAGTCAACCAGCCCCAGTCTATAGGTTGACTCTCCACAGAAAAAGAAAAAAGCAAAAAAATCACGAGCAAACAAAAGAGTGAGCGACAATATTATAACGAGTGGGCGTTACATTCAAACATTATTTCCTAGCGTGTTCTATGAAAAAACGGCAGAGTCTCCAACATCCCCCATCATCTACAGAGCATTTCATATTCTAGGATCTCAACATGATATATAATTTGCAATAATTGAAATGTAGTTCCATTCTTCCACTTGAAAATCTAGAACATTCTTTAGTGTTGATCTCTTATTCTCTTTGCTTGGCCTATATCTTGGCAACATTTTGTTGTGAATGTGATCGATCCAACACATTTTACACTGTCAAACTCGCCTTAAACAATAAAATAAATTCTTACAGGTCAGCAGCTGCTGACGAAGATGACCCAAATCGATAAGATCGTAAATTATGGTAGGGCAGATATAACATACACCTTTATTGAACCTACAACGCTTCTGTCGACCCGAATGAAAAGAAATAGTGTCTTCTGCAAAGGTCACGACCGCCGAGAAAATGACAAGAATAGATTTTTAAAGCTATCTTTGGTAACAGCTTGACCAAAAACGTCGTATAACTTACGCAGCAATGTTCGCGGATAGATATGTAAAATAACACCTTTCGATCTTTTTAATATAGTAATCTATCACCAAGTTATAGACTTGAAGGTATCATTGTAGGAACGTAAGAAATTATAACTATTATAGCAATTTTTTAGGGTTTGGAGGGAGATTGACAGAGAAAAGCTCCATATGTTTTAGACTCCTGGCAGAGATCTGCCTAAAAGCTTTTTTAATTCTTATAACGTTTTCTTTTGATTAAGCAGCAATATCAAAGTAAATAGGGGTAATAATAGAATGATGATGATGGTGGTGATGGTGTTGGTGTTGGTATGCAAGCATGAATATTTCCTCGCATAACAATAAACAATTCATATTTATAACAGCTGTCTCAAAGTATTTGGCAGGCCTTGGCTCTTGCAATCAGTGCATTTAGTGGCCTATCCTACCCAAAGAATGCACTAGTACAAAACAAAATACTCCTGGTCGTATTATTCTTTTGCGAGTGACTGTATGTTTACAAGAAAACCACTGATCTGTGACAGGCTCAGCAGTATTTGAAAGCAAGATTGCTTTGATTTTCCTCTAGGCACATATCAGTTTAAGTCCGTTTGTCTTTTCACAATAAAATAAGTTAATATTTGCATTTTAATAACAGCTGTTGTCATCGGAATTGTTTACTTATTCGTTTTCTTTATCCAAGGCAAAGGCTAAGCAGCCCCACATAGCATGATGTTAATCTAGTTAGGTTTGAAAAATATTTTGCCCAATGAACTGACAAACATGTTTGTTGCTTCCTAGATCCTGCTATTGCGAAGTAATTTAAATTCGTAACATGTGGGGAGCCGGCATGATATGCATATGGCTACTTAGGATACACGAGTAAACAAAAACAACATGCTATGTCAATATAAACTGATACTTTCTTAAAAGAATTTCTTAGAATATAACAACTTCGATTTCAACCAAAATTACAGTTATGTTATATTTTAATAGCTTGAACTCTAAAATTAATTTTTCAGTCGAGTTTAATGTTGTTAATCTTATCGCTTCTTCTAAATTGAATGTGCGTGATGTGAGGGAGCAAAGAATCATCAATCTGTTTTACAGAAAAAGAAAGAAATAATGATGTTTTGCTCAACCCCTCACATCGGTTTCATTCATGACATTTCAAATTTGTTTACCTGTTGCTCGTGAAATATTTTTTTTTGGCCTTTCACTCTCTTGCACGCGCTTTGTTTCCAGCCACAGCCACAACAGCTAACGCTAGAGCTTTTCTCTCCCCCCATTCTCATTGCACAACCTTTTGTAAACAACACGAGCTTGCACTTACAATCTCTCATCCAGTATATATATGCACAATTTCATCCGGTGAAGCCGTGGGGTCAAATTGACCTGCTCTAGCCACTCAGCTTGAGTATTTACTATAAAGCTTCAGATCAAGCCATTTCCAACCATTATAGTAATTTAATAAGATTGTGGTGAAATGGTTAAGCGAAAGTTGAGGATTAATTTGGAGCGGGCCTTTGATTAGGTCGACTTGTAAACACACCCCTCCTCTCTCCTCATCCTTCCCTTAAAAAAACATTAGGATGACTAAAAAGCATCATCAACCTCGCAAGTTTAAATACAGGGCAATATGTTAATGTAAATGTTAGTACTGGATAATCTATTTTGTGAAATATTTTAATTGTAGCAATGCAAAGAGAATTAAATTTGAGATGAAGCCCATACTATTCATTGTCCTTGAACTTATACCGAAACGTTTTTTATATAATTTTTATAAGAAGGACAGGCGCTTTCCTCTAAATTTAAAGGATGATCAAGATGTTTACCATGATGCATCAAAAAGCTAATATTACATTCCAATGTTTCAAAAGTTAAAGTGAGATGTATTCCGGGAAGCAGTCGAAAATTACGATGTTGATTCAACATTTTGATAATTAATATAGAAAAAATACTTAGTGCAAGATGAAGCAACGCAGTAAAAAATCTGATTGCACAAATATTTAAAAGGCATAAGAATTGGTTTTTTTTTTTTTTTTTTTTTTTTTTTGTTTGTTTTTTGAAATGTAAGTATCCTTGGCGCCTCACATTCTATAATTTAATAAGGTGACAAACCAATCATTCTTTCTTTGTTCTTTGGTAGCCTGAGAGAGTCTGTTGAGACCTTTATGGTCAACAAAATAATTACGGTCAGGCAACAAGGCTCTGCAGAAGGGCAATCCAGATAGACCGAACTGACATCTACAAGGCTGGATTACTGGCAGGGCGCCAAGATTGTCTGATGGGAATATCTCTCTCTCTCTCTCTCTCTCTCTCTCTCTCTCTCTCTCTCTCTCTCTCTCTCTCTCTCTCTCTCTCTCTCTCTCTCTCTCTCTCTCTCTCTGTCTGTCTGTCTGTCTGTCTGTCTGTCTGTCTGTCTGTCTGTCTGTCTGTCTCTCTCTCTCTCTCTCTCTCTCTCTCTCTCTCTCTCTCTCTCTTAATTAATAGACACACACACACACACAAACATATTCGTGCACCAAATGCAGAAATTTATATTTCATACCAAAGAACAAAAAATTTCAAAAATCAAAAGGCAAAAAAATGCCCTATGTCAAGACATGTCAGCATATACGGATGTTCAACCCCTCTCAAATTCCTCTGTCAGTGATCAAGACATGTCAATATAATATTAGTAAAGAATAATATGTTTGACGACGAGTGAATTCTCTTTTGCCTTAATTTAGCGGTTAATGTGTTGACCTCAACTTTATCTGCCGCCATCTGTAGGTCGTTATTTTCCTGTTATGTAATTATAGAAGCATACTAATTCCCTGGCTTTTTTTTAAAGTTAAAAGTAAGTAATAATGCATCCATAAAGTCATAAAGTTTCACAGCTCATCTCTTGTCGATGCTCACTTTTTTGGGAGAGGATAAATAATATATCCCCATCTACCCTCCTTGAAATGCACGCATTAAAAAAAAAAATTAGAATCGTGCCTTTAATCAAGTGATGATAACAATGATAGGCCTCCAAGCGCGATAAATGCATATGATCCGGTGCTAGATGGCAGCTGGATGTCGACAAACAAAAACAACAGAAGTACACTCCACCAACCCCAACAGCCAACAGCATCAGCAACAACAAAACAACAAGAATAACAATATACTTTTTAGTACTCTTTATCGCTCTGTGATTCATATAGGCCTAGTCAGTTCCGAGTAGCCGGAGCCACACACCACTTAATTTAACGTTCCTTTCTATGATCATCTTTTTTGTTTTTCATAAAGGTTTGTCCCGAAGAAAAGTAGAAGCCACGCATTGCTCATCGCATCGAGTGATACGAACGGTCCATTTCGCGAACAAATTTCAGATTTCTATACTTTCTCATCAACTGGGTTTACGAGGCCACTTAACTAAGAAGGATAAGACCCAAACTTAAAGATCAGTTAATATCACAAGGAGTCAATTTGAGCAACTTAATAAAGGAAGTTTATTAGACTATATAATTATTCTTTTTAACAGCGGAGCAATTTATAAGTGAATAGATCTAAGCGCTTGCAACATATTTAACCTCTTTGTGACCACTTGAATGCGACGTAAAGGCGACGCTCACAATTTATATCTTAATTACAGTTTGTTGTTTCGGGCGCAAGGGCTGTTTAATCGAGCCACATCACCCCTCCACCTTGGGCAAACAACATGGCAAATGTAGTTCGTAAATGTTAAGTATTTAAAGCAGAGGTGCACCGAATCTTATATTTATTTTGGTTCAAGTGTTGTCTTAACTGGCAATGCACGATCCTCTCACCTGCACAAGGTCATGGAAGAAGTGTTGAAAGGAGCTATGATCGTGATTAACCGGCGTTTCGCCATGCCTTGTTCCGTGCTGTTACAAGAAAACATTTTGAGACATGACTTGCGAGCAAAATAAATGATATGAATAAATAATATTGAATTCCTAACTCTTAAATATCAATAAAATACATCGCGAGAATAGTTGGCAGATTCGATGTTGATTGCTTAGAAGAATTAAACGCTTGCTGCTGGAATAAAAATCGCGAAGTCAATACATGTACTTTTGTAATCGCATCACGGAAAATATGAATAGCAGAAACAATTGCAAAAAAAAAGATATTTAAATAAAAAGAAAACAAAAGTAGCAAGAACCACACATTCGTGTTCACTACCACCACCACCCCAACCACTATCATCATCATCATCATCAGCTGCAGTTAATAGTAATTGTAGCGTTAGTAGAAGTAATAGTTTTCATCTTTCCAGCTCTCTGGTTATCTCTCATTCTCTACGTCTTGTATAATTGTTTATCTTTTGCTCTCCTCAGCCTGTGCGTCTCTCTCTTTTACAGAAAATTGCTCTCCCCCTTTGCCTCTTAGTGTGTGTGTCTTTCACAATGGACTTATCTCTCTCTCTCTCTGTCTCTCTCTCTCTCTCTCTCTCTCTCTCTCTCTCTCTCTCTCTCTCTCTCTCTCTCTCTCTCTCTCTCTCTCGCTTGTTGCTCCTCACTCTTTCTCTCTATCTCTGGGCTGTATAACTCTCTTACACGCTTCCGTTCTAAACCTTCATCATTCATGTCTCATGGCATCTCTTTGCAAATACGTTCTTCCTCTCTTTAATCTCTCTCTCTCTCTCTCTCTCTCTCTCTCTCTCTCTCTCTCTCTCTCTCTCTCTCTCTCTCTCTCTCTCTCTCTCTCTCTCTCTCTCTCTCTCTCTCTATAATTGCTCCACACTCTTTCTCTCTATCTCTGGGCTGTATAACTCTCTTACACGCTTCCGTTCTAAACCTTCATCATTCATGTCTCATGGCATCTCTTTGCAAATACGTTCTTCCTCTCTTTAATCTCTCTCTCTCTCTCTCTCTCTCTCTCTCTCTCTCTCTCTCTCTCTCTCTCTCTCTCTCTCTCTCTCTCTCTCTCTTCCCCCTCAAATCCACCTTTTCACCATTCTTTATAGCTATAATTATCCTAAACAACTGGAAAGTATCTGCTTTTTTTTTTTTTGCATTTTTGCATATACCTTGGCCCGGCGCTCTTCACGAACTGACTGTTTCTTGACTCAGATCTGTCCACATTGCACGCAGCATACGTCGTGACATTTCAAGTGAGGCAGCGCTCTGTCAAATGTTCGCATTTCCTTGGAAGTTTTGTTTTGTGTTTGTTTTTTTCGTAAGGCTACACGTCTTAGAGACAATCGTGACGCAAATATGTTGGAGGCCTGTCCTTTTCTTCATTATTAATTCTCCCAAATCTCTAATTATCTAGTCGACTATGTGTTTTGTTATTCAAGAGATTGGTTCAAAGAAATGGCAAAAAAAGGGAAGAAAAGAAAACACCTCATTCCAAAAATGAGAGGTTTTGAGTGATACAATCAGGAAGTTACTAATTTTACTCTTTTCCTTGAACCGGTCTATGCTCCTTTTTTTTTTGTTAAAGTGATTTCTTCGCTTGCGCTATGTTACATGTCAGTCATTCATAGACTCGTTTTGAAATAACACAGTGAAAATTTTCCACGAGTCTGATTATTACAAAATAATTGATCTGTTGATAGAAAAGCACCAAGAAAACAATATTAGTTCTTAATTGTGCGTTTGTGGTATAAAAATATGGGAAAGAATGGGTAGATTGAGGTGCGGTGTGATAGCCAAATAAAATCCAACCTGAAATAATTATACAAAGTCACTTAATTGTTTTATATTCGCGGAAAAAAAACAACTTTTAATTAGCTTTGTGCTGTATCAAACACGGCTACCCAGTCCTAACTATTGCGACAGTCTCATTCACAAAGTAAAATACAATCAGTAAAATTATTTTATTTTATAAAAAGTATTGGTAACATTCATTGAAATAATTTTAAAAAATCACCATCAAGATCAAACTTAATTTCGTAGGTTGCGCAATTTGAGCATAATTCTACATGTTTCATGATTCTAACCACGCAGATGTTACACAGCCATAGTTTTGCTGATGCGAGGTAAAATTTTGAACTTCCCTTTTAAACTTGTATCCAACTGCAAGCTGTTGTTTATCAAACTTTGATTATTGAGGCGGAGGGCTTCACTGCGTTGCAGCATTAGGGTCACCCCACTTAGAGTTAGTACTGCAACAGGTGGTTGTCCGTATTCATAAAGAGACAGAGAGATAGAGAGACAGACAGACAGAGGGTGACACTGAGAGACACACAGATAGATAGATAGCGAGACAGACACAGAGAGAGGGAGGGAGGGAGGGAGAGAGAGAGTTTGTGTGTGCGTGTGTGTATGGGAGAGAGTGAGAGAGAGACAGAAAAGGAGGGCGGGAGTAAAAGTGGGGAGGCAAGAATGCTGGAAAATAAGTTGAGAAAGTTTACAGATAGTCTAGATACTGCTTTACTCGCGTTTGCTTTGTACATGAGATCTCGAGCTGTGGAGTAATTGAGACCGGCACTCTTTAGCGTGTAAGAGAAAAATTATTTATATCAGTGACCGAGTCACATTTCTTAACTAGTAGGCTAGAAAGAATGCTAATTTCATGTTGCTGTATTATCAAAGAATCTACTTAAGACCTTATCGACAAAGAGCCACACAGGGTTCAAATCTAACACTTCAGTACTGGTGATACTTGGTTCTATGGTAAGCATTTTGGACCTAAGAGCGGACAGGTGCAGCTTTCCTCATAAGTCTTCTGTGAGTTTTTTGTCCCCCAATTTCAAGTACAAACTTAGGAAGAGGTAGGAATGATTAGATTGAATCTGAATCTGTATGAAAGCCAGGGATCAAACCCAATGCTAAGCTTTTTTTTTTTTTTTTAGCCCAAAGCGGCTATACACTATGTCGGAGCAGTAAGCCTTTAGCTTTGAAGCGCTATCTGTTTCATATTCTGCAGTCCACATCACCTGTGAGACTGATATTACTTATGGCCAAAAAAACAAGGTGTAAAAGATATTATCATTCTCCGTCAAAAATGAAACTTACAGCTGCTGCTGTTGTGTCCTTAAACATTAATTGGTTTGGCTCTTGTGTTCAAAAATTAACATTGGCGGGCTTTGTTAAGTTCGAGAGAGTATCATTTACGTGAGCTGTACACATAAAGCACGAAAAAGCCTCCGAGAGACCAGTGGAATTAATTATTATTGATGGTCATTCTGATCCCCGCATGATAATTTGATATTATCGCACTAAAAAGGCGACTAGACCGTTGTTAATTCTACTTCGCAGTTTGTGAGCACTGAACCAGTTGAATAAATGCGCGACCTCTGTATGCTGAATAGATTTAGTATTCAAATTGATTAGAAGATGGAAGAGAGAGGGACAGAGCTATACTCAGCGAGAGAGAGAGAGAGAGAGAGAGAGAGAGAGAGAGAGAGAGAGAGAGAGAGAGAGAGAGAGAGAGAGAGACTTGTTAAGAATTAGAGATAAGGCTGCTTGCTCTTAATGCTAAATTACAATCACCCAGACTTATTTCGTCACTTCCTTGTTTTGTTTATTGCAAATATGTGACTCGTTGCAAAACCCACAATAATCGTATTAATGATGTTCTGTCGTGATCTTTCTCCACTCTTGAGACTGAGACCAACCTGCATCTAACCTTAATGTCAGGCTATCTTTAAATCATCAATTATCATTATAGCCAATACACACTGTACGTTGCTCTTCTTTGATAATAGGCCCTGAGGCCTGAGTTTGATGGCCCCAGCTTTTAATAGCGAAACACTCGTTCCTGTGATGAATTACAACTACTGCTGTCGCCATCCCGCGACCACAATCATTTTTACGACGATGATGATGGTGATAAATGAAACATCTTTAATAGCATTACCGCCATTACTATCACATTGATTTTTGAAAATATGTTATGATAAACTAAATATTTTCTTCCAACATGTTTTTTTCATTTGTGTATTCCTTTCATAAAATCTATAAAAATAAAATACTTATTTTTAAAGTTTTGTTAATGAAATGTTAGTAATGACTCCCTGCTTAATACCATCAGATATTATCTTCATCACACAAATTCATTCAGCATTATTAGTCATGCTGTGGAAACATAGTTGGAATAACCAAAACCGCTCTTTTTAGTTTATTTTGGGTAGATATCTCATAAGAATTGATATTCTCTGGAAGAACTTAAAGTATATAAAAATCTACCCAGAGCATCGATATGAACACTGTCTTGCATAACATCTTCACAATGGTGTTGGTTCTGGAGGTTACTTTACTTGCATGATAACATATTTCGTAGGTGGAGCTAACACTGTGTGTTGGAGTTAAGACTGCGGTTTGAATCAAAGGTTAACTGCATCCAATGCTCTCAGTTTACATTGAAGTGAACACGATTTGAAAAAAAAGATTAGGTCGTCCTCGATCCCCAATGTTCACTGCACAAAAACTAAACAAAACGAAGCGTGTAGTATACTGAGCTGCTGCATTTTTTTCTTTCTTTTACATTGAACAAATTCAACAGCATCCAGACGGGCACGATATAAGATTTCACATCAGTCCTTCGAGTGATCTCTAAAATTTCAATAGAATGTACACGAGAAAACTTAATTAAAGTTCTACCGTCTTTTCAAGAGAAAATCAGAAGTGCTCCACTGCCTACTTACATGTTTGAACAAGTTCGAATCGATCGTTGTACTTTTCAAGCGTTACAATAAATATTTTTCTTTATATATTTCTTTCTTTCTTCCTGTCTTTCTTCTTTTCTTCTTCTTCTTCTTCTTCTTCTTCTTCTTCTTCTTCTTCTTCTTCTTCTTCTTCTTCTTCTTCTTCTTCTTCTTCTTCTTCTTCTTCTTCTTCTTCTTCTTCTTCTTCTTCTTCTCCTCCTCCCCCTCCCCCTCCTCCTCCTCCTCCTCCTCCTCCTCTTCTTCTTCTTCTTCTTCTTCTTCTTCTTCTTCTTCTTCTTCTTCTTCTTCTTCTTCTTCTTCTTCTTCTTCTTCTTCTTCTTCTTCTTCTTCTTATTCTTCTTCTTCTTCTTCTTCTTCTTCTTCTTCTTCTCTCTCTCTCTCTCTCTCTCTCTCTCTCTCTCTCTCTCTCTCTCTCTCTCTCTCTCTCTCTCTCCCATCGATCATTATACCTTTTAAGCGTTACAATAAATGTTTTCTTTCTTTCTTCTTCTTCTTCTTCTTCTTCTTCTTCTTCTATCCCTCTGTCTATCTGTCTGTGTGTCTGTGTGTCTGTCTGTCTGTCTGTCTGTCTGTCTCTCTCTCTCTCTCTCTCTCTCTCTCTCTCTCTCTCTCTCTCTCTCTCTCTCTCTCTCTCTCTCTCTCTCTCTCTCTCTCTCTCTCTCTCTCTCTCTCTGCCTCGTTGTTTATAGAAAAATTCACAGAAATGAACAGCTGCGCAAGGCTTATTCTAATTTTATCCTTAGTAGGGAGAAAATTCGATAATGCACCACAAAATCAACAGTATTCTCTATTCGAAATGTCTCCATTTGACGTCATCGAGAAGACAAACAACACAACTCTTATTTGGGGTGCATCCACTAAAATCACGCACTTTCGATTGTGAGGTAAACATGAATGGAAACAGAAACGGGACAATAAATAAAGTGCATTAGACCAGTGTCAATAGAAAAGCAAGCATCAATAAGTGCAAAAGAGCATAATTGTTTGAGCATCAGGTTTTATCCAAAATTGAATATAGCAGCCCAAAGTTTACAATATACTGTCGCACGAGCAACAGTTACAAGCTTTCATACAATACTGTTGGGATTGTAAAAAACCTGATAAATTATACTGACGTACAGAAGAGACAAAGTTAAAGAAATAGAAGAAAAGTAGCTTATAGTGAAATAAAAAAAGGAACAAAATGTGCCCTTACATTTGCATAACGACTTTTTTCACTGTCATAATGTGTTTTAAAAGTTATGCAAGACAATGCTGCGTAATGCTTTATCGTATCATGATACAGGAATCAGCCATTCTCACTACTAGTTGAAAAAAAAAAGTAGAACCAAAACAGTGAATGTGTGCAAAAAATATTATTGTCTCTTCTTGTGGTATAGCATATGGTCAATCTGTTCCTTCATTTTTTTTTTTTGTTCTGTTAGATTATATAATTTTTTAACCTAGAATTAATTAATTTTATGCAATCGTTTTTTCCCCATTTATTTTAAATCATTTTAAGCAAGCCACAATCTCCGTATATGAATATGTAAACCAAAAACACAAACGGATGCGATGTGGAGTTATATTTAGTGCCGCAGACAAGTTTCTCCCTGCTATGATTGAGGTCCATTTTAGTTCATAGAGAAAAAAATGGCCATTGAAAAGAATGAAGTCCATATTTAAAGAACTGAAAACTGACATTTTCATTGATTATAGAAGATGCCCACGCTATTTTATTCAACTCCTTTTTTTCTCAAGATTGAATTACTATTTTGAGCCTACTCGGTCCCCGATAAAAATAGCTGTACGGGGTCAAAATTGTTCTACTTTTTTTTTCTTTGTTACTCTTGCGATAATTTTTGTTAACATTACGGGACAAAATATAAGATTGTCGTATTCATATTTATATATTATATATTGCTTAAAATAAATCTATCGTTTCCTATTTTTTTTTCAAAATCTAGAAAGAGCGAAGATGTGAGTTAAAACAAATTTGCCCGATTATTTCTTTCTACGTGCATACATTTCTTTGGCAGACATTTAAAAGACCTTACAGCTTCTCTATCAATTGTTTGTCGCATGCAGTTCTTGACATGGCTGGGCTGTTTAATTAGCAATTGCGTATGAACCCACGTAGTAACATTGTAAAGCTACAAATCCCTCTCGAAATACAACCAGCGTATAAAAATCACCCAAGTGTAGATTAACCCATCTTTCGTTCACTAGCAAAAGTGGCGAAAAAAATGTCACAAGCAGACGTAGATCTCACACCCACTCACTTGACTCGGCACAGCAGCTCACGTTCATAAAGTGTAAGTGTGTGTGAGTCTGTGTGCGAGTGTGTTTGAACTAGAGTTATTGCCCCAGTCGCTGAAACTAAATGTTTAATATTTCGTAATCGCACTTTCTTCATGTACTGTTTTACAGTTTAATTTCTTCGATGTCATCATCCTCACCATCATCATCATCATCATCATCTTCTTCTTCTTCTTCTTCTTCTTCTTCTTCTTCTTCTTCTTCTTCTTCTTCTTCTTCTTCTTCTTCTTCTTCTTCTTCTTCTTCTTCTTCTTCTTCTAGTCATCCTTGTCATCTTCTTTATCTTCTTATTTCAATGCATAAGAAACAAAAAGACTGAAAATTATGTTGCTTAAAAACCATTTTTTTTTTTTTTTTTTTTTTTTTGTAAAGCTCACTTATGATACGATACCGCATACCGCAGTGATTTTCTATGTACAATAAAAAAAAAAAAATCAATAAAGATGTTAAAAAAAGCCTAATTCTTCACCCTAAACACTTTAAATTTCCATATAAGAAGAAGGAAAAAAAGCATAGATGACGTTCTGCACAAACCACTTGGTAGTCGTATTAATTTTTTTTTTTTTTTTTGCGTATGAAATCGTGGAAATTAAATCATGTTGAGTGGATTAAATGACATTTGAAGAAAAGAATTGAAGCAGTTGAAAATTTGACCCATCATGACTTCCCATTTGTAAATAATGCTTTTGTCTGCTTACATTTCTATAACGGTATATTACTATTATACATGTCAAATAGTAGGGGGGAAAATGTCGAATATATGCACAATTGAAATGTTACCTTTTACGTTTTCTTCATAGGAGGTTTTCCTTAATAACTCTCTATGGCACTGTCACCAAATGTCCTAGTTGGAGAGACTAAAGGTAAAAAACGGGTGACGATTAAATGGAACTTTGAAACAGTAAACAATGTATATGATTTGAAAATAAATGTAATGCTGACGCTATTAGCTTAAGATCCGTTTCATTTTCTAGAATTCAGTTACAGGTCATGTTGAAATGAGTTACAATGATTATGTGTTCGGAAAAAGAAAAAAAATTAAATAAATCGACACTTGAAGATGCCATTGCTGTCATGGTTGACGCGTTTATTGAAAAATCAGCCAGTCAATCTTCGGGTAGGGAACCAAAAACATAAAACTGCTTTTTCAGTTCAAATTCCACAGCAAAGCAGTCAGTGGGAAAAAAAACCAGCAGAGGATGCTTAATAATACTTATATTGAGCTGGTGTGGGAGCAACGTTTGGGTAGCGATTGTTATAGAATAGTTAGAGGGTGAGAGAGGAATTTGGAAGTGAACATTTTAAAACAGGAATCTTTCTTTGCTTCTCACTATGATGCTTAGTTTCTTTTTAAATAATGAGATAAGGTACCACAATTTATTTTATTCTAATTTCCTGCCAATAAATCTTCGCACAAAAAAAAAGGAAATAAATTAGAGGCGAGAATAATAATGCAAGTCTTTGTTTCTCACACTAGATGCTCACTGCCAGTTGCAAAGACAAGCGACAATGAGAGACGATATAGAGTAACTATAATTGCAAATATCAAGTCTGCATTTTTCGATTCGGTTTTACGTTTTGTTGTAGTTAATAAACATAACACTAAACTTTTTTTTAAAATGAATCTTTGAAAGTAATCTAGAAAATCCTTTCAAAAAATTTCAAGCCCACTGTTAGAAACCCACGACCAAAATTATACTATAAATTGGGTAAAAAAAACAACAACAAAAAAAAAAAAAAACAAAGAAAGACCCTGTTTGTTGCCTTTTCTTTTCATAAGCTCACATTTATTACAAGGCATCACTAGATGTAGGGAGACGTAAAAGGAAACGCTTGCAAAACTCACAGTTTTTCTCACGTGGTAATGGAAAAATAATAGCGAAATGGTACTCTCACGGGATTGTCAGCAGAATGCTTACTCATTTCCTTACACACATGCCCGTGTGTTCATTTACTCCAGCGCACTTGGTGATCCCTATGTAAAATAAGCCGATAATAGAAACGCGCTGTTACCGTGCCCGAAATAGATCTAGCTGTTGCTGAGAGGCACAGAGCAAGATTTTATTTACGTTCATTACGTTTTAGCAACTTGAAATTTTGTTAATGCAAGGCCTCAGAACGAATTGCACGCTAGATAAGCCTACGTGCTTTCTATTTTTATTCGATTCGATGAACGAACTGTAAAAAAAGAACGTTTACTGGTTTATTTTTTTTTTTTTAAGGGAGAAAAAGCATCTGTTCTGAATTGAAAAGTATAACTCAAACTAATTCGATGGTTGATACCTTTTAACTGGCTGCACAAATGAAAATACATTCCATTAAAATAGAGGTTACCTCCCTACCCAGTACAAGATAGGGTGTGTATGTGATAGTCGCAAGGCATTATTTTTATCCGTTCCATAAAAAAAAAATGTTTGCGGCGAGAATGTGGTGTTTCGTTTTACGCCCCTCCTAGTCCTCGATCATGAGACTTGAGCAAACTAGTTATTTGATTTCGTAAAATCCCAATCCTTACTGATTCTTTATAACTCTCATTATTTGGTTATTGTAAGTATCATGAATTCCCGAAAAGCTGCGCACCTATTGATACTTTTTGTTGAAAATTGTAGCCTTTAAAGGGAAAGAACAGTATTAGCTGTTTTCTAATATTCACGCCTCGCTGCAGTGTCTCTTGATCTCGTAGAAATTAGTTTAATTACTGATACACATAGTCTGTAGAAGGCCTAGGTTTAACTTGATTTCAGATCAGCAGACATCTGCGAAAAACGGCAAAAAAATCCGAAGGAAAAAAATTGAGCTTGTCTCAATATGTTGGTTTCCTCGACTTCTAAAAGCTTCTCCATCGCACGTTTCGCTAGACCAGCATAATCAGTTTAGCCAAAATACACAAACAATATTATCAGCTACAGAACTGTAAAAACACGTGACTCGTACAAAGTTACCGATTACTTGATTAAGTGGAAAACCCGATTATGGTTAACTGACCTCAGCAAACTCTCTCGAAAGAGAAGTCGGACATGAATAATGGTACCGGTATCGTCCAGTATCGATTGGTGAACCTCAACCAGTACCATCTGCCTAGATAGATGGAACTGACCTCAACTCTCTGCAGCGGACATTCGTCCTGTGGTGAAAAAAAAACTCTCCACTAGCGAAACGTGGACTAGGCCAAAGACCTTGAGTGACCCACAACCTTTAACTTTTCCGCAACAATGATCCGCTCAGCTAAATGATTTAAAAGCCGGTTTAAAAGAAAGGCACTTCAGAGTTAATGGTGTAGGCCAAGTAGGTCAAATTACATGACCTTACAGAAACCCAGAACCTAAAATTTGATGGTTTGTAACGTTGGTGCGTGAAGCCTGCAGATAGCATTGACCTCATTTGCCCTAGACTTCCTATGCCTGGTGCGCATTTCTATTTAGATTATTTACATATTATTTTGTTATTAAAAAAAAAAAGAAAGAAAAAAAGAGACGAGGATAAAATTAGTGGCAAGATATTAGAATTCAATCGTAAAACTGAAAAAAAAATGAATTGGAGGAAAGGAAGGCTTTCATCAAACGCAAAACTAAATTCTTTAAATTTCAGTTATCTATTTTGTAAAGGAAAGACGCTCAGATCAGATCCACATTAGGCGGCACAACTAGAACTCGACATGAATGATACCTGCCTGCAGATATTGAAACAAAGCTTTGCCACATGACTTGCTAGTGAGCAATGAACAAATCTGAGAAACCAGCAGTCCAAGATGCTTCCAATCTAAGATATAAGTGTGATAGAAATTGAAGTTAAAACGGAGCAAAAACCTTCGCGTGAATTTGAAATATAAGTTAACAAACAATTTAGCTGTGACACCCCCCGCCCCTTTTCTCTCTCTCTCTCTCTCTCTCTCTCTCTCTCTCTCTCTCTCTCTCTCTCTCTCTCTCTCTCTCTCTCTCTCTCTCTCTCTCTCTCTCTCTCTCTCTCTCTCTCTCTCTCTCTCTCTCTCTCTCTCTCTCTCTCTCTCTCTCTTTTGTTTTTACGCTCTTTCTCTCTCTCTCTGACGCTCTCTCTTTCTCTCTTACTCTCCTCAGAAACTCCTCAGGACGTGTTTTTTAATCTTCTCTTCAAAGATCATGGTTGGGTGCAGCAATAATAATAATACATCAAAACCTAAGTAAAATTTGTGCGAACCAAGCGAAATAGCGCGATAGAGTTTCTTATTGAAAGAGCGCCCAGTATAGTCCTCCAAACAGAGAGCTGAATAATTATACACTTATCCCTAAAATTATTCTTTCCTTTTCTACACTTTCTATTTAGGCCTACTATACAGCTTGGCGTTTGGGAAAGTCTGACTTGCACCAACTGAAGAGGATGTAAGATTGTTTTAAAATGCTATATTTAGTTTGCTGTGGCTCAATGTAGGTCAAATTCCATCAAATCATGGAAAGTGCCGGTGCCATTAGATCATTCCTTCAGATTTTAAAATGTGAAAAATCCAATGCTGCAAAAGGTATTTAAAGTTTTCCCTCATCATCTATGACTTAATCATTATCGAGGTCTTGTAATAATTATGCCTTCTAGTAACTTATTTATAAACATAAAATAACCTTCCGACATTCTGAAGCTGCAATAATGTTTTCGGTATATGCTACGATGTATTGTAGTCCCTAAGAGGTTTTATCGGCCATGATACGCGTCTGTGAAGAACGATTGATGCAAAATGACGGAGGAAAGCTTACCTGTTGGACAATACTATGCAAAGTTTAATGGTAGATTGAGACTTGCATTATTTAACTTTTAACTTGGATTACACCCCGGAGACCGGTAATTTTAGATTTGAAATATTTTTAAGTTCATAGGTCCATGTGCAGGTTTTAATTATCATGACTTGTCATTGGAATCGTCATCTGTTTTCTTTTTACTTTTATTACTACTACTACTACTACTACTACTACTACTACTACTACTACTACTACTACTACTACTACTACTACTACTACTACTACTACTACTACTACTACTACTACTACTACTACTACTACTACTACTACTACTACTACTACTACTACTACTACTACTACTACTACTACTACTACTACTACTACTACTACTACTACTACTACTACTACTACTACTACTACTACTACTACTACTAATACTACTATTATTATTATTATCATAATCCTTTTAAAAAGTTAAAATGGCTTAAGGAACTTTATTGGTGTGGTACTATGGTTTTCTCTTACACAAAAAGCTTCTTAGAATAAAAGTGCAACCTTAGTTTGCCTTCAGATTAACACAATTATTTATAGTTAGGGACGTACAATGGATTATCATGGGGAACAAAAGTAATCGAAACAATATGGATATGTTTTAACAAAAGAAAAAGATTAAAGCGAAATGAGCATTTGACAAAAGCAGTCGGTTTATGACATCCTTTTCTAGTCTCGGTCATTCAACACATGGGTTTCTTTTTTGAAAGGTTTATATGCATAAAAATTTTGTATGTAAAGTTTTACTACGCGAATAACATTTTGCATTCATCATGGAAATTTTATTGGACCATCGAAAGTTCGTTAATGCGAAATTTCACTGAAAATGTTTGGTCCCTTCGAGACTAAAATGATAAACTCTTTATTTTTGCACTACCCTATTGCCATGCGTCAGTTACCAGCTGTACGGTTGGGATGATTTAATAACCCGTATTTTATGGTTCCTAATTTTATGGGAGTTCATTGACATTCTTTCTCCCGGTACAAAGAAGCATTGAAAATCACAGACAGGAATGGGTTATCAAACTTTCTCGTGATAGAGTGCAGATTTTTTATTTCATTTTATTTTAAAAGCATTATCCATAACAGTGAGGTTGTATATATGTTAATATTGAAAACTAGGTTGATCTTTGCCCGTCAGATCAACAGCTGGGCAGATAGCGAGAGAGATGTTTAGGAAACAATAGGTAACGGGATTCAGTTATCTATAATATTGTTGTCCTAACAGAGAAGACTCATACATATGTTAATAATTTCACTGTAAGTAAAGCGTTAATAACGCATTGATGGTTACCTGTAATGATTTATTCATAACGGCAAGACAGAAGTTTAACAAGAGCAGATAAGTTTTCTGTTTGCTTAAAACAACAATTGAAATGGAAAATAGAGAGGGAGAGTGAGAGAGAGAGAGAGAGAGAGAGAGAGAGAGAGAGAGAGAGAGAGAGAGAGAGAGAGAGAGGGACGGAGGGAGGAAAGGAGACAGACCGACAGACAGACAGGAGGGTAGACAGAAAGACCGAGAGAGAGGCAAAAAGAGAAACAGAGAGAGAGATAGGCAGACAGAGAGTCAGAGACAGAGACAGAGAGAACCAAACTGTAAAGAATCAGTCCAACTGGATCATATTATAAAAAAGATAATCGTTTTGAAGTCTTAGTTGTCTAAATCCAAGAGTTTTTTGTTTTTTTTACCTTAGATTTTCCGGAACCAGAATAACAAAGGAAAACATTATTTTTCTTATTTTGTTCATTCAGACATAAAATAGTTTTGCATATTCGTGAAACGTCTGTGCTTCTCCAGGAAAACATGTTATTTAACTCTCGAGTGACAGGACGCATAAGCATATTTTTTTTATTTTTATTTTTCTATATTTCACAAAACGTAACATACAAAAATACGCAAAATGTAAAATTTTACTTTCCAAATGCCTTTCTTGCCTGAAAGCACTTATAGCATTTACGACATTGATATACAATCATGTTCATGACGAAAGAGTCCTAATAAAATAGTTAAAAGAAAATGAAGCATAATGTAGTTATCATTTTTACTTCAAATTTTTTCAATTATTCGAGAAATGTTTTAGTATAATTATTAACAATTTTGACCTATAAAAGTCCTCAGCAACATCGTAAATCAAATTTTAGAAGCAAAATAGAACAAACACAAAACCTCATGTACCACATAGAGACCCTTTTTTGTGCAATGAAGGTAGACGAATACACTGAACAAACATTTTATAAAGTCCTGCTCTCTTTCAATTTGCGATGGTTTTATAGAATCATTACTTTAAAAAACGAAAGAAGTAGTGACTTTACTCGTAGTCTGTCTGTATCACAGTCATAGTCTGTTAAAAATGTAATATTTATTTGAACTGTAGCAGAAAAAAAGGATGTTTGAGCAAAGCACTTTCCCATTTTTTCGGAAACAGAATTAAGCGTGTTCAAAGGCAAAGATAATACATTGAACTGGTAGTGCAGCATGATTGTAGCTTAACTTAAAAAAAAAAAAAACGACTGTCTTCGACTATACTTACTTTTATTTTTAAAAGATAACAAAAAAATCATTCACCATTCGCCTGGTGTGATTATTTGGTTTAAAAAAAAAATTAAAAAATTAAAGAAGAAAAACCATTCAAAATTTCCTTGCTTTCCAGACTAGCGATTTTAAGAGATTGACGATATTTGTTAACTGTTCTGTACTGTTGCTGGCGAGGTCATTGATCTCCAGCAGCGCAACCCAATGTCCAGGTCAATGCGCCATAGGTCAGTCAAGCCAGGCACTCACACGGTAGACAGTGTCCGCTGTCAAAGACAGAGAAAAAAAAGAGAGAGACAGAGAAAGGCAGGAAAAATAGTACTGGTAGCGGCAGTAATCGCTGTTTACTACCTATTTAGTGGTCGCGACCGTGCTATCAGCAGGACAGAAACACTAATTCTCGCAATGCAGGTTCTGGTGCACGCATCGATGAAAATAATATTTAAAATTGAACCCAGAGAGCTACATGAATGCGGCCCATTTTTTTTTTTAAGTTCAGATTTATATTAACTTCATCTTCATAAAGCAAGATATAAAATTGAGTCTTGGGGGTAAACTTACTAGATTTTCAACGTGAAAACAGAGAATAAAGGAAATTCAACTCGGTTCCCAACCCCAACCAAAAACAATAATAATATTGTTTAATAATAGCCTACGAGCGAGCGTGATGCTTGGGGTTTTTAGCATGGGATTGCGACAAACCCATCAAGGTTCCTGCCGTTCGTAGACGCCCTTCTTGCAGGGCTGTGAGAGACTGAGAGTGCTCGAACTGCGTATTGACGCACTTAAGTAAAAAGTGTGTCCTTGGCTTAGTAATGCTGTCACTGCATACGTACAGACCTGATGTTTGCGCTGTTGCAGTCGCAATTTAGCGAGTTGGACCAGAACAGCGAGGGCTGCAACTATTCACAACTTTATTTTCTCATAGGCTAGAAAGGAATTTAAAAAAAATCCTTGAGTAGCTTTGTGCACAGTACCGATTCATTTGTACTTATTAGACGAGGCAAAGAATGGTATACAAGATATAATCATTTATATCTCCCGCTTTCCATGCCATGTCTCACTCGAACATTAGAAGCACTCAAGTTGTGTTCTGCTTGAATCTATCTACTCAAACATTGTAGCCCATGCTAGCTTATTGCATGAGGACCATGCAGCACGCTATCTCAGAGAAATATGATTCCTCAAACTACTGGAAAACCAGCATGCACTTTGAGAGCAATCGCTGTGAGAATCATGACTAAGATGCAACCTAAAGTCTAGTTGGAGCATAAGAGAAATGCAAAAAATTACCTGCGTACAACCTGTAACTTACAACATTAGCACTTAAGGCAAGGTAGCTATTTTCTCGAGGCTCAAGGCAGTTCGGCATTTGAAAGTCGGTAGTTTTCTCATTATATTTTCAAATAAAAAAAAAGCAACAAAAGGAATACCTTTTTCAATACAGCAACGCCATACGGAAATAGAAATATTGCGTGGGTACTGGTTTCTCGAGGCACTCTTATCTACTTAATCATTTCTTAGTGTTAACTCTACCATATTTGGGCATATAAAGGCGTGTTAGATTTATTGGAGCTGGTTTGACTTTTGTGGTCTATAAATTGATTTTGATATTTTAGCAAATAGTTGATCAAACAATAGTAGTAGTAGTAGTAGTAGTAGTAGTAGTAGTAGTAGTAGTAGTAGTAGTAGTAGTAGTAGTAGTAGTAGTAGTAGTAGTAGTAGTAGTAGTAGCAGTAGTAGCAGTAGTAGTAGCAGCAGTAGTAGTAGTAGTAGTAGTAGTAGTAGTAGTAGTAGTAGTAGTAGTAGTAGTAGTAGTAGTAGTAGTAGTAGTAGTAGTACTTGTATGGTTTTCTTATTAATTTATTCTTGATAGTAAGTTACTGAGACTACTAGTTTTTAGATGTTGTTTTAGCTCTTGTGACTGCTATACTCGGTATTCTATATTTAGGTGTTATTTTTGCTGATGTGCCAGTGGTCATAATCATGACCTTTTTGTGCTTCAATGTACTCTTATTGTCATCGGAAGAATTTTAGCAGTCCATGAAAAGTTCATGACGTATTTGACTTTCAAAAGAAACAATGTGGCTTTAGTTAAAGAATTGAAGATAGCTTTAGTTATAACTTCGATTGCTGTTTATGTCAAACGCTCGCATTGAAAATATGCATGCTTTTGTTGTTTGTTTTTAATTTTCTTTTCGTTTTTTGTTTTGTTTTGTTTTTTTTGGTCACCTTGTTTATCTTTTTTCAAAGTGTTTTAGTTGGTATTCAACAATGGGTTTGTCGATGCACGTTTAATAGACTCCATTTCATCATTTCAAGTAAGTGACGGCAGGAAAACAAATATAATTTATATAATTTTGCGCCTTGCCAAGTTTTACAGTCGCAGGTAACAAAGAGAGGAGAGAGGATGAGAGAGAGAGAGAGAGAGAGAGAGAGAGAGAGAGAGAGAGAGAGAGAGAGAGAGAGAGAGAGAGAGAGAGAGAGAGAGAGAGAGAGAGAGAGAGAGAGAGAGAGAGAGACTGGAAAAACCACCGCACCTCCAGTAGTACCAGTTGTGTTTCTGGTGAATGTTGTGGCTTAAGTGGTTGCGGGGCTAAGAACGCCCGGGAACCCCCCCGAGTGTACGACATTGGCATGGAATTTTTTTTTTTTTTTAACATCATTGTAGCACAGAGCCATCTGTCTTTCTCAACCAGGAAGTTCATGATGTCAGTTATTATAAACATGAGCATAAATAACCCAAATAATAAAACAAAATCGACCATTGTGAGGAATTTTTTTTTCTTCCGATACAATACATGCCACACACATACATACACAACTTTAATTGTGTGGGAAAAACATGAGTGTCGATTTGTCTTTGCTTATTGCCAAAGTTAGGGATACAGTTTCTCATTATTGATGCTTTTCATTGGTCAGTCGTTCAACCTAAATATAATTATGGATCTCAAACTAACGCAAATCAGGGTGAAAACGAAAGAAAGCTAAAATCGGTCTTAATCGAAAAGAGTTATCACAGCAATGAACTTAAAGGCATTTTGCGCGCTTGAATTTCATTCCCATTCTACTTCATACGCGGCTGTTATGAAGATTTAGTCGTTGTTGTTGTTGTCATTGTTATTATTATTTTTATTGTTGTTGCTGTTGTTATTATTATTGTCATATTATCATTATCATCATCATCATCAGCAGCAAATGATCCAACTGAAGTTCTAATCCAAGAGGGAATCAATTCTTAACTGTTTCTAAGGTAAGTCTGAATGTGGCCTAGTTTGCCTTTTGATTTTGAACCGAATGGTTGCAATTTCTCAAATCTTCTTCATAAGACCCACAATCACGTCTCTTCTCTTCTTTTGCTGTGTTTTGAAACTTTGTTATTCGTGTCGGTGTTCGGAATTATAGAATCATGATGCTCCTAGCATTATAGTTATTGGCGCAGTTTTTTCTTTGTTTGTTCGTTTGTTGTTGTTGTTTTTTAATTGTTTTTTCATCATCGGTAATGTTGCTGCTTAACACGCTGTTGTTATTGATGCTGTTGATTATTCTTGAAGCTTATGCCTTTGTTTTGCAGCTGTTGTTGATCTTCTTGGGGTTTTTTTATTTTATTATTTTTTTTTTGCTCTTGATCGGCTTTCTCTAATTTGATTCTCCGGAGTTAAAAGCTCCCATTTTTAATCAGTTATAGCTGAAAGTTTGTAACGATGTGTCGAAAAGCGCGTCGGGCATGAAACTAGATGTTGTAGTCATGATGATTTTGTTCTCGTTTTCATTATTGAAATCATTTATGAAGTTCATCTAAGGACAATCGGTTATTGTCAACTATGATTTGTTTCTCTTACAAACAGATTTTCTGTACAAATTTGGGAATTTATGTCTTGAGTCAAAGCGTAAACAGCTAGAGAACTGAGCTGATGTGTGTGAAAAAGTTATATGAAAATTGGTTGGTGTTTTTTTCTTTTAATTGCTGGATTATTTAACGATAGTGTTGTAATTGTTTATGCCAAGTTAGAATTTCATAAGATTATTGTGTTATGTAAATCTCTATAGAGGCGTCAAGCCATGCAATGAAACAATTTGAACAATTCACCACAGTAACAGTATTTCTGTCATAACTTACGCACGATGACGTCAATACAATTAACTTTATGCTCAACGGTTTACGGTCTACCAACAAGAAATAGTTTTTACTCTTTGGCTTCCCAAAGTCTTTACTTATCATTTTTAAAAGATTTGCACTTGCACAGCCCATGAATACAATGTTTTTTAAATACATCTTCTTAATAAATACGATTCTGAAATTATTCTTTATCTTTTTTCTCTTGCTTCCTAGGCGTCCACAGGGAAATTAATTTTCTCGGTACACCAGATCTATCTATCGCGCGCTGATGAAAGTTCAAAATGGTATAAAAATCACATGATTGTCTTACATTTTTTCGAAGTTCGTGAAAGTAGTGTAGAATTTAAAAACGACTCTAGCAAATTTGCTGAAGTCATCAAAGTGCATTACCAGTATTTGTATTTCTGAAGTGTCCCGTTTGTTTCCGAGATTGCAAGATGTGAAAGCTCGAATGCAAAAAAAAAAAAAAGGTAAAAAGTTATCTGTTTTGCAACAGCTATCACTTCCGTCTGATAGGCCCAATAATTTTTTTTTTCAGCCAGCATACTGAATTTGGTCTGCACAATGTCTCCCTCCCTCACCCTTACTCTCTCTCTCTCTCTCTCTCTCTCTCTCTCTCTCTCTCTCTCTCTCTCTCTCTCTCTCTCTCTCTCTCTCTCTCTCTCTTTCTTTCTCTTTCTCTCTCTCCCTCTCGCTCTCTCTCTCTCTTTATCTATCTCTCTCTCTTCCTCATTCTCCCCTCATTTACTCTATCTAGTTTTTCTCTTTAACACTCTTTCTATTTTTGTCTCTCTGCAGATAGATAGAACAAAAAACACAACTTGAAGGACATGTCAGGTGGTTGAACAAGAATCTAAAAGAACGCGCCCGTGATTGCTAATAAAAAGGTCAAGTGGAAACTGCCAAACAGCACAATATACAATTATTTCTTTAACATTACATGACGAAGCCAGATAGAATGTGACACCTATCCCTGTTAAGTTATTATCTTTTTTTATTTTCCCATTGTTATTCAGGTTGCCTGCTTAATGACACCTCGCATTTTTTTTATTCATTCTCTCTCTCTCTCTCTCTCTCTCTCTCTCTCTCTCTCTCTCTCTCTCTCTCTCTCTCTCTCTCTCTCTCTCTCTCTCTCTCTCTCTCTCAAACAGTAAAGATAAGCATTGTTAAATAGTTTGAAAAAGTGATGAAGAAAAAAAAATCTCATCTACAATTAAAAAAAAAATGGGAAAAATTCATATGTCTAAATATGAGAACATAAAACGCGTTACAATAATCTATACATCCAGTGCAGTACACTCTATAACAAAATTTGATATAACCAAAGAACCTGATAGAATCAGCCTGCAAAGGAGTTCTTAACTCGGTGTACGATTGTGGGTTTATTACAACGTTCTTAACATCAAACGCTTGGCATCTTATCACACACATACATAGACACAAACAAGCACATGTGAATTCAAAGTAGATATTTCTCATCTTTCGCAGAATTGAATATTTTACTCAATCTAGATGCTTGAGTGGTTACCTGGAAGAAGAAATCATGTTAGACGCAATCGATGATAATTAATATACAATATTATCTATGTATTACTGATTTTGATATCCAAAAACGAAAAAAAAAAAAGGATTTTTTTAAAAGTTGATATTTTTGTTATTTTGAAATGAACTGAAAACGCAATTTCAATGTACGATTATAGATAGAAATGTATTGTCAATTAAGTTATGATAGGATTTTGTCTTTGACAATTATGAGAGAGAATTTTGATCAAACTAAGAACTTTCATCATAAGTTAAATGTATGTATCATTATTTTTACACTATGGCATCGCTGCTACCTTTCTTTGACTGATCTAAACGCAAGATTAATATTTGGGAGTACTCTTTTTAAATCTGAATATAAGAGTTGAGGTAAAAACATTTTGAAGATTCTGCAGATTAATCAATATGAAAACGATGGATACTATGATAGGTTGTCAAACAGGCAGAGCTATAGTCAAATCTATAGATGAAAAGATGGTTTAACAGAATGAAATTGATTTCATTGATTAATGGATCGATGGAAAGATGAACGGATAAAAAGATTCAAATGTTAATATGTCTTATTAGAAAAGGAGATAGGTATGTAACTATATAATTATAGTATAAGAAAGAATGATAAAACAAATAGATAGAAAGATTATAGATAGACAGACAGATAGATAGAAGATATAAGTAGTATATAGATCAGAAAAAAAGAAAGAACGAGAGACAAATAGAGAGAGAAAGAGAGAAAGAGGGAGGGAGGGAGAGAGAGATTGGGCGAGGGCAGGGGGAAAGTGGTGGCAGCAAGAGATAAAGACATGAAGCGAGAGATTGAGAGACTCACAGACAGACACAGAGATAAACAGGCAGGAAGACAGACAGGCAGATAGAGACATGGAGAAAGAGACATAGATAGAGGTGGAGGGAGATAGAGAAAAGTAAATTTTTCAACGAAATACTCGTTATTAGTTTGATGATTGGGGGACTGAATGCAACATGAGATCACATGGAGTCAGATATTGAGAATGCAAACACACTTCCGGAATGCAGGATTCATGGCGAATCGATTTCTCCATTTCGATTTATCATGTGTGCGACTGTTCTGCGACACATCCAATAAAAACCATGGGATTCTATAATTTCTATGGGCCATAGGGCTACACAGGAGAAATGATCTGTGGTGGAAAACCGAAGCCTGCAGCAACTGCTATCTGCTGCAACTGAGTGTTTTGTTCCATCTTCTGTTGTTGGTGTCATATATGGAGTTTTTGGAGTGTCACAATTTTCCCTTTGAAGATTACATCACCCTGTGAAAATGACAATGACGAATATGCAACGTTCTTAGTGATCTTTGCAAGATCCATAATTTTAATGAACATGACGATAATCATAACTTGGATGAGGCTGATAACTGATTATAATAATAATGATAACGATATCAACGATGATGATGACTATTATGACAATGATGTTTCATTGCTACTACGATGCAAATTTTTGTAAACATGAATAAAATGGATGAACCTTGGTGAGATAGATAAGATGTGGTTTTCCATGATTGGTAAAGCTCTGTCAACCATAAAAACGAATCAAAGTTACTGGCTGAGAGAAAACAAGAAATGATACTTTGGTCCTCAAAAACGAGGTAATGAACATATCAGTGCGGATGCTTCATTGGGACTAAATGGGCGTGTATATGTTCGTGCTATAATAATGCGTATCGGGGTCTAGAAGTGCCACTGTAGTCCGTGGCCGAAAATTATGGAACGCTTTCAATATTCAAAGATACACTCTCTGATATGATTTGGAATGTCGACCTTATTACGTGATGCTTACTCAGTCATGTAAATTCATGACCCATTGATAGTGCCGTAATTATCTCTAGTTGAATTCATGACTGGGGCTTCTTAATATAAACATAGATAACGCAATATCTTTTGTTGTGAAACTAAAACTAGGTGACCCTCCTTTTCCTTCACCCGTCTCTTTATCTTCACGGATAAGCCCGCGATGCTAATTGTACCAAAAATAGCTTTCTTTAGACTGACGTTTTATGATACTAAAATCCTTATGGTTCAGCATCCACGTCTGAAGTGTATTATATTTAGTGATTTCTATGGCGTCCTATTTTGAAATGTAGTATGTCATATTACCAAAAAAAAAAAATAAATAAATAAAGATGTTAGGCAGGCAGAATATTATAAGGAGAGTTTCTATATCTGACAATGACCTTTGGTAATATTTTCGATCGAAAATGCGTAATTCATGAAGAATTGGTATAATAACGGATCAGCCATTAGGGAAGTTTCAGCTCGAACTAAAATGTCCACAGAAATATTGCTCAAGTTCTCGGTCATCTCGTCCACAATAATAATAGGACCACAAAATTGTTCCATCAAAGTTGATATGCAATTTATATTTGGCTTGAAAAGAAACAGACTGTGTCTCTTTTTATGTTGCATACTGATAGGATCGTCTGAAATATTTCCAACTTTAAGTTTCTACATCTATAAATGATATAGAAAAAGTTTAGGATCGGTGGGATGTTTTTCAGACTCTTAACAAATAAAAAAGATACACTCTACAAAGAAAATATTATTTCAACACTGTGAAACAGTCACTATCACATTAATTTTTTTTTTAATCAATTTTATTATTATGGTACCAGTTTTCAAGTTATATAAATATGAATATCTATGAAATACTTTTATCTGTATGATCAGTGCTGTGTATGTTTGATTGTCCAGTGAAAAAAATATATTTCTAGACTCGAAAACGAAACTTAATCGCTAAAGAATTACCGCAGTCCAAGATTCTAAAAAAAACATGCTTAATTGCTCTGTACTGCACCACTCACTCATACTAGGCGAGAAAAGTTTTGTCGACTGTTTGATAACACAGAGAGTTGCTGTGCAACAGGATATTTTTAGAACTCATAGAGTAGTGAGATTTTTTTCAAAGTTTTAAAGCAATTTATTCTTTTGTTCACCCTTGTAATTGTAATTAACATCTACAAAAATCAGCTTACTACATTCTGAAAAGCTTTTTTTATTTATTCAGATACTGAAGCTGTCCTTAATCCTGTTGACCCAAATCAGTATTTTGCCAAGGCCATCTCGGCCTCCGCCTGAAGGAATTGTGATGCAGGGAAAAGATCATTTGGTCAGTTCGCAAAACCTCCGGAGGGTAAACAAAAATCAGACAGACAGATAGATAGACTAAGGTGGAGGGACTTACAGTCAGCCTAGCAGACATATAGACAGAAAGAAAAGCAGAGAATGACGTAAACAGAACAAATAAAGAATTGGAGAAAGATGTGAGGGAGACAAATTCGAGTGACAGAAAAATAAAAGAACAAAAGGACGAGAGGGAGAAAGGGATAGAAGTAGAAACGAATGAAGAAGGAAAGAAATTCATTCATTTATAGTGAGTGCGCAACAAAAGTTGAGAGAGAGAGAGAGAGAGAGAGAGAGAGAGAGAGAGAGAGAGAGAGAGAGAGAGAGAGAGAGGATGAACAAAAAGCCCAGGGAACCTGTATTTTGCCCTTGTAATCTTCACTGATTTCTCCATGGAAATAATGCTGCTATTGCCCTTTCGTGAAAGAAAAGCAAGCTGCGGCTCTCTTCTCCAACCTTGAAAAATGAAGTTTAAAAAATACGAATGGATAAACAATGAAATGTCTTTAAAAACCTAAAAATTAAATCCACGTCAAGGCCGAGATACAATTTTTTTTTTTTACAGAAAAGCATAAGCTTAGGAACTTGAAATAGAAAATATCCTTTCGACAAAAGAGGCGTGGTAATACTACATACTTACCGAATACTAAGTTAAAAAGATCACTTATTCTTTTTGTTGCACGTATTGAGAACTGAGATATTGCCAACTATAAATGCATAAGGATCAAACTTTACAATAGCTATGACACAAATATGAAGAAAGGGATCAAGAACAACAGCAGCAGCAGCAGCAGCAGCATTAACAGCGACAACTGAAATCTTTTAAAACATAAAAAGCCAAAATATTTAAGATTAAAAAAAATCCTGATATGTAATACGTTGAGCTGCGCAGTGGTGGATCAAAACTGTATTGGCTATGAAAACAACAAGAAACAATTGTTGAAAAAAAACACAATGCAGTATGATCTATAGAACAAAAAAATAATGTGTATTGTTTCTAGTATAGTTATCTCCAATTCACATTAAGTTTTACCCTACGTCTACATTGCTGAATAGACATGAAAAGAAGATGTGTGAAACATATTATCTACTTCTTACAATGTCAATTAGAGTATCCGCAATTTGAGTATCATTGTAAAATAAGGATAGTTTCTTGTTTTTTGTGGGGTTTTTTGTTGTTGTTGTTGTTGTTGTTGTTGTTGTTGTTGTTGTTGTTGTTGTTGTTTTGTTTTTTGTTTTTGTTTTTGTTTTTCATATTTTTTTCTTAAACAAGCTCAATTTTTTTCTTTCATTACAATCAATTGTTGCATAAGATAAAAAAATTTTTTACTATATGCCTTGTTCGCTACTATTGTAATACAATGAATGAGGGAAGGGATGGGGGTGAGGGTATTTGTTTTAAGTTTTGTGTGGCAGATTAATGGATCTAAAGACTAAAATACACGATTTAAGGCAGACAGACTTACGGCCTGTGTGTCGAACTATTCTTTCCTTATCACCGAAGCTTATAATACTGTTTTAAATGAGGTTTAAGACCACACAAAATGGCTTGTTTGTTATGCAGTAGAGGCATGAGATCTTCTTGGCGTGGATGGATTATATCAAACAAATAAACAATAGCACATGCTATTTACACAAAAGTCGGGAGTAATCAACTTCAAAGAGTAGTAAAGAGATCTGGTTGAAACAATGTCATGCAAGAGAAAAGATAGATAGACAGATAGAGAGATATACTGGGAGATAGACAGACAGATAGAGATGGTGACATTCAAGAAGAGATACAGGCAGATAGGCACATGACAAGCAGAAAGATGAACTATTCGGTTGACAGAAAAACTAGAAGACACATCCAGAATCAAACACGGAGAAAACCGAACAGCTGAGAACCTTATGAAAGTGTGATATCGACAAAAATCGTAAAGAAAACACCGTCGCGTAATAAGCCTTCGGCCTTTCACCAATGTTGTAGACATGAAGGTTTGCTACCAACAGGATGTGACCTCGAGAGCGTTAGAACCACAATGCCAGACTTCCAAAATGAGTCCACGAAGATCAAATCACCAATAAACAACCACCTCGTCAACCCGCAGCCTCAGAAGAGGTTTTTAGAAACAGCAAATTATTTATCTGGTGGTACCAGTGACTGAGCTGAGAAAGCAAAATTTAGAGAGAGAGAGAGAGAGAGAGAGAGAGAGAGAGAGAGAGAGAGAGAGAGAGAGAGAGAGAGAGAGACAGAGACAGAGACAGAGACAGAGAGACAGAGAGAGAGATACAGAGACAGAGACAGAGAGAGAGAGACAGACAGACAGACAGACAGAGAGAGAAAGAGAGAGACAGACACAGAGAGAGAGCGTCAGTCATGAAAAGACACAGGCAGATTGGCAGACGACGAGCAGAAGGATAAACAGTTCGGTTGACAGAAAAGCGACACACAAAACGTCCAGGAGCAAACAAACACGGAGAAAACCCAATAGCTGAGTCCATTATGAAAGTGTGAGAATCACCGTAACGTCATCGAGTTATAAGCCTTAGCCTTTTGACCCAAGTTTGTTGACATGCCAGTATGCCACCTCGAGGATGTGACCTCGAGAGCGACCATTATGCCAGACTTCCGAGGGTGAGACCACTAAGATCAAGTCACCAATAAGCAATCACCTCGTAACCTCCAGCCTCAGGAGAGGTTTTTACAAATAACAAATTAAAAAACCCAGGCGGTACCAGGGGCTGAGCGAAGAAAACAACAACAGCAATACCAATAACAGCAGCAATGACGACAACAACATCATTATCAACGATACTAATAACAAGACGAAAAAAGCTCATTTCATCAACACAAATATAATATTTACATGCAATCTTCGAAGCTATGTTCTTGTTGTTTTTTTAATTTGCCTGCAGAAACTTTTTAGCTGCTTTTGAATTCGTTAGACATTCGTTTTATACTCTTGCAATTTTGAGATAATAAAATGTTTATCAGAGATTTATAACACCAGATGATATTAATCAATCTTCAATGGCAAGGGAGAGTTAAGGAAAGAGTAAACAATGAAGAGGGAGCGCATACTCATAAATTATTTCGTGAATTGGAATCATTAGAATATCCCTAATCAGCATTATTGCGCGCAGACATTCAATACATTTAAATGCATCTTTATCTTTAGTTCTTTTATTCAAGAATTAGAGACTAGTTGTCGTTAACCTCACAAAAAATGTGTAGTGATGATGATGATGTTGATGTTGATAATGATAATGATGATGATAGTGTGAATGATAATACATTTGAAAAGAATGGAAGCGAGAAAGTTGTTCAGAAAGCATTCGAGACAGATAAGAGTCAAACAATAGGAGTATCGGTAGCTAATAAGCTTTGGTTCCGAATTATCAACACTCGTTGCATCTCATAGTATGGTGTTTCAAAATTAACTGCCTCTTCAATTGCAACTGCCCAATTGCAAAACAAGAAGAAAGCAGTTTTGCAGTAACAACTATATCAATGCAAAATAAATGTCCCCTAAGCCTTTCTTAGAGCTTTTAGAGCGAAAAGTGTGATGCAAGGCAGTTGTAAAAAACTGTCTTTACTATACAATTTCGGCGGTACACATTTGCAGTATAAAAGTAATGTTTCGTTTTATTGTAAAATATTTCGTTTTCATTTAGTTCTCCCTGCTGCACAAAACAATAGTAATCAGTTCCAAGGACTCAATACAATATTAACCGTTTAATAAATGATTTAATTTGCATCAAGTGGATCAGGTGAAAACGACCTGTTCACGACACAAGACTTTGACCTGATCGCCCGGGTGGAATTCGGTCAGAACTCGTCCTGGCTAGGTCTATATCTAGGGCTGAACGTCGCGAGTCGCTGTATCGATCTCATCATACTGTCAGTCTGTGGGTGTGGGGCTGCTTTGCTGGCTAGCTGGCTGGCAGGCAGAGTTGTAATGAAGTAAACAAGGTCATCACCTGTGATTTGAATCACTTATGACTGATATTATAACATCAACTTTCTGAAATGGACAAGTAAGTATGAGCCTGGTGTTATTAAATTGTACTTAAAAGGCAATGTACTGGTTGACCAAAGATGATGTATAAATACTATTAAGACAAAGCATTGGTATATGGTATGTTACATTGTTAAGGAACATTTTACTCAAGGAAGAGAGTGAGAGAGAGAGAGAGAAGAGAGAGAGAGAGAGAGAGAGAGAGAGAGAGAGAGAGAGAGAGAGAGACAGACAGACAGACAGACAGACAGACAGAAAAAACGGACATATCCTCATAGATGAAGATGGCTCTATGTTTAGCGTGCCTGTTCTTGTCCTGGCAAGGCGATGGGTGCTGTACGGAGATGCAAGTTCGATCCCCTTCCATACCATTTTCCTTTCTTATGTTTATAAGTTTTGCTTGTCAGCCTCCAGCTATATATTAGGTTTGTGAATGGTTTTTTAATCTTTACTATTACCACTACAACTAAAACTTCTACTACTACTGCTGCTACTACATCTACAACAACAACTTCTACTACTACTACTACTACTACTACTACTACTACTACTACTACTACTACTACTACTACTACTACTACTACTACTACTACTGCTACTGCTTTTGCTGCTACTACTACTACTGCTGCTGCTGCTGTTACTACTGAAATTGCTCCTTCTTCTTCTTCTTCTTCTTCTTCTTCTTCTTCTTCTTCTTCTTGTAAGACAAAAAGTTTCATTTCTTCATAAAAATTTTCGTATGTGGGTGAGCTTCAAACAAAATGCCCACGGCTTCTGGATTATTAATATTCGTTGTTGCGTGATTCAGACTTTTTAAAGTTTTTATGCGATATTTAATAAGAGACCCAATACTTTCAATTTTAATAACAGGAATAAAATAATGCGATGTCGAAATCAGCTAAAATGCAACTATCGGAAGAGTGATAAAAATTAAAGAAAGCTCCCAGTCAAGAGATACTTAAAGAATCCAAGACACAATAAATTATAATGAAATCAAACCGGAAAACACGTTTGTCGTGTGTGATCTTTATAAAATTTATAATGTACTGATAGGCTTATATTTCTTTAACCAAGCTCAGTATGTATACACCAATGTAACTTGAGTTATATTGCTCTCTTTCTGTCTTTCTGTCTGTCTGTCTGTCTGTCTGTCTGTCTCTCTCTCTCTCTCTCTCTCTCTCTCTCTCTCTCTCTCTCTCTCTCTCTCTCTCTCTCTCTCTTTTCCTCCCTCCCTCCCTCCCTCTCTCTCTCTCTCTCTCTCTCTCTCTCGCTATATATGTATTATGTATATATATATATATATATATATATATATATATATATATATATATATATATATATATATATATATATATATATATATATATATATATATATAATTATAATTTTTTTCTCTCTCCTCTTCTTCTAGAAAATATTTATTCCTCCCTTACACTCTCAATTTAGATTTTCCAATCTCCTCTAGATTTTAAGTTGCTTTTAAACTTCCTATGAAATCCTTTGACGTTGTCAAGCTAAAAAAACAGAGTTGTTTAGAACAATAACTTTGAATACGGAATTACATTTCTGTTAATCAGATCTTAATAAATTATCTCCGGGTTTCTTGAGCAACGCCCTATTATGTTCCATAATGTTGGGCAGCTGGGAGAAGCTGTTTTCGAGATCCAAGCTAGACTGTGACGAAATAATCTAAAAAGTGTCGTCATAATCTCGTCCGCAGCTAAGACCCCGCCCATTACTCCCTAACCAGACAGAATGATGGCAATGGTCTATCGTACAAGAAGTGAGTGGTTTATTTTTTCCGTGAGACCAGATCGATCTCCTTGTTTAACTAATGGACAATACTACGATTTTCAGCTTTACAAAAAAATTTGTGCGGAAGCTTTCATTATCAATTCTTCTTCTTCTTCTTCTTCTTCTTCTTCTTCTTCTTCTTCTTCTTCTTCTTCTTCTTCTTCTTCTTCTTCTTCTTCTTCTTCTTCTTCTTCTTCTTCTTCTTCTTCTTCTTCTTCTTCTTCTTCTTCTTCTTCTTCTTCTTCTTCTTCTTCTTCTTCTTCTTCTTCTTCTTCTTCTTCTTCTTCTTCTTCTTCTTCTTCTTCTTCTTCTTCTTCTTCTTCTTCTTCTTCCTCTTCCTCTTCCTCTTCCTCTTCTTCTTCTTCTTCTTCTTCTTCTTCTTCTTCTTCTTCTTCTTCTTCTTCTTGTTCTTCTTCTTCTTGTTCTTCTTCTTCTTCTTCTTCTTCTTCTTCTTCTTCTTCTTCTTCTTCTTCTTCTTCTTCTTCTTCTTCCTCTTCCTCTTCCTCTTCTTCTTCTTCTTCTTCTTCTTCTTCTTCTTCTTCTTCTTCTTCTTCTTCTTCTTCTTCTTCTTCTTCTTCTTCTTCTTCTTCCTCTTCCTCTTCCTCTTCTTCTTCTTCTTCTTCTTCTTCTTCTTCTTCTTCTTCTTCTTCTTCTTCTTCTTCTTCTTCTTCTTCTTCTTCTTCTTCTTCTTCTTCTTCTTCTTCTTCTTCTTCCTCTTCCTCTTCCTCTTCTTCTTCTTCTTCTTCTTCTTCTTCTTCTTCTTCTTCTTCTTCTTCTTCTTCTTCTTCTTCTTCTTCTTCTTCTTCTTCTTCTTCTTCTTCTTCTTCTTCTTCTTCTTCTTCTTCTTCTTCTTCTTCTTCTTCTTCTTCTTCTTCTTCTTCTTCTTCTTCTTCTTCTTCTTCCTAAGAAAAATTGTTTTATTTTTTTTTTAATTATTCCTAAATACTCCCTTTTCAAATAGATTCCTAGGGACATAATTTTAATCTCTCAATGAGTTATGACTGGTCTTCCATGAGATCTTTTTAACGTTTATAATTTTATGATATTTATCTGTTTCTCTAAGTTGTATCACGGATGCATCAATGTGATATGAATCACTCTCTCTCTCTCTCTCTCTCTCTCTCTCTCTCTCTCTCTCTCTCTCTCTCTCTCTCTCTCTCTCTCTCTCTCTCTCTCTCTCTCTCTCTCGTCCTCATTTGGACTCATCCCTATCGTGCTCAGGCGATCATACCTTACTCACCTCTACTTACTCACCCTTGACCTAAATCTAAGATCTAGATTAATCAGTTTAGGTCAAAGATTCACATTTCAAGTTGGTCCATCAGCAACAGGTATAGGTTTGCAGAAAAAAAAGTGAAAGACAAAGTAGTGCTCATCCTTTACCCTTGTATCATAGCGTCATTTAAAAAAGAAGAAAAAGAAATAAAACCACTAGAATACGGTAACTAGAACTTCCAGCTCTAGCCAGACTATCTAACCCAGATTCAAGTAACTAGTGCAGTTGTCTGGCCTCGGATTCCGGTGAAGGAAAGTTGTCGCTTTAGGGCTGGATCTCGATCATTCATTGTCTTTTTCGACTTTAAAATCTGAAAGTGCTTTTGTTGATCGCCTTTCTATGAAATAATTTGAGAATCGATTCAGCTATGCTGAACCTACCCTGTCATAAAAGAGCATTTTCGGTAAAACAAGGCTTTATGAACCTTTAAACTTTAATTATACTGTATGTAGTTGTCTGCGTTTGAAGTGTGCATAAATATTTTTTTTTCCGATTCCTATACTTCTAATCATGAGTGTAGGTATTCGTTTTAGGTTTTCATAAATGTGTCGAAATCTATTTAATCTATGTTAGAGTATTTTCACTGAAGGTTTGTTAGTTCATTGTTTGTTTGTTTTTTTGTTTGTTTGTTTTTGTTTTGTTCTTTTTTTTTTTCACACAAGTAATTGGGATATGTGTGTGAGTGTATGTGTGCTTTATTTCCTGAAATTCTTTTGCGTTCTGTCTTTGACTTTCTTTTCTCTTTCTCTCATCCTCTGTCTCTCTGTCTCTCTCTTTCTCTGTGTGTGAGTCTCTCTTCTCTCTCTCAACTCTTTCTCACTCACTCTCCAACTCTCTTTCCTCTCCCTGACTATGATACTCTCCCCCCCCCTCTCTCTCTCTCTCTCTCTCTCTCTCTCTCTCTCTCTCTCTCTCTCTCTTTTTCTCTCTGTCTCTGTCTTTCTGTCCTTTTTCTCTCGCACTCTCTTACAAGAATGATGATATGGCATCCGCTCTTTTTTATCCTCCTTTCCCTCTCTTCCTCATTTCTCCCGCCCCACCCCTCCCTCTCTCTTTCTCTCTCTCCTCTCTCTTACCTATTTCTTTTTGTTGTTTTTTTTTAACCATCCTTTTTTTCTCCTGTCTCTCTTTCTGTCCTCTTCTTCTATCTCTGACTACCTTTGCTCTTTCTCAATATCACTCAATCTCTTTCCAACTGTTTCCCTTTCTCGGCCGCGTTTTCCTAAAAACGCTTTATTTTTATCTATCTTGCATCTACGGCAGCTTACTTGAACCCACGCCTCTTATCCTTAATTCTAGCTCCCTTTGTCCTCAAGCTTACAACTCTTCTCTATTTTATCACAACCCTTTCTCTTACCCTTTAAAAATAAAATTGATGGAAAAAAAAATAAAGAAAAAAGAAACCTTATACATGTTAGTAGGGATTTTTTTTAAAAAGTAGTTGGGGCAATTTTATAATCTAGATCTAGTATCCAGCAAAAGGATAGCTTTGATTTGTTTGTAAACACAAGCGTAAAATTAGCAGTTTCCGAAAAAGTCAATACCCTATGACTCTCAAACACCTGCTTGCTGTTTCATTGGATGTTAGAGATATTCTTTGTTTGCTTTATTTTTTTTGTAAACGGTCCGCGTTTGTCCCGTCCCATTAATCTGGCGTTTCTCAGCCATGAAATATTACCAGGCGTAGTTGCGCTATCCAGCTGTCAGACAATCATAATATTGCCATCGCCTTGCCGGGAAAGAATGAAAGGAATGCGTGAGGGGTTCAAACCTTTGAGGGTGTTCTGGACTTCATTTATTTAATTATCTTTTTTTTCCTTTTTTTTTTTTTGGGGGGGGGGGGGGGAAGAGGTTATTTACACCAGGTTTCTGTGGCAGTAATAATTTCTCTATCTCTTTTTCTTTTCTTTTTATTTTATTATTTCTTTTCTTTCTGGTTATTTAAAAAATATATGCATAATGCGCGGGTAAGCTTCCTCACAGGTTCAATATGCTATTAAACTACTGAAAGATTTGAGACACTTTTTAGGGGAATCAGAAGTAAGAAAATCTTTTTTTACATCTTCATATATCTACATAAAAACACACAGCAAAAACCAAATGTCAAATCAAACTTGCGTCGTCTGTTGTGATGATTTGCTTGAATCTTCACGTGTTCTAATCTTACGACCAGCTCTGAATTTCGAAACCCAAAAGGCTATGAAACAAACAAGCAAGATAATGAGGCAGCCAGGTACATGTATTATTATTTTTTTTTTTTTTTTTTTTTTTGCATTTCTCTTTCGGGTGTAACTTTTAGTCTCTTTTACGCAAATAATGAAATAAACAGCTGATCAGTTTGAAGAAATAAAATAAACCGTTGGCTCAACCCAAACGGACACAGGTAGTTACCTCTGCAAAGAAGCAGAGTAGTTTTTTGGTTGTTTTTTTTCCCATCTATTGGATTTTCTATATTTACATCAGACGTCGCTGTTATCCTTTTCAAATTGCTCCTGCAATCTGGCTGTGTGTTAAATTTAGGAGTAATGAAAATGAAGTAAATTCCTAGATGTACACATTTTCTGCGATTTTTTTTCTACTACCCTTTTTCTCTGCCTTGCAACCCTCCTAACTTCTAAAAAAAAAAAGCTGAGGAGCAAGAGGAAGACATGCTCACATTCATAAAAATGTGCGGATCCAAGTAAATATTTATCTCAAATTTAAGTCTTTTAATAATTCGGGATTTTGCTACATATATTTGCTTTGTTCGGAATCGATTTTTTGGGGCTCGATATAAATTATGTGGGTGACATCTAGAATCTGACATGAGCCTATTCCATTTCAAGCAATTTTCCTAAAAATCAAATCGCACGAAACATTAATCTGTGGCAAGCCCACGTGTGAAAAGTAAATAGAACATCTGCGGCCTAACTGCAATAACTTAAGAATAAGCAAGGTTTTGATTTTTTGTGAAAACGAAAATTTTCTGCATTTATCCGAGGAAAATATCAGTTAAGAATAGAAGAACACGTGAAGAAAGTTTAATAAAACTTTACGAAGTTTAATATCATCAGTCATGATCTTACCCCGTCCCGCATTTACGAAGCTTCTATTCATTTCTTTATGATAAAGAGAAAACGTTAATCTGATTATGCTCAATCGTACTCTTTTTTCTGTCTTTTGGAATAAAACTGATTATCCTTTTTACCTGACCGCCAATCTTCTGTTTATAGTGACAAAGCTTATTCATGAGCAACAACTAGGAAGAGGCTGAGTCCAGGTCAAGCTGCTCTCAGAGGTTAAGTAACGCACATTTGAACCATTATTTTTATCGGTACTGTGACCTCTTTCCCTGCCCCACATTTGATCCAAACTAGGCCTGTTTTGACTATCGTTATTACAAGGTCAGGCCGTTGACCCAGTTTATCTCTAACCCCAGCAGAACTCTACCCGGCGTTACTGCTAGTCCGCTACCCGCTTAAGCTAAACCACCAAACAGGGTCATCTTTTTACCCGCCAGCAAGCAAGAGCGTGTGAGGTCAGACCTAGGTCGCTAGCTGCTGACCAATCATAATGTCCAAGGATGTCCGTGCAAGCAGAATGTCGTTTGGTAGCGCAGTGAACGTTATTCCTCTGTAATACCGAAGTCCTTTTCATTCTTTTAAGTGACCTCGATAAGGCATAATGATGTTAGGAACAGTGTAGAATGATAAGGCAATAATTGAACTATTTTGCCCAAGATGTTAAATTCACATGTATTATACATAGGGATGTAAAGTGGAAAAAAAAAAACGATGATTATAACTATATTCTTTTAACTTGTAACCTTTTCTTATGACGTGAAGAACTTGTGAAGATGGACGGGCGAATGAATTAAACGATATCAATTTTCAATGAATATTGTAATTCATCCAAAACAACTTTATATATAAGAAGCCCTGTCTTCGGAACATGACACCTACAATGTTTTTGACCCTCGCATTAGAACATTGAGAAAAGTACATAAACACAAACAAGTTGTTTTGATATGTTTTGTTTTGAAGGGAGAATGTAAAAACAACCAATGTTAGAGTTTCGCAACACTATGGACGATCTGATTAACAAAACATTCTTAATAGCCCGACAAACATTAAGGACGCCGTTTATCAGGGGATAAACAATTAGAGGAAAAGAGCCGGAGATGAGGGTCCTAGAAAGCTCGCGAAAAAATATCAATTAAGGGGTCTGCACTTAACGGCTTTGACCTTATGTAGCTGGTAGGTTGAGCCCCTCCCTGCTGCCTAGCTCTCATCTCCCAAGCCTGGCAGCAGCCATTAAAACAGTCGGGGGCGGACTATGGTAGCCTGCGTCAACAGACGGTTTAATTACTACATAAAGCTGCGAAAGAGATCAAGATCTGACGAGATTAAAAGACAGCCCAACGTCGGCAACGTTGTTTTGCGAAAATAATAATATTGACTTTGGGACCTTCTACCGGCGGTAAAGTCTTAATTATATTTTGCTATACGCCCAATTATCTGTCATCGTGGCTTTGCCTATTATGACATATTAACGCTTGTGTGTGTGTGTGTGAGAGAGAGAGAGAGAGAGAGAGAGAGAGAGAGAGAGAGAGAGAGAGAGAGAGAGAGAGAGAGAGAGAGAAAATCCTGGGCTTGCTAGGCTGTGAGGCTACCTTGAGTAAAAACAGTTCTTTTGTTTCACATCTCTCGTACTTTAAGGAGTGCTGTTTCCTCGACCTGGGATCAAAAGTCCATTCCTCATACTGTAGTAGTATCAGTCTTATCCGTAGAAATAACGTACTCAGCTGTGTGGCCTCAGCAAGAATCGCATAATAATTAAACCTTCGAAATAATCATAATATAGCATTATTTTACTAGGATCAATAGAGGAGTATTACGAGCCTGCTCTGCTAAAGTCTTAAATTGTTCGTTAGAATCTTAAACTTACGGAGATTAACGTTATATCGAGATCAGCTTGTGGGCCTTTAAAATCTGATTGAGGCAGTAGATGTCTTCCATCTTATAGAGCAACATGATCTCGCTGCCAGGGTCAATCGCCGAAAACCACTAATTGGCACTCGAAAATCCATGCGGTTGTGTACGGCGAATTGATCTTAGCAAAAGATAATCAGCCTTTTTTCTTAAAAAAGTAAAAAAAAAAAAAAAAAACAGTCAGGCACAGAGGTAGTGATCTTATCCTTTCAATTTTTTAGCAATTAGAGTTTAATTTTCTTCGTCAGTAAAATGCGCACCTTGAACTATGGGTAAGGTGTTAGAGGTTTGAGTGCTTCAGCTCAGTCTTGCCACATCAGGAATTATCTATGCAGTAAACAAAACATGTTGCAAATCGGTCTCTTGTGAATCTTTACAAAAAAATTAAGAAAATACTATACTGTACTTTATCGGGTTCATTATTTTAAGAGAATTTTTGGGTGGTTTTTTTTTTTTTCGATAATAATAGGTGCAACAATTTTAAATTGTAGGTTAAAGCACAAAGATCGGGAGGTGACACAATTACTTTTGTCCAGGATATAAAGAAAACTAGGACAAAAATTGCGTGTGAATCGAAGGTCACATTTTGACCAGGTCACTGCCTAGACCTGAGCTCCCTGGACAGCTGCTTTAACTGCACTTGACCAAAACAAATTAACCTCTTCAGCATAAAACGGTTACTCAATTCTTTGCTGGCTAGGTAGGTTTGCTAGGTGTTACTGGTGCTTTTGGAGCTGCTTCGGCGGAGAGCTGACGGGTCACGATTCCTGCTGGGTGTCTTTGTGTCAAGCCTATAGATAGAGCAAGGACACAAAGAGAGGAGATTGGAAGGAAAGGAGAAAGAGGGGAGGGGCAAACAGGTAGGTTCCGTCCGTTGTTACTGAGGTCAACGGATAAGTATCGAGCGTTGTCGTGTGTGGATAGCCAGATTTAACAGATATGACGCAAAACTAAATATTAAGATAGCAATTCAATGGCTGACTTTATGGACAAAGAGATATAGTGAATAAACGCTCTAATTTTTAAGGAGAAAAACTCAAACAAAGGTTATGTTTGTGAAAGAAAAATGTAGCTGCTGAGGAGAAAAGAAGAAGCAGCTGGAAGAAGAGAGAAACAAACAAACAAAAAGAGACATAAAAAGGAGTGGGGTGGGGGCAATATAAAATGCACATGTATGCATAGAAAATTGTAGACAAAGGAGCGAAAGATAGATTGACAAGAAAAGGTAGTGCATTACAGCTTTGATAATTAGATTCAGAAAATAGACAAAACAGTAGTTTCTTTAAAAGCTTTTTTTTTTTTTTTTTTTAATTTCGAATCCGTACAAAAGTACCATTATATAGGTGAACTTGTAGTAGGCCTAGACAAAGAACTGCACGCCCCGCACAAGGAAATTCAGCTCAAACTGATAGTCTCTGCAGAACAAAGACTTTTAGCATAATAATACTCTTTCGGGCAACTGTGGTGGAAACAAAGACGCGACTCTTTCTTTCTCAGGGGCTGTGTTTGTAGACAAAAATCGATTCTTTCAGTCCACGTTCGATGATTACAAAGAGCCTGAACTAAGCGTGAAGTAAATTGTGAATGCCTGCATTTTTTGTTAGAAGTGAAAAAAAAGCCCAGATAAAAGTGTTACACAAGAACGAAAGTTGAAGGTTTGTCGCTTTTTGGAAAAGACAAATAGGGGCCTGTGTTTTAGCAGTGATTTCATTACTGTTACACTGTGCCGTGTATGAAGACTTACTTGTTCTGTAAAATAGCTATGATTTTGGTTTACATTATTATCGTTGGATGAATGCAAAGTGCACAAAAGATTAAAAAAAAAAAACATTACGGTAAAAGGTAATTCAAATATGAAATCACAGTTTTTAAACAATATTTTCAAAGAAAACAAATATGACGATGTGTAAATTTATCATCCTCTAATTGATAATGGACTTTAGACTGAAATGAAACAATGAAAAATAAACCACAAGATCTCTCTCTCCCTCTCTTTCTTTCAGAATAAAGTTATTCCCTAATCCCTGTTTGTTTTAAAAAAAAAAAAATGCTGACTGAGTCTTTTATTTCAACTAAAGCCTATTTGAAGTGTCAAGTGTAACCATAAAAAAAATCAAAATAAAAAACTCATCAATGATATTGTATCATCTGAAGATGTTTCAGAATTTCACGGGTTTTTATGTAAATTCCATGCATTATTTTGTCGCTTTCAAGTTTCGAACATTACCATAGAACGATTTGCTTGTTGATGAAGGAAAAAATACTTATTACGTATTTCAGATACATCGTCCTAAATCTGCTTTTGCTGACTAACTATGAACAAAAAATTGCGCAACTCATAAGCAAGGATAAAGACCAAAGTCGCACATTAGCAGCTGTCATGGGGCTTTGAAGATGTATATATTTCTTGAATTTTCACAAATTCATAAATCACGTTGTTGAGATAAGCTGCTGGAAAATGCCATTTTCCTCTTGAAAATTAATTAAAAAAAAAAAAAAAAAAAAAAAAAAAAAAAAATTAGCATGAGATGAAGTTTATGAAGGTCCTTTTTAATGTACCTACATGATTGTTAGCGATATAAGCAAATAACTTGATTGTATAAATATGTGGAACTATGTAGAATTGTCTTTGTCCCCGTGATCTATCAAAGCTAGGTCAAGGCTATCATCAATACAGTTATATATTATTAAGGTGCCTAAAGTTCCTCTTTGTTAGATTGTTTAGTTCTGTGATCTATGACTGGCAAACCTCTCTCTCTCTCTCTCTCTCTCTCTCTCTCTCTCTCTCTCTCTCTCTCTCTCTCTCTCTCTCTCTGATTCACCTCCATGTGATTCACCGTGTGGGGCGCAGTCACCGCTGTTGGCAAACGGGTGTGCCTCTTGTGTTTATAACAGGCTTGAATCTGGAAGTTTTGGCGAGGCGTATCAACGGTACGATAGAATCACTGGAGTTCGTTGAGTTCAACGCCCTTGACTATCGTTTCTCCAGTCTTGAGTTAATTCTGTAGTTAGAACATTTAAAACTCTGCCACCTTCTCCTTTCGTCTTTTTTTATTTGTCTTCTTCTTCCTGTTATTTATCTCTCTATCCATTCTTATCCGTCCTGTCTGTACAACTGCCCGTGTTTCTTTTAGTTATAAAGTATGGTAGGGTTTTTTCAATGAACTCATGAATTGTCGTTTCATGTTCCGTTGCCATGCAATCTTATTACCAACAATAAAAAGCGACATTGGATCTACTTAAAAGAAAACGTTTTCGAAATTGATAGTAGTATTGATATCAGATTCCCGCCTTAATTCTCCTTGCAGAAAGAAAAGAGAGGGTTTTACTGTTTATTTTATCAGCAGAAGCCACCATGAAAATGTAAACGTAAAATCCTTCCACTTCAAAAATCTTGTGTTGAGTGGGCTCAGTGAGCAACGAAATCTCTGTTATGTTAACGCCAAGCCCGGAGTTTCTGAAGATGCACTCTATGACGTTGCATCGAAGATGTTCTAATAATAGCACATCTTTGCGTGGCATGCATGGCTGCATCGGATTTTTTCCCCATTGTTTCTGACCCTTGTGCTAGGCGTTATATTTTATGTCTTTCCAATAGACTGATTAATAAAACATATTAATGGTCTCATTTCTCGACATTTCAATGTAATGACATATGATTATTTTAATTGTCAATAAACAGTTCAAATTTCGTTTCATTTGATCTCCCGATATCACACTGAGGAGTACCAACTTGAGATCAGTTCCTCGAATTCTTTACACCAGTCTGTTCCACGAAGACACCTATTTGGGATACCGATAGAACCAGATTTGCCGGGTTTGATCTCAGGATCAAAAACTTTTTTCGCAGATGCTTCAATGGGAAAGTTATCTTCAAGTCACTAGCGCAGTTGAGCCATGTGATAACATTGGTCTCATTACATTGAAGGCTGTGACATTTCTTTGTAGATGCAAAGGTTACATTATGTATTTTCATTTCATAATGTTTGTTTTGCTCTGATTATATATTAAAACCGAACGTATTAAACATGTTTGAAATGGGACCCAGCAGCTGATTCGTAGTTCCGATGATAATATAATTTTGATGAGAGTGTATATATCTTTAGTGTAGTGCAAGGAGAATAAAGTTTACATAAAGCAAGACCTAAATGCTTTCATCGCCCCTAGTCTCTTTCAACCTTCCCAAGGAATCTCATAACCAATCACTCATGTATTTCAATTAAAATGGCTGTAGTTTGTCCTACCCCCCCCCCCCCCTTCTCTCTCTCTCTCTCTCTCTCTCTCTCTCTCTCTCTCTCTCTCTCTCTCTCTCTCTCTCTCTCTCTCTCTCTCTCTCTCTCTCTCTCTCTCTCTCTCTCTCTGTCTCTTTTGTCTATCCATTTATTTGCCATTTCCATCCACAAAGATCGATATAGGCCTATGCGTTTTTCTCTTTGAATGCCTCTTTCTACCTTTTAAAAATACTTTATAAGTTTGATGAGAATACACACACTAGACTAAGTGACTTCGATTTTCATTTTGCAACGTTGCCGTGACTTAATGACCATGAAAATTTCAATTTTGTGGAGGATAATTATGTTTTGCATACGCTTAAAGTAAATAGAGTTATACCGTAGCTTTTTTTTCTTCCAAATTTGATTGATTAGTTGTTTGTTTGGGTTTTTTTTTTTTTTTTGTTTGTTTGTTTGTTTTTATTTTTGTTTTTAAACGATAAGCGTACATCTGTTTATTTATTTCATGTAAATTTTAGACCTAGCCTTTTGTTCGGCATAAGGGAACAAAGGATCTAGAATAAGTGCGAAACTCATATGAATAAATATTATTTACATTCTGATGAGCAGAGTTAATTCGATTTAAAGAAGATTTTTCGTGAGCTAAACGTCAAGTTTTCGTAGCTCAAGTCTACACGTTGAGTCGAAGCCTTTCAAAATCTTCTACATGTATATGAGTCTGAGTTTCTTACACAGTTCTTGATTCTTAAGAGTGTCGCGTAATATTTCGCAAAATTGCTTCTTGATCTAGATAATTATGTCTATGTGTTAGAAGACTTCGGAAATACTGGTACTCAGTCACCAATAATGTTTATGGGATCTAGCTTGTTTCATATCTTTCATTTGATTCCGTTTTAATTCAATTCCAGATTACTGTTTGAAAGCATGTATCTCGGTTTAGTGCATGAAATATATGGGCTTATCTTATGTTTGCTGTTAAAAAAAAAAGTCAAAGCAAAACACAAGGTCCGATGGCCTAGTTCTTTTTTTTATTTTCACATTTTTCGTTACTAAAGTGTAATTTAAGTGTGAATCTTCTTTTGCTTTTAAGGATCAGTAGTTCAAATTCTACTTTTGATTAACTAGCCTAAAATCAAAAACAGAGCGTCCTCTGACATTTTTATCTCCTGATATGAAGAAAATTATCTGAATCAAAACTTTCATAATAAAGAGTTTTATTCACTCCTTATGGTTTGATAACGCGAAGCAATTTGCAACGAACAAAATCCTTTGATGTCATAAGCAGCAATTTGTGTTGCCTGTGATTTTTGGAACAATTTTATGTGACGTCGGAGAGCATTTTTGTGGAATGATGTTTGTAGCTGCAAATTTCTTAGTGTAAACATATATTTAGAGCCCAATTGTACAAAAATGTATGAATATAATGTCTATATCATCAAAGTAATGCTGCCGAAATGTTGATGTCCACAACTTTATGTATGTGCATTTGGGTTGGACGAGTTATTCATGTATGGGTTGCTGGTGTTTTTGTTTTTTTTTAGATTACTTTATTGATATGTACAAGATTATGTATGCACAAAATAAAGTCATAAAAGGTACTAGATGGTATCTCATTTAATCTTATCTCTTCTACATGATTATGTCTTTTTGATTTTGACAATAAACTCTTTCTCTAGTTTTAAATATATATATATCCTAAAACTTGAAATTATCAGTTCTCTATGCTCTCAAAATATAGACCCAATAGTTGCAGAAACTGTAATTTGGCCTTGACACGTTTCCGTCCAGGAACCGAATCTACCAAGCTGTCGGTTTACTTTTAGTAATTCGTAAACTGGGTCAAATTTTAGCCTTGTTTCTTTGCCCTAGTTCAGCGTATTACAATGGTGCACCCTTGTTTTGATCCACATCCACTTGAAAAGCGATCACGCGCTTTGTTTCGAAATAAACCAAGACTGGTGAAACTGGTAAGAGATGATGCTTAGAGTGTCCTAACACCGTGACAGTGCAGTCTGCTAGTAAGGCACAGATGTCCAAATTAATAGGTGTTAGTTCGCAACTCTAATATTAATACCTGCTTCAGAGCGCGGGCCTTATTTTATAGGCCTGATTGAATGCATCCATCTAAGTGTTGCTCTGTGACTGTCACGTCAAATAAGACTGGCTCGATTTTTTTTCTTTTCTTGGATTTTTTAGAACAAGCCATTACAAGCATAAACGATTTGTTGACGCAAAAAAAGCACATGTTAAGAAGATGTAAAGGATGGTAGCTGAGAAGAAAAAAAATCTACACAAAGAACGCAGAGAAATTTCGCATACAAGTAGATGCTGCTTTTAGCAATAACCTGAGTCCTTCAGTATGGTTTAAAGTCGCGGAAAATTACATATGAAGTTCATAATCTCTCCCTCCCTCCCTCCCTCCGCGACACTGAAAAAGAAACTGAACCTCTACGCTGTTCATACGTCGTCAGAAAAAAAAAATGTTTTTCTAGGAGTTTCAAAATTGATTTTAAGCAGTGACATTGTTCATTGATATTAACATTTCTCAAATGTGGAGCAAGGTAAAGGAAAAGCAAAGACTAAAAAATGCGGGACTATGAACTACTTATATTATTATTCCTCCAAGATGTGAGTGGAAAGAAAAGATGGATTACAGCTCTAAAACTATGAAACCTACGTTTACCTTAAACAGGTAAATTACTTAGTTTCAAACTGCAGGCTTGGTTGCTTTTTAAATTTTTCAATCGGTCTTGACTGTACAAAGACTTGCGAATTTATAATAGCAAGTTGTAATCAAATGGACGCCCTTTCGATCAGCGTGAACAACTTGGAGAATGAGACAAGAAGAAACAAAAGTATACAAGGAGCGCTGAATTACCTGTTTTACCAAAGGCTACCGAATTTTTTTAAAAGCCCGAAACCTATTTATTATATTCTGCTTTTCAAAGAGATTTGCTTCACTTTGACATTCATGTTTGCAAGGAGCAATATTTCATCCTAATGAAGAAAAATTGAATGAAGTCAGGGGAAAATGAGAGAGAGAGAGAGAGAGAGAGAGAGAGAGAGAGAGAGAGAGAGAGAGAGAGAGAGAGAGACAGACAGACAGACAGACAGACATACAGACAGACAGACAGACAGACAGAAAGACACAGATATATAGTCAATGGGGGCTGGTGTGTCTATGCGTGAAATACTATAGGAAGTCTGACTGAGCTATTAAAATCAACTTGATTTAGATCTAGGTCAGAGTTAGGGTTAGAACTAGGTCTAGATCATCCTCTTCTTTTCTTAATTTCTATTGCCTTCTTTTTTCTTTTTTTTTTATTCTCAACTTGTTTCCATGTGACATGTAAGAGATAATGGGTTGTGTCTACCTTTGCTAAAAGCCCAAAAATTGATTGCGGATTATTTCCACTTCTTTTAAATAGTTTATTTCATTCTATTTCACTTTATTTTTTCAATTGAGGTACATGTATAGCAGAGACAAAAAATAATGTCTGCCAAACCTCGCCTCCTACTCTTCACAATCTTGTTAAAGTCATCATCGTTGTCCTTCTTCTCTCCCGCTCATTTTTTCCTTTTCTTCGTCATCATCATCATCAACAACATTATCATTTTAATAATAATAATAATAATTTTCTTCTTCTTCTCCTCCTCCCTCTCCTCTTACTTCTTCTCCTTTTCCTCTTCTTTATCATCATCATCATCATCTCCTTCTTCTTCGCACTTATACAATAAATGAAGACAATTAATGCGCACATGAATATTATAAGCTAAAACTTATGTCTCAAAAAATCATTTTGTACGAGTCATGTTTATTCTACATCTCTTACAATAATTTGTCTAAGAGTACTTTTGACAAGCTATCAATTTATCATTAGTACATGCATTATTAGTGATAAAGAAAGTGTAGGTCTTATAAGATATTAAGAAAGCAAGAGCACCTCTTTTCAAAAAGCGAAATTCTTCTTCTGCATGTAGCAAGAATTCTATGTGTTGCATATTAATGTATTGTAACTTTCTTTCTTGATAGCCACGAGCAAAAACTGTCTCGGATACTCGACCAAAAATATCGGTCGCCTATTTAACTACTCAACCAAAGTCGGCTCGCAAATCATTTTGTCTCAGATTCGCCTGCGTCGAAAGGTTTCAAGGGCAATTTCTTGTAAACAACATGCAGGACAATGTTTGACTAATTTCCTATGTGCTTCACTCGGTTTTTAAAAAGTACCGATATAGCATAAGATTAAATGGAAATTTCCACGTATCAAAATCTGCGGGGTTATCTTCAAAGAAAGTAAATCTAATAACACCTATGTTTAATATGGATTTCAATTCTTTTTCTTCTGCTACTGTTGCTGCTGCTGCTGCTGCTGCTGCTGCTGCTACTGCTGCTGCTACTACTACTACTACTACTACTACTACTACTACTACTACTACTACTACTGCTGCTGCTGCTGCTGCTGCAACTACTCCAACTGCTGCTAGAAAACAATACTTAAAAAAAAAGGTAAATACCGCAACCTATTTTCATGTCACAAGGCATGGTGGAAAAATAGGTCGGTCATGGGTGCAAAGTCAGCCACCCATTTTATTTTAGGATCTCTAGTTCCACGGGCACCTCGTTTGTTGTTGACGGGATTTGAGGAAGGCCAGAATCTGTCACGCATCTTTCTCTCCTCAAAATCTCGGTGTACTTGTCTCATGGGTAGAGCATCCCAGGTATCAATAGAATGGTATTGCGGTCATGGGCTAAGTAAAAGCCTTAGATTGCGATTAGGATTCTACGATGACTTTTCATGCACCAGCATGGTTGTAATGATTACACCGCAGTAATCGTCAATGAATAATGCGGCTGAATCAATGCCATATCAGTCACATTATGCGTAAAAAATAACGTAATCATGTCAGGAAGATCTGTGTTTATTTGGGTTAGTTAGCAAATGAATGATGCATACAAGTGGCAATCTTAACCTGCATTGAGTAGCTCTTGCGCTAAATACATCTTTCTGTTCGAATTTAAAGTTCATAAGTTGGGTTACGCCCAACTCCACCCATTTTGAAGGTAACCTGCTGTAAAGAAGTTGTATGATAATATATGATTACTGGCAAACTTAAGAGATGTTATTCCTCTGCTTTGTCTGCAGGCTAGAAGAAGTGACGACACCTGCAGCCGTTATAGAATTTGACCTGAATAATGTTCACACACATACAAAAAAAATGAATGCCCAATTTAATTTTCAGCTTTCCATTCGGATTGATGATAATTGAGCTAATTGCATCCGAGTCGGTAGGTCTGTTTGTGTCTTCTGTTTAGGCAATTGTTTTCAATCCGCTACGGCAGCTACTCCTTTAACTCAGAGTCGATAACAACTGCGTGGCAGACGCGTGTTTTTCTGCCATCAAGCATGCAGACAGTCCTCTTGAACGAAGATTATAGAACAAGGTTGTTTTCAACTTCACATTTTTGGACAAATGCCATTGTTTTGCGAGCGAAAAATGCGAATCAATAGCTTCCTGAAGCAGCAAAGAAATTTAAGCTGTGCTACTTTAATTCACAACTTCAAGCAGTTGAAAGAAAGGTACGAAGGGATTCTCATACGACCTTGAAGAATGACTGTTTTCATTGAAACAGGATTAATTCAAGAGGGAAGAAAGGAAGTGCAGCAAAACATGCCTGAAGGGGAGAGAATTAAAGCAGTTCAAAGTCAACACCGTGATGGTTTTAAGATATCTGCTTGACGCACCTGGAAATGGCATCCACCGTTCAAGCAGCTTTTTGCATTACCCGGCTTAGCTGCAGTAGAATGATGAGGCTAATGGTAAATGCTCAGTCTATTTAGCTGCAGGCCAAGTGAACAATAAAGGATGTTTGTACAGTGAAAAGTATATAGGTCAAGAGAGTATTGAAATTAGCGTTTGCTTGTAAGCGCAATAAAAGGTATTTCTTGGAGTTTGCAAGACATTTTTGGTAAAAATCAGTAACCAAATATTTACATTACCAAGAATAAATATTCGCCTTTTTTAGTTTACCCATATAGATTTAAATGAATGCATACCAACAAAGAGGTGAGACTGGGGTCTCATCTTTGTCAGCCTTGCACTGCATGAAATGGCATTGTAATTTTTTTTCCAAAACTGCGTGGATTTATAATCATCTGGCAGAGGTCTCGTGGGCGGTACACACAGAATTAAAAAAATAAAAATAGATCTGTAATACTGTATATAACTTATGTATTATATCAAGTACAGGTTCTTAATTTAATAGGTGAAAGATTTTTCTCAAAAGCAAGTTTAAACACTTGTTGAGTTCATTTATTTATCAATAATATAGTAAGGAAAAAAGAAAAGAAAAGAGGGATTGTATTATTGAATGAAAGCAGTAATAGATGTGCCCTCGTAGACTTGTCAATAGTGGAATCTATTTACAATGTGTACATTTTACATATATGCATTTTGATAAAAAATCATTCCTGATATTCCTCGATTACTCCAATCTACCCTGGTGTCCAGCTGGTGTATGTAACTTGATAAGAGTAAGATGTAAATGTAATTAAAAGTTAAATGAAACCCAAGAAGTAAAAATAAGTGTAACAAGCCTGTTTTGGGTTCAACTAATGCTAATAGAGCAATGCACATGGACTTACATGAATTCTTTTTTTTTAATATCCTTCAAAGAAACATCTCTGTTTTATAATAACTATGCTTTTGCAATTAAAGTCCGCATTCTTACCATTGGATGCAAAGCTTCTACCTAGGACAACCGTGCATATCTTTTTCTATGGATAGCAACAGATAATTTCCAGAATCAGCAGTACCAGATACATTCTTTAATAATCTTTAATCGAAGACAAGCATACTTACAGAAAATTTGGGTATAACTTCCCTGATGTTTCAACAATAAAACAACTTTTTTTTTTGGCGAATTATGCTTAAATCTACAATCCAGAGAACAAAAAAAACAGACTGATAGTGAAACTAATGGAATTTATTGCTGAATTTACAATTTTCGAGTACATGATTATAAACTTGCATAAAGTTGATCTCTTAAATTAAGCAACTGGTCCATGAACAAATTCAACTGTACATCCAATTCCGTTTAAATCAACAACTTAGCATAACTGTAATGGTAAGATTCCCGTCATTGCTTTTAGCACCTATGCTTTTAATAAATTGAAAAGGTAAAATACAGAAGTGGACGAGAAAGCAAAGTTTCCACCAAGAATGTAAATTACAGGACAATAGAGACATGTACAAGATTAACTAGTACTGAGAAAAATGTTCATTTTTTTTAAAAATAATTATTACTATGTGTTTATCTTCCTGACACCAGCTGTGCAATTTAGGGGAGCAAACCCACAAAAATTTGCAACATGATATTGCCCGATATGAAGCTCACTATTCTCTTCATAACAATACGGGAAGTTAGTGACAAGCTAATGGTAACAAATTGCAACTGTCAAGAACAAGCACAAAAATAGCAATTCCTTGGGGGGGGGTTGTACAATTAAAATATTTCTTCCAAAATAAAAAAAATGCCTTTTTCAACTCAACATCCAGCAACAAGTTACTAGTGCCAAGTCAAATACTTCATATTTAGACTCCCGATTTCTTTCTACCTCTCTTTTTGCTCACTTGGTTTAACATAATGAAATTACATGAATTTGACACATTTTTGTTAAAATCAGTCCACAAGAGGGTCCTCATCAGAATATCAACAAGGCTGAAAATATGAGGTACAATACTCATTCATTAACAGTGAAGAGAGTTTTGTGCACATGTCAAGACAAGCAGCTAACAGGCTCTCCCATAGTATTAAGAAAACAGAGAAGTGTCTTTAAATAGGTATTTCCAGAAATTTTGACAATTAATCTATTAATTTACCTTTGACTATCTAAGTAGCTAAAAAGTAAAAGAGTAAATTTTGACAAAATGGACGGATTAATAAAAAAGGTTGCTGTATCTAAAAAAAAAAGAACATTACAATCAATTCGAGTTATATATAAGAAGGCCTGTACAAAAAAAATAGTTTCTTTTAGAGACACAACTGTAATTATTTGGTTGATTATGATAGAAAGTATAATTTGAATTTGCCATGCATGCCATCACACACAAGCATTCAGTTTCAGTCATGTACATCTGTCATAACCCTTTGCTATGAATGAGCAGGAAAGTAGGCAGATGCCAGAGGTGGTGGCTGCTGCCTTGGAATAATTGCCTGCTGGCTCAGCCTCAACCCGTTCAGTTCTGAAATAGGAGGGCCTGAGTTTGTACTTGAAGTAAGTGTAGGAGCAACAGATGAATTTACAAGGACAGATTGAACAGCTGAGGTTGACAATGTTGAGGGGACTATGGATGAGGATGAAGCTGGCGTTGAGGCAGATGGACCAAGTCTGTTGCTAAGAGATGGAGTAAGGATGCTTCTGACGGGAATTGCCTCTTCTCTCCTCATCAGGAGCTTTGGGTCTAAGGGTGGATTTCTGTGCAAAAAGAGAAAAACATTAAACACAGTAAAAACATAAAATTTGTACTATTTCTGCTTCAACATGTATCCAAGTAAGCTTTTCATAATGCCTCAAAGTTAACCAAGTCAAAGTGACAAATCATAGCCAAACTATCCATAAGAGTGTAATCCTATTCATGCATTGGAAGTGGTGAAGTAGTCCTTTATGTCAGCAGGTAAAGTTTATCCGAGATCAGTCTACGTTTTAATGAATAATAGCAATAGGAAGCACAGTCCATGTCTGGTTAACTTACATATTATCCGTTCTAGTGATATAGAATAAATATAAATATCAGGCTACCTCTGTTTAATTTCATGATTGCCCTAACTCCAGCTACTGAAGTTTGATGAGACATCTGAACAGTTTCTACACCCAGTCCATGACCACCATTAAAGTCAAAATATTTATTGTGCTACTGCTAGGTAATCATCTTGGGCAGCAAATATATACTGATTAGTCATTAACATAATCAGTTCAGTTTAACACAAAATGTAAAATGTCCAATGACAGCCCATCCTTCACTTTATCATAATTTTCATTTATTATGAGATGTGATGAAACATCCACCAAAAGTGACGTGCTGTGTGGGCCAACAGCACAGAGACTACTAGTGCGGGAGCTATCGGCACAGATCTGTACCCTACCAGCGGCACGCAGTGACACTCACGGCACACTACGTAGATTCACGGATCGCAATACTGTGCTGTGCCGTGGGATCCGTGCTAGCCTCTCAACGGCACATGCGTACCGTCAACTTCAAACTGATTCTATGCGTAAAAATAACATCGCGCGTGACATGCAGACAAGTAGGCGACAATTTTTTGTTTCTTTTAGACCTTTCTGCCGGACATCACTCAGCAGTCAGCACGAATTTCTGGCGACGAGGGTCAGCTCTGCACAAGGGAAATTTAGGGGAGGGAGAGGAAGAAGTAGGATGCAGTAATGAAATGATAACAAAAAAAAAAACATCAAAAAGTGAAAATAGGCAGTCCTCACTGAATTAAACCGCAATCAATGTGAGGCTTCTTTTAGGCAAACTACACTCTCTTTTTGCTTGGTAATTACTTATTATATTGCTGTCCCTAAGGCTTATTGCACTTTAAAATAACAAGTTAATACTATTGCAATGAAATTGATCTCTCTTAATTAAGTACTCATTTTTCCTTCTGTTTGCATTTTGTTTAATGAGCCAAATCCAGTTGCTGCTACTCTTTAATTGTTCTTTGAGTTTTAATTCTTATTAAATTTCATTTGCAATAGCACGCTCAGGTTATAACTTTTATTATCGTAATTTAAAAAAATAACAGATTCATGTTATAATCTTGTTTTATTAATCGTAAATGCATAACCTATTGTTTCGCATCAGCACTGCTTTAATTCTTTAAATTATAGAGTTTTTAACTTAAGTCAGTTTATTTTTAAATTGGATTTTAATTGTGGGTGTAAAAAAGTTCTTTTGTCACCGCTTTTATCTAGGCCCAACCCCAACCCCGCTCATTAAGCCTCAGGTCAGATTTTTTCCCTTTACACTATGCAGCCAAAGTCTAATCTGTATTTTTAGATATGACTGACACTAAGCCAAAGGATGTGTGTAATACTGTAGACTGGACACGCGGCATGTGGGTATGTCTGTTTGTGTGTGTGTTTACAAAGGTGCCGGGAAGTGTTAGGGGTGCGCCCTTTCAGTTGCTACTCGGTGACTCAAGAGCCGACTCCTGCATTCAGTGCCGAGTCCCTAGTTTAACTTTTAGCCCTTGGATCAGAGCTTACCGCCCCACGAATTGGGATGTACTGTGCCGCGGACCAGGACCTGCTGTGCCCATGGCACCCTGAGTCAAGGGACCCGATACTCGACGGGTAGTAAAATATTGAGTAGACCCCAGAACTAGAGACCACCTCCTGGTCTCCCCCTAACTCTCCCTTATTCCACTTCCAAGCAAACTTATCAACAAAAAAGGGAGACTCAGTAGCCAACACATCAACAAACACAAAAAAAAAGCCAATGTTATTCTTCATTCGTAGCAATGACAGATTCCACATGACAACTTGCAGAGGTGCAAAATTTTTTTTCATAATATTGGGAACAGTACTCACAAAATTTATGTGGGGCTTTGATTTTCATCCCCTACACAGACTGAAAACTATAACAGTTCAAAGGAAGATAATCGTGGTTCAAGTGATGAATTTCATGACTAGACTGATAAATCACAAGACTCATTCTAATCATTAGATTTTGTTTCAAATATTATAATAATATAAAAAGATAGAGCAGATTCAAGACTACCACAATTGTCTAACCCCAATGAATTATGTTTGACACAAGTGTTAGTGCTTAATTTTAAAGTATGTGTTTGTCAATATAAAGCCATATTAATAAATCTAAAAAAATATATAGATTTAAATTTGGACGTAGGAAGAAAAAATTTACTTCGTAAACTCTTTCTAACGATACCTCTCCAAGGTAAGAAATATTTAAAAAGAACCACTTTCTTCTTCTATAATTTGGAGAATTTCTGTCTACAAAATTATTCTTTCAAAGAGCTATAACTTAAGTAATAATGGTCTTGTGAATAATTTAAACTTAAATATAATTATCGCTTGCTAAGAAAAAAAAACCACCTGAATTAAGCATGAAATTCTTTTAAAAAGTTGAAGTATTGCTGTACTAATTTAAAATTGTTAAATTTGGAAAGATTCTTGTCATTCTTATGGAACCAGCCTTATACCATTTCTGAAGATCTTTCAGGCTACAATAGGAAAAGAAAATTTATATAAATTGCAAACCCAAATAAAAATCTTACAAAAATAGCATCCCTGAAAGTTGAAAGGTAGATGGAAAAGATCTATGAGTGATCAAAAACAGGCACTAGGAACATACACCAGCAATGCAAGTTAATCAGCTCATTTAAAAGAATAAAGAGTGGTGTCAGATAAGGATGTGATCTTTCCCCAGACCTTTTCTCTCTCAACAGTGAAATGATAATGAGAAATTTTGATGGATACCCAGGAATTAAAATAGGAGGACACAATGTAAACAACTGGAGATGCGCTGATGACACTTATACTTGCAAAAAATAAACAACTGTTAGACTTTGTTGAAAAATAAAGCAGAAAGAAAGGGTTGGAATAAAATAGCAAAAAGACAGAAGTAACGTCGTCAGTCAAAACAAGGAGTGTCCACAGATCAACATCTTTATCAAGGGGAATAAACTCAAGCAAAGGGATCAATTCAAACATGTGGGTACTTTATTATCTAGCGATGAATGCAACAAAAATAAAATTGCATCATGAATAGCACAAGCAAAAAAGAGTTAACAGAGAATGAAATCAGTTCTATCAAATAAACACATTTCTATTCACATAGGAAGAAGAGCCCTCAAGTGCTACAATGAACCCATTCTGATGTATAAATGCCAGGCATGGACATTTTTAAAACAGTTGCAAAAGAAACTGGAGACAACATAGAAATGTGGTTCCTACAGAGAATGCTATGACTCTCAAGGACTGCTAATATCAAACGAAATGTTGTTATGAGAAGCTGATACAGCAAGAGCACTCATATATAGAATACATAAACACCAGGCAATCTTTTTTAGCCAAGTGATGAGAAGAGAGAAACTAAAACATCATGTGACAACTGGAATAATCAAGGGAAAGCGTAGCATGGAAAAACAGCGAGAAAAGATGTTAGACAGACTAACAAAGTGGCTAAATGTAGGATGAGTAGTAGATGCACTAAAAGCAATGAGCAAAAGAGATGATTGGAAGAGCATCTGAATGACTGATCACACTTGGAAAGAAAAATAGTTCTTTGAACATGGGCAGATATATAAAAAAGCAGTTCTATTTTAACAAAGACTCATGTGATTGCCTGACATACTTGTCCTTGCTTCCATCAATGGTGTGAGGCCTGGGAAATTCTAGAGCTGAGGGTGGAGTGCTTTGCTGGCTGGATTGAGGCACAGGTATAGCACTTTTCCTAGATGCTCCAGCACTGAGTGGTACAACAGGTTGACCTGATGACATTTGACCATTCCGTGGGGAGTGCCCAGAGTGATGGTACTCAACCTGATCAACAAGTGATAGATACAGATGTTAAATGTTGAAAGGAGATAGATGACATGTAACAAATATTTCTCATTTATCTATTGCAAAACGCATTCCCAAATTACATGACCTCTCTATTAGTGGTTATCCAAGCTGTTCCTTTTCCCTCCACACTGTTCCTCTGTTATTTCTGGTTTATTTTGTTTCTACTCGCATCATGATGATGACTGATTACTGGTATGACACATGAAAATGTCACAATTTTGTTGACATCCTCATAGGGATTAAAAAAAAAATACTTGCCTTCAATTATATTCTTAAAACCAGCCTTAAAACAACAGAAACACATTTTAGTCCACAAAACCTCATTTCCTATGGTAGACCACTGCTGTGGTTGCTTGCTTGACCATGGACTCCCCGGCTGAGAATTTCAGGGCCAAGAGATTAAATGAGTCAAAAGTAAAAAAAAAAGTTTTAAAATATTTGTTACCCTGCCAATAGGTACTGATCCCTTGCCACAAAGCTTTGTAGTTTTTCTTTTCCATTTTTTTAAACAATTCTTTACTGCACAGGCGTGCATCATTTAATTTAACTTTTAGGGTGTATAAGTTATTTTTTTCTCTTTATAATATTATTTTAATATCCTGATATTTAGAAATTATTGACCTGTTGCTGGCGGTGTGGGTTAGCCAAACCAGGAGGGCCAGGGCGCTGTGTGTTTCCATATCTCACACTGTCATGAGAGTGGGTAAGAACAGATCCATGACTAGAAGAGCTGTAGTTGTGCTGAGAAAATAAAACACACAAAAAGAATTTGAGCATCAACAACTTTGAGATTTCACTCTGAGGAAAATATAATCTTAGGCTAATTATGACATTTTTGCCAAATGTGTCTAAAAAAAAATCATAATGATTTCATAACTGAAATATTTCTTACTATATTCTATATTCCAATGATATTGAACGATAAAGATGAACATATCTTAATAATTACCATAGGAACATGCTGCCTTGGTTGAGAAGAACTTGCAAGTTCAAAGTTGCCGATGTGATTTTGACTTATCCTTTGTTCATTAATTTGTTTATTCAACCACTGGATCACTGAAAGTGAAAGAATATTCAACTTTAACAAATTAATATTGAAACTCGAAAATACTTTTTGTATGATAATTAACTGGTTTGCAAAAATACACAAAAGAGGGTCTCGAAGATAAAGACTTCCAATTGAAAAGTGAGTTTTCTTTCTTCTTCTTCTTCATGGTCTTCTTTTTATTCTCAGTGACACATAAAACAATAACCTATGGAGACAAAATGCATTTACCAAAATATAAGAATGAGATAAAAAAAGTGGAATATTTCTTAAAATCTTCAAGATTTCTATAAATTTAGAAATTTAATATCAAATATCAATATATTTTCTTAGGCCTTGAAATATCAGGAAGCAACAATATTCATTGAGTGCAAAAAAATTTCATTACATTAAGAAAACGATTTTTTTTCAAAGTGTATAGCAAACCTTTTGGGCTTAAGAAGACTCTTGATGAATTAAGATAAAAAATTTTTTATTTAAGATTCATGATGCACTCTTACTATTTTCATTGGTCTTTAAAAGTTTTCTGCTTTCTTCCAATTTCTGAGTTGCACTTTCCAGGTTGCTAGTGAGTTTTTGATTCTGAGGAAAACCACATTCATATTAATCCATTCATGCATTTTTTAAAACAGGGATTCCACATATATGGGAAATTCTAATTATAGGATCATAAAACTCTCATTAATATAAATAGATTCACATTCCTATAATACATTGCAATTAATATAGGAACTACCTATCCCCTCTCCTCCACTTTTTTCATTGTTTTGTTTAGTTTCTCCGTATCTTATTTCTGCATGAATCCACCTCAACATGAAATTTCAAAAGTAAAAAAAAAAATGCAAAGGACTTATGTATAAAACATTGGTTGCTACAGTTTATCGACGTTGCATTAAAAGACTTTACATCCCATAAACAGCATAAACAAGGTTTAGGTTTCTTGACTATATTTTCTGTATTCTAAGTAACTTTGTTGGTCTTAATTGCACCTAGATGTTTAAATGAGAAATATACATTATCTTTTGTAAAAAAATAAAAACTATTCTCAAATTTGATATATTCATATGAGGCTAATATTTAGTTGACAGTCCCTTGGACCTCTGCCTCCAAACATGATGAGTAATAATATTTTTAGTAGTCTGTACGTGTGCTAGATACCTCATTTGGAAGTGTGCTGGGTTGACAGTTCGAAAGTCCTAGGTTTAAATCCTGGCTTGCACTATTTGATAGTTGGGTCGGACCTAATCTAACTTGACCTATTGTAAGACTTGCACAGAGCTTCATAGTCTCTGTGACTGTAGACACTACAACAACATTGCTGATGCACCTGGGGCTGGAAATAAGCAGTTGCATTTCCCTACTTCATGCATCAGTAGTGACCCTAAAAGGACATTTGTCTAAATATTTGTCTCCCCCCCCCCACTCCCACCCTCTTGAACAATAGGGCAAGCATGCTCATCGGTTTGATCCACTCACCTTATCCTGAGAATCTCTGAGTTTGTCTGAGGAATTTGCCAGTTCCTGTCTTAGTTTTTCTAATTCATTATCTTTTTCCATCAGCAACTTTTCTTGTTCTGTAGCTATTTGGGTTCTCAGCTTCACCTGGCAACAGCAAAATCAATATCAGTAGCAAACACTGAGTTTTTAACTAATTGAAGTGTGACAATCAAAATACAAGTCTGGATAAAAATAAACCTTTTTATCTAATTTAAATATAATGCAACACTCAATTTTAAATGATTAGATAATTAATTTTTTCTGAAGTTAATATATGAAGAGACTGACTTTAGCATGGTAGGCCTTGACCTCTCCCTGAAGTTTTTTTATTATCTCATTGCCCTTTTTAAGCTCATCAGCCATGGCTTTGACCTTGCCCTCTAGTTTTGTCATCTCTCGCTGTTTGCTCTCTTGATCACTTTCTAGATGCTTCTGCAATTTAATGAAGAGGAAAAAATAAAAAAAAAAATTAAATGGCACAAAAAGACATTAGAAGGGGTTGGATAAACTTGAATCTTTTTCCACCAAATAATCATCTCCTCTTCTCAAAGATATACAAAAATATGCACAAAAAAGAAATAATTTTAATCACAATTAAAACACACAGTTTTAAATAAGTTCATAAATTATTGAATTAATGAATAGGTTCATTTGACTTGTTTTAAATGTACTTCAGCCATCTTCAAAAGCAAACAGACATTGTTTCATATGGTTCAGAAAGATATAGAGATATAAATATATATCTATATACACACACACACACACACACACATATATTGTCGGTGCCATTCCCTATCCTTGTATGGAATAAT